>BDRX01000017.1:479235-535175 GCA_003203535.1 Raphidocelis subcapitata
GGGGGGGGGGGGGGGGGGGGGGGGGGTGCGGCGCGGTGGGTGACGTGGCGGGCGGGTCTCGCACGCGGCGCGGCGTGCGGGGGCGCGGGCCCGGGCGCGCGGGATGCCTGCGCCGCGCGCGGCGGCGGCGCCGTGCGGCAGGGGCCGTGCCGCCCGGAGGGGGCCGGCCGGCCGCCCCGTCGGCAGGCCGGGGACGAGCGTGCGCGCGCGCGTGCAGCGGGGGCGCGATCGCACGCGCGCCCCGCCGCACAACGGGCGCCTTCACGGCGCAGGAAGCGTGCAATCGGGCTCCCCATCGCTGACGGCCAGGGCGCGGCCCAGCTGGAGGCCGCCTGCCCGCGGGAGGCACCGCGGCTCGAGAGCGCGTTCGCGGCGCCAGCGCGCCGGCGCGCACCTCCAAGGACTGTCCCAGTGTCGCATCCATCTGTCAAGGCGCGTCGAGCTCGAGCTGGGGCCGCTTGGGGCGAGCGCAGCGCCTGGGCGCCCGCAGCGCGTATCTGCGGCGCCGGGAGCGGCCTAGATCGCTCGAAGGGCCGACATGTCGCGTGTTGCGTGCGGGAGCAGGGCGTAAGGCATCCGGGGGAGGGCGCTCGGCCGTCGCGGCCTGCTGATCTGAGTGCTCGTCGCCTGCTGCCCGCAGCGGGTGGTGGAAGCGGGGCGCGCGCCTGAGGGTCGGTAACAACTGGAGCTTGCAGCGGGGGGGGGGCGCTGAGAGTCTCTCGAGCGCTGGCAGCTGAAGCAGCTGAAGCACCTTGTCGCACCTCGGCCCAGCGCGAGGGCCTGCAGTTGTTTCGGAGGCCGCAAAAGGACGGATTACACGTACCCCGATTACATACGCTGCCCCTGGGGCCCCAGGGCATCATCCCGCCAGATCAGCCCCCGAGCGGTCAAAGCGGCCCGCGGCGCATGCCTGACGCCCCCTGCGTGCCGTCCCACACCTTCACGGTCAGGCTAGAGGGCGGTTTCCGTGGCGCGGCGGTCGGGGCCGCCGCGGCGTCGGCCGCTGCCGCCCTGGGCGGCGCGCTCGCCGCTGGCCCGGGCGCGGCCGCGGCCGCGGCGGCCGCCGCGCTCGCGCTGTGGGCGCTGGCCTACGCCTGCCAGACCGTCGAAGGTGCGTCGCCGGGCGGGCGGTGCGGGGAAGGGGGGGGGCAAGCCAACGGGCCGCGGCGGCAGCGGCGTGGCACGGCGAGTGCGCGCTGCGGACGCGGCCCAGCAATCCCCCCGCCGCACCGCCCACCGCCCCCAAAACACAACAGAGAGCGCCGAGGTGCTCCCCGGCGTCGGCGTCGCCCTCCGCTCCCGCCGCCGCCACGGCGGCCGCGCCGCCGCGCTGCTCGACGCCGAGCGCGTGCGCGCGGTGGTGGTGAACGAGGCCGTCACGGCCGCGGGGGCGCACTTCTACCTGGCGTTTGCGCTGCACGGCGCGGGGGAGCTGGCGGTCGCGTTTCCGGTGGGGCCGGGGCCCGCCCGCGGGGGGCGCGCGGGCCGGGGCGCGCGCGCGGCTTGCTCGGTCGGGGGTTGCCGGCTGCGTTCGGCGTGCGTGCCCCCCCAGCAAGCCCACTGAAGCCGCCGCCGCCGCGGCGCCTTAAAACGCGCAGACGCTCCTGCCGCGGCTCGAGGTGCTGCAGCCAATGTACGCCGCCATCCACGACCTGGTGGGTCACCAGGCGTCACCGGGGGTGGGCGAAACGGGCACGGGGCACCCCGGGCGAGGCGAGTCAGCCCTCTGCCCTGAGAAACGAGCGCGCGGCCTGACGCAGCCCGCCCCTCGCGCACGCCCCCGCGCCGCAGCTTTCGGGGCAGCAGCTGGAGACCTCGGGCGGCCGACTGGCAAGCTAGCACAGGGGGCAGCAGTGGTGTGTCGTGCAACCCACTGCCCCTTGCCCGATTTGAAAAAACCCCAGAGATCACAAAGCGGTGCCTTATTGTTACGGACGGCTGCATTCCGGCAGCGCTCCTTGGGGGGGGGGGTCAAGCGGTGTTTGCATCACACCCGGCAGGGCTCAATACATCAGCGAATGCAGCAGGGGGGGGGGGGGACTGCGGGAAGAGTGGAGGCTTGGGCGCGCGCATGCGCAGCGCTGCAGGGGCAGGGGCCGCCGGCCAGCGTGCGCACTGGCGCGCCTCGCGCCTCGCGCGGGTGTGCGGGAGTCGAGTGGGGTTGGTGGTGGGTGACAGGCGCCGCGCCGGCTGCGCCGCGGCCGAAAACGCACAAAACAAGGGGACACGCGAGCCCCGCAAAGCTGCATCAAATCCGCGCGCGCGACCGAAATCGATGCGGGCCCCCCACTAGGGTGGGGCAACCCGCGCGCGACGCCAGGCGGGCGGCGCCGCCCGACGAATGGGCCGGTCGGGGGGGGGGGTCCAGACGGGCGCGCCCCAGCAGGGCTTTGGGGCTCGAAAGGGGGCCCGGCTGGGTGGGCCGCTCGAGTCACGGCGCGGGCGCGCCGCCGCCCGGCGGCCGCACCGAATAGCCGGGGCGCGTCACCATGGCCGCCCCGCGCGCCGCAAACGCGGCCTCCTTGGGGACCTGCCCGCCGCCGCCGCCCTGTGCCGCCGCCTTGGCCTGGGCGGCGGCGGCCTCCTTTGCCAGCCGTTCAGATTCAGAGCCGGGCGGCCAGGCCAGGTCGCCCTCTGAGTAGCGGCTCTGGCGCTGGGAGCCCGGCGGGCCCGCGTCCTCCCAGCCGCTGGGGGTTTGGGGGGAGCAGTTTTTTTTTTGGGGGGGGGGAGTAGCCCAAGACGCCGCCCCTTTGAGGCAGCAGCAGCAGCTGCTGCCTCAGCAGCAACCTAAGGAGTGCAATTGAGGGCATTCCCCCGGCCCCACCTACCCCCACCGACCGCCCACTCGCATGTTCACCTGTCCAAAAAGTGTTTTGAATAGGCGGCCAGCCACGCCGCCGGCACCCCCGGCAGCGGGGTGGCGCTGCCGCGCACGCCGTGGGCGCGCCACAGCGCGTAGCGGGACGGCAGGGGGGCGTACCAGTAGCCGTTGCCCACCAGCTTGTGGGTGGAGGGGACGACGCGGAAGTAGCTGCGGAGGAGGGGGGGTGGGGTCGGGTGGGTGGGGTGAGTAGGCAGGGGCGGGGTAAGAGGGGTGAGTGGGGTGGGAGTGTGTCCGGGAGGGGGTGGGAATGAGTGGGTGAAGTGGTACTTGAAGGGTAACGCGAGCTTCTGCTTGTGTTTGGCATCCCCTCGTTGGCTGGGAGCCCGGCCTCCACCCCGCGCCCCTCAAGCCGGGCCCACGCACGGCCGCAGAGAGCGGCCGGGGCGCAGGCGCCGGGCAGAACAGGCAGGCACCGGCAGGCAGAACACTCGGCGCCCACCCGCAGAACAGAGTGTAATCGCCGCGAGCCGCCGCGTCGCGCTCGACGTCGGTTATGGGGCTGCCGTCGCGCCGGGTGTTTCGCGCCAGCGTGTCGCCGGCCTGCGGCCGGCGGGGCGCGTTTCGTGGGTTGGCGTGCGCGGGAGTGAGCGCACAGCGTTGGTGCGCGAGCGCGGACATGGGCTCGATGCTTTTGGCGGCGGGCGCGCACTGAGCCGGCCGTGGTGGTGCGACAGCAGAGCAGCGCAACGCGCCGCCACGCTCCTCAAACCCGCGCGCGCGCGCGCGCGCCTTGTAGCTCCACTGCCGCGCCGTTCCTTTGTTATAGTCCAGCCGCCACACGTGGAAGTCCCCCGTGTCCGATGGCGAGTCCGGCGGCTTGACCGCCAGCGCGATGTAGTGGCCCCGCGCCGGCGGCGGGCCGTACACCTCCGCGCGCCCCACAGGCGCGCCGCCGTCGGCGACGATGCCGCGGGCGGCCGCGGAGCAGTCTGTCAGCGGCAGCGGCAGCGAGCGGCCGGTGCCGCCGAGGCCGGGCTCGCAATAGGATCCTGGGGTGTTGGGAAAGTGGGGTTGGGGGCAGCGGCTCGTGGGTGGGTTTGGCCGTGCGTGTTGATGGCTCTGCTGTGCTGCTGCTGGATCCTCAAGTCTGACGGCGACCGAGGGGGCTGCACAGAAAGCGCCAACGCGCCAGCAGAAATTGGGCAGGGCCTGCCGTGGCTCCCAACAGCGCCAGGAGTTGACTCACCCACGTATTTGTCAAGCTGGTTGGCGGGAACACGAGGCGCCCCCCACCCCCCCACCCCGCACCGCGTAGACGTAGCAGTTGCTCTTCAGCAGCACGTCGCAGGCGTGCAGCTCCTCGTAGTCAACGCCGCGATCCGGCCGCACGCGGTAGCTGCACGGCAGCTTCGCGCCGGCCGAGATCTCGGCGACGTCGGCGGCGGTGTAGACAAACGGCGCGGCGCCGTCCGAGGCGGGCGGCGACTGCCGACTGCCGGCGCCGCCGGTCCTGACAACGCCGCTGCTGCTGCCACCGCTGCTGCTGCTGCTGCTGCTGCTGCTGCTGCTGCTGCTGCTGCTGCTGCTGCTGCTGCTGCCGCCGCTGCTGCCGCCGCTGCCGCTGCCGCCGCTGCCGCTGCTGCGGTCAAAGCACGCCTCCCAGGGGCGGGCGTACTTGAAGGCCACCTGCGGCGCGCCCGTCTCGAGCGGGAAAAGAAAGTCCAGCGCCCCGTCGAGGCCGTTCCTGAAGAGATCCTCCGGCACGGCCTCGGCCCGGTAGCGACAGATCGCGTTGAACGCCGCCGGCTCGAACGACGTCGCGGCGGCGGCGGGCGGCGGCGGGAGGAGCGCCAGCAACAGCGCGGCCGCTGCGCTGGCGGCAGCCATGCCCGCGCGTGCGGCCGCCGCGGCGACGGCGCGGCGGCGGCGCCGGGGCCGCCGGCAGCCCGTCAAGACCATGCAGGCCCCGAGAGGCGTCCCTTCGGCCCGCCTGTGACCTCTTCCGTGGACCGCACGCTGACCGGGACGGGACCAACTCGCAACGCTGCGTGCGGCTTTCTGCCAGTCCAGGTTGTATCAGAGGTATTGGCGCGTCCGATGCGGCTCGCTGATGGGCGTTCCGGGACGGCGCTGGCCAAGTTCAGAGTCGCGGGGGTGGGTGCGAGTGACACATTTTTGCGAGGCTTTGAGTCCTGGCGGCTGAAAAAGGAAGCCTTTGCGTGCCAGATTGAATCTTGAACTGGGCCTGGACGCGCCGCCGCTGATCGGCGCCCGCCCGCCGCCGCCACGCGGAGACCCCGCTGCAACCCGCCACCCTGCAGCAGCCAGCACTCAGCAGCGGCGGCAGCAGCCGCGGCAGCAGCATGGCCGGCGCCGCAGACGAATGGGTGCCGCGCACCGCGTCGCCGGGCTTCCCCCTCGCGCCGCGCATCGCCGCGTTTGGCGCCGGCGTCGGCGTCGGGTGCGGCGTCGGCCTGGGCGTTGGCCGCCCCGTCTCGCTCAGCGCCGTGCCCCTCCTCGGCCAGGCTACGAGCGGAATGGCGGCCGGGCTGGGCGCCAGCCTCGGCGGCGCGGGTGCCGCGCTGCAGGGCGCGGGTGCGGAGGCGCGCAGGCGGGTGCAGGGCCTGGGCGTGGCCGGGCTGGACGCCGGCTTTGGCTGCGGCGTGGGCGTGGGCTACGGGTTCTTTGCCGCGGGCCTGCTGCTCAAGCCCTCTGTGATAGAAGCGGTCAGGGAGGGGGCCTCGGAGCTTGCAGGTGCGAGCGGCGGCAGCGGCCAGGGATTTCGATTGGCAAGCGCACCGGCCACGACGCATCGCTCTTTTTTGCACCAAGCTATTCCGCTCGCCCATTCGCACGCCTCAGGCCGAGCCGTGGATGCGGTGCAGGGCTCGCTGCGCGCACTGGGCGTGCCCTTGCCAGCAGAGCAGCCCTGGCCGGACGGCGGCGCGGCAACAGCGCAGCTGCAGGCGCCGCCGCCCTTTGTGGCGCAGCAGCTGCTGCCTTCAGCTGCCGGCGCGGCGCCGCAGCGGGAGGGGCAGCCGGCGCGCGGTGCGGCGGCGCGGGGGCCTGCCGACGCGACGGCGGCCGCTGGTCTGGGCAGCGATCGGGAGGTCCTGCGGGCGCTGCTGCGGCACGAGCGCACGATCAGGCGGCTGGAACGGCAGAACAGAGCGCTGCGCGCCGCGCTGTGCGGCGCCCACCCCAAGGCGGCCGTCTGCGGGCGCGGTGGCGGGTGGGACGGGGACACCAGCGGCGACGGAGCGGGCTGACCGCGGCAGGACCTGCGATCCGGGGCGCAAGCTCCCAGCGCTGTGCCGCAAGCCATACGGCCGCGCGGCGCGGGTGCGCGGTGCAGGCGCGCGCCGCGTGGTTGACTCAGGCCGCGCCCGTCCCCCACAGAGTAACCCAATGTGGCGCACATCCAATTGGAAAAGGCACGCCTTGCAGGTTCTCTACATACAAAAGGACAGCGCGCCAGCGATGGATCTGAGGTGCGCGGGGCGGCCGCGGCCTGTCCGCGGCGCATCCTGCCCTGATCGGGTCGAGGAGGAAAGCACGTGCCCCCAAAAGCTTCTGGGATCGCTGCGGACCGCCCATGCGCTGCCTGCGTGCCGGACGCGACCGCAGCGTCCACCGCCGCTGCTGCGCCCCGCCGCCGAGCCGCGCTGCCCCTGGCCGCGAAACACCCCAGGCTGCGCAACATCGCCGTCGGCTTCGCGGTGGGCGCGGGCCTCGGCGTCGGCGGCGCGATCGCGTACATCAAAGCCAATGGCGGCGCCGTGCCGCGGCCGCAGCAGGCGTGGGCCATGGCGGGTGAGAGGCTCTTGGGCGCAATGCTCAGGCCCAGCCTCTCCTGGCCCAATGTGCCGTGGGGGAAGGGACGGCTGTGTCCGCGATCAGCGATCGCCGCCGTCCACCGCAGCAGCAGCCAGCAGCCCCGGCGGTGGCGGGGGCCAAAGCTCCTTGTACCAAGCTCGCCCGGGGCGGGGGAGCGCCAGTCTACCGCCGCCACCTCCAGTCACTCTCCAGCCACCACGAAACACCCCGCAGGCGGCCGGCCGGTGACCCAGAAGGACCTGGAGCATCCTGCCCTGAAGTTTGGGCTGCCCCAGACCGAGCAGCTGCGCTTCTTCTCCGGGTTTGTGTCCTGCTTCGACTCCGCCACGCGCAACCCCAAATGGGTGCTGGAGTTCATAAGCAAGGACAGCCTCAAGGGCGAGGGCGCGCGGTGCGTGCGGCGCGGCGCGGCGGCGTGTGCGGCCGGAGGGCGCCTGCGGTGCCGGCCGCGGCCGGCGCCGGGGCTCGGGCATTGGACTGGCGGCTGCGAAACCGAAGCGCAAGCACACGGACGCATGCACGCACGCACGCATGCACGCACGCACGCATGCACGCACGCACGCATGCACGCACACTCTCAATCTAACGGCGGCCTCCCCTTTGACTTTATTGAACCCCCAAAACAGCGACCAGTCAACGTTTTACGAGGACACCTCAATCGAGGAGCGCTTCCGGTCAAAGCTGGCGGACTTTCAGGACTCTGGTTATGACAGGGGCCACATGGTGGGTCAAAGTTTGACCGCCGGTCAAATCGGGCGGCTGCCGCACTCCTGTATGTGTCTGCATTTCGTTTGTCAGTTTTTTGTGTTTATATGACTTTTGCATGTGATTGCTTTTGGTGCGCCTCTCTGCGCTCGGCCCAAAATTGGCCTGCCTCTCTGCGCGGCCGGCTTGCTGCGCTGAGTGCTGACGCCTCGTCGCGACGCACCCCCCCCCCCCCCCCCCCCCCCGCGCAGGCGCCCGCCGCCAACCACAAGGGCAGCCAAAAGGCGATGGACGACACCTTTGCCCTCACAAACATCAGCCCCCAGGTGCGCGCCGCACCCCCCCATGCTGCCGTGTTTGACCGTGCTGCGCTTTTTGTGGGCTGGACAACGCTTGCGGATCTCTGCCTTTTTGCAGCCGGCGCGACCTCCACAGCCCACGCAGCCGCGCAGCCCCCCGCCCCCTAACCAAAGACGCGCGCGCGCACGGGCCGCCGGCCACGTAACAACCTTAGGTCGGCGCCGGCTTCAACCGCGACTACTGGGCGCGGTTCGAAAAGTTCGTGAAGGACGTGGCGAGGCGCAGCGACGGCGTGTACGTGGTGACGGGGCCCCTCTACCTGCCGACGCCGGACGCGGACGCGGCGACGGGGCGGCCGGGGTGGCGCATGCAGTACCCCATGATAGGTGGGTGGGGTGGGGGGGGTGCGCGGGGATGCAGCGGCCGGTACGGCCGCTGTATTCCAGCGGTGCGGCTGTCCTCGTTGACCGGTCAAGGCGGCCCGCGCAGCCCAAATGACAGCGCAAACGGCTTGCGGTTGCACTGTGTGAAACCCCCGACGGCCGCCTGGCGCCGGCGCGCAAACGCGCGGCGCCGGCCGCGCCCGGGGAAGCCGCGCGGAGCCTCCAACCCCTCGGCGTGCGCAGGCCGACCCTGACCCCAGCCTCCCACTCCCACCCCCGTTGCCGCGCCCGCGCGCGCGCCCCCGCAGGCAAGCCGCCGCAGCTGGTGGCGGTGCCCACCCACTACTTCAAAGTGGTCCTCGCAGAGAACAGCAGCGGCGCCAACGGCGGCCACACCGCCGCGCTGGGCGCGTTTGTGATGCCCAACGCGCCCATCGACCCGGACACGCCCCTGTCGGCGTACGCGGTGCCGCTGGACGCCCTGGAGTGCGTGGCAGGTGGGGGGGCGCAGGGCGCGGGGGTGTTTTGAGGGCTTGAAGGCCGTCTTTTGAGCTTTGCGCGCAGCCGTGCGCCTGCAGCTGCCGGCGGGGCCCTCTCCTAACCCCGCTGCCCCCTTCCCGACCGCCCACGGCCGCCCGGCGGCCCCCGGACCCCGTCCCATTGAAGCGTCGGCGCCCCCCCAAAGCCTCCACGCCCCCCCAAAAACCCACCCCCCGCCCCCGCAGGCGCGCGCTTCTTCCCCGGCTACGTTTCCGAGCGCCGCCGCGCCGCGGTGGACCGCGCCGCCGTCGCGTGGCAGGAGGACGGGCGCCGCCGCATGCGCATCCTGGCGCGGGCGGGGCTGGCGCAGGAGCAGGCGGTCATGCTGCCAGAGCGGGCGACGGGTGAGTCAGGGGGGGGGGGCGCGCCCTGGCTTCGTTGCTGGGTTTAGGGCTCCTCAGTTTTGAAGAGGGGTTGTTGTGGCGGCTTGGCTCTTTGCTCCCCGGCCCGCATCGCACGCCCCAAACCGCATCGAACCGCCCGTGACACGGCCGAGGCAAACGCACGCCGCGCCTCCCGCTCTCAACCCCCACACAACACAACACCACCCCCCGCAGTGGATGCCATCACCGCGAGCCCCCAGCCGACGCGCAGCAACAACTGGGGCTGGGGCAAGAAGCGCGACGCGGCGGCGGCGGCGGCCGGCGGCGGCGGCGGGGCGGACGTGGTGGATGTGCCGGTGCCGAAGACGAGTGAGTCAGCTTGGGGGGGGGGTTAGAAGGTGGTGTTGCGCCCCCAGGATTGGGGTTGTGGAGCTCGAAAAAGAGAGCGGGGCGCATCCCGCCCGCCCCCCAAAACGCCGACCTTCCCCCCCCCCCCGTCCCCCTCCCCCAGGCGGCGGCGACGGCGCCATCCACGTCTGCGAGCTGCTGGCCTGCCGCCTGCCGCCGGAGCGGTGGTGGGAGAACAACGGGCAGGGGCCCAGCGGCGGGCGCAAGGGCCGCGGCGGCGGCGGCGGGGGCGGCTCTGTGGATCGGGGGCAGAGCCTCAAGTCCCGGCTGTAACTATTAGTCCTCGCTCAACGTTCCGCACGGGAAACCCTCTTTGAAGCGGCTGCCCTTGTTGGCTTGGTAGCCAGGTTTGAGGTCTCAGGGCGCGTTTACACGGCGCGGCGCGCGCGCGGCGGCGCAACAGAGGGCACAGGGGGAAATGAGGAGAACAAACCGCCAACTGGGAAAGAGCAGAGGGAGCGTGGGGCGGCCGCACCGGAAGCAGCGCGGCCAGCACGCACGGGAGCGAAGCGCGCGCGCTCGAGGCCCGCCCCAAGCCAGCGCGTCGCTGGCGCACACCGCGGGCCGCGCGGGGCGGCACGCGCCCTTTCTTCCTCTCACGGCGACTTGCGGTGTATGAGCGCCGCGCCGTGCTCCTCGTACTCATTTTTGCTGAACCACATTTGGTGGAAGGAGCCCAGGGACGCGAGGATGGAGCCGCCTGGGGGGGGGGGGCGTTGGGGGGGGGTTTGGGGGTTTTGGTTGGTCTCGATGGGTGGTTGGGTAGTTGGGGTGGTCGGGGGCACGTGGGCTGTCAGGTGCAGAGGCAGGGGACGGGGTGGGAACGGCAGACATGCAAACTCGTGCAAGCACAGCAAACACGCGACGGCAAAGTCTGACACGCAAAGGCCCGGGGGCATGCAAGGCCTGCATGCGGGGCGCCATGCGCGCGCGCGCGCGCTTGGGCGGGCGCGCAAGGGCCGGGCGCGCACCTATCCAGGTGGCGAACCGCCGCTCCGTCGGGTTTGCCGGCGACATCACCCGCACGCGCGTGCCGCCGGGCGCGGCGGCGGCGAGCTCCGCCTCGAGCCGCTCGCGCGCGTTGGGCAGCAGGGAGCCGCCGCCTGGCGGTTTCGGCGGGGAGGGGGGGGGTTCGGGGCGGTTTCGGGGCGGCTGTGAGATTCGCCAGGATCCGGGCGCCTCGGCCTTCTCGCGAGCGCGTGCCGCGGCGAAAAGCCCAAAAGAGCCCAAGGGGTATCAAACCATTGCGGGGATCCCGCAGGGTCAAAACGCGCAAAGGCAGGCGCAGAGGCACCCTCTCAAACGCGCAACCCTTTCAAACGCGCGACGCAGCGACCCGCGGCGCCGCACCCGTGAGCACGATGCCGCCCCACAGCTCGCGCCGCACGTCGCCGTCGCAGCCCTCGATGGCGTCCTTCACCAGCGCTGCCGGGGTTTATTTGGAGGGGGGGTTGGGGAGGGGGAGGGGGAGGCTCTCAGGTTGGGGTGGGGAGAGGGAGGGGGCCGCTTGCGGGTTGGGGTGGCGTGGGGAGGGGGGGGTGGGGTTGGGAGGGGGAGGCTCTCAGGTTTGATGTGATTTCGGGTTGGCGCATGGCCAGACGGACGCAGGAGCATGCACGGGTGAGAGCGCCGGCGCAGGGGCGCAGGGGTGCAGGCGCAAGGCGCGGGCGCAGGGGCGCAAGGGTGCGGGCGCGGCCCTCACTTGGCCACGCGGCGAGGTGCCTGCCGGAGACCAGCGGGTCCGAGTCCAACCCCGGGAAGGACGACACAACAGACTGGTTTTGGGGGGAGGGGAGGCGGGGGGCAGACAGAGGGAAAGGGTCGGCTGCGGGCGGTTGGGGGCCTTGAAACACGCCATGCCGCCTTTTTGCTCGATGCCCTCGCCACCCCCTCCTTCCCGCCCCTCGCCGAACAAACATCCAACCCCCGAAACCCGGGTCAAGTGCGCCGCATCGAGCATCGAAAGCCCTCCCGCCGTCCCCTTACCGTGTCAAACAGCACCTCGGCCACGCGGAATCGGTCGGCGCCGATTTTGAGCTGCGTGCCGTCGGGCAGCTGCCGGGGCGGGCGGGTTCGCGGGCGGGCGTGCGGATGTGTGAGTGTGCGAGTGTGTGATTGGGGGGGTGCAAGTGTGCACGCGTACAAATGGGTCCGTGCATGTTCACACACGCACACAGTCATACACAGCAACCAACCGCGCTAAACCCAAAAGCGCGCGCACACAACACCACCCAAAAGCGTGCGCACACAAAAACAACGCCAAACGGCAGCGCGCGCGGGGCGCCGCACCTCGTACACCTGCGCCGCCCCCGAGCCCTCCGCCTCCTCCGCCCCCGCCGCGTCCGCCGCGCGGCACAGCGCCTCCCTTGCGTCTGCGGCCACCTGTTCTACCGCCCACGCGTCCAGGGAGGGCGTGGATTTGTCCTGGGGGAGGGGGGTTGGTTTCGGCGGGTCGGGTGAGCGCTTGTGTCAGTGGTGTGCGCTTATGTGAGTGGTGTGTGCTTACGTGCGAGGCAGGCGGCAGGCGGGCGCGGGCGGCGCGCGCGGCCGCTGCCTCACCGCCCCCTTGCCGGCGTGCCGCGGCCGCAGCTTCTTCCCCTTGGCCTCCGCCTCCCGCTCAAGCACGGCGCGCATGCAGCGCGTCAGGAGGGCGCCGCCGGCGGCGGAGCGGGCGATGCTCTTGTGGAGCGCAAAGCCCTCATGCACCGCGGTCACTGGGGGGTTTGGGATTCGAATGGGGTTGGGGATTCAAAGTGGTGGCTTTTGAAGAGGGCACGTCAGGTTTTAAAAGCAGGTCGTCGGAGGCGGTGGCATTGCTCAGGCAGTTGCTCAGGCAATGAGACGGGCAGCGAGGGTGCAAGCGGCGGAACTAGAATCCCGGGCCCCCCCTCCCAGATGGAAAAAGCGCCCCGCCCCGCCAAAAAAAAGCAAAGCCGCTTTCCCGGGCCCTACCCGTCGTGCCGCGGTGCCCCGCGTCGACCACGACCGCCGTCTGCCGCCCCACCGCAAACGCCGACAGCACCGCCGCCTTTGCCAGAAACAGCGCGGGGCAGGAGGTGGCCTCGAACAGCGCCGTCACGGCCTTCTCGCGCTCCGCGCGGCCGATGTGGGTGGGCTCTGCCATCATCACCGCCATCTCCTCGGGCGCGACCCGCAGCCGGTCCCTGCCGGGGGGTTGCGGTGCGTTGCGTTGCGTTGCGTTGCGTTCGATTGCACGGTTGGCGCGCCGTTTGCGGCTCGGCGCGCGAGCGCGCTGCGCGGTTTTCCCTTAGGCGCCCGCCGCCGCTGGTCTGGAGGGGCGGGCCCGTTCCGACGCCCGCCGCGCGGGCGGGAGCCGCGGGGATGCGTTCGCGCTCCGCTAGCCCAAAAAAACCCGCCGCCGCGCGGCGGGCCTGGCCTGCCCTGGCGCGGGGTGGAGGCGCGCTGCTGGCGGCCCTAAACGACCGCGCTGCTGTAAAGATATTGCAGCCTATAGTGCACCCGGCTCACTTGAGTGCGTGCATCCAGAGCTTTGCCGCGATGTCCCAGTCATCGATGAGGTCGTCCGACCCAAAGGGGTTGGCGACCTGCGGCGCGCGGCAGGGGGGGGGGGGAGGCGCGGGGGTTTAGTGCGGTGCGGGGGGGGGGGGGGGGGGGGGGGGGGGGGTGGGCGAGGGCGTTGCAAGGCGCGCGGTGCGTTGGGCTGCCATTGGCGGCGCCGCGCAGCCGTGCAGCGCTCCTCTCAGCTGGCAAAAACGCAAGAGCAAGGCCCGCGCAATGCGAAGGGGCGCGCCTGCATGTTGGCGCGAGGGAAGGTCAGGGCGTCGTTGCCCACGTACACCGTGCGCCCCTCGCCGCCGCCGCCGCCGGTGCCGTTGACGTCCGAGCCGGGGACCACCCCCACATCCTGTTGGGTGTTGAAAGCGGGGTCCGGGGCTCGCGGTGAGCTGCCTCGCTGGCCGGGGGAGCTGTGGCGGGGGCTGGCACCGCTGAGCATGTCCGCAGCGGCGCGGCAGCGCGGGGCTGCAGCAAGCCTCGGCGCCGTGGCTGCCTCTGGCCCCCCCAAAACCACAGCTGCGCGGCCGTATGCAAGCCAGTGCCACTCCCTGAACTCCTGCACTCCTGCTGCCCAATTCACAATCCGCCCCCCTCCCATTCAAACGCACCGACGGGAACACCGCTTTGGGGGTGTCATCGCCAGCGTAGCCCGCGCGGCACAGGCAGCCCCCCAGATCCAGCACGACGGCGTTGACCTCATCTGCGGGGCGTTTCAGATCGCAGCGGCGGTGGGGGGCGGGCGGGGCGTCGCGGGGCGCCCGTGCCCCCTGCGGCGCGCGGCGAGCGGGCGGCGCGCAGCTGCGGCGGCCGCTGCGGCGCGCGCCGCGGCGCGGCGAGGGCGCGGCGCTCACCGCCGCCAAAGGTGGGGTTGGCCGACATTCTGCGCGGGCTCCCCTCCCGCAGAGGGAGCCGCTAAGGCCGCCTCCTATCTGCCCCGGCCGCGCGCTCCAAAACGATCTAGCAGCTAGATCACACTGCCGCGTTCCTCGCGTGGTTCAAAAAGCCGATTCGCCGCTTTCGAATGTGAGGCCGCGATCGGGGCGTTGTGGGGTGTGGGGCGAGCCTTCTTTGCAAACTTGTGCCCGCCCGCTGCCTCGAGCTCATTGTTTTTTTGCCGCCGCGAACGCTGCACCCCACGCCATTCGCGGTCGATTTCTGGTCGTGTTGCTTTGCGACACACGATGCGCGTCGCCTGCACGCTGCGCACCGCCGCGTCGACCGCGCTCGCCCCGGCCCGCGCCGCGCTCCCGCGGCCACTCGCTGCGGCGCCCGCGCACCGCGCCGCGCCCACCGCCCGCGCTGTCCCGCGCACGGTGCGCCGAGGGGCTGTCGGTGCTCGCGAGGGAGGGCCCCAACCCAGCGCCGCAGCGCAGAGGAGCACGCAAGCCGGCGGCAGCGCGTTCACATGCCCCCCGACGCCAAGCATCCAGAAGCGCGGCGGCACGCCCGCCCGCATGCATACTGCAATCCGCGCCCGCGCAGCCGACTGGCCGCCTCTCCCATCGCCGCGCCCGCAGGCCCCGCCTGCGCCCTTTGCCTTTGCGCCCGGCGCGGCCACGCGGCTGCCAGGCCTCGCGCCCCGCCGCGCGCGCTCCGTCGCCACCGCAGCCGGCGAGAGCGGGTCCGCGAGTGGGTGCCCAGCGGCGCGGGCAGGCTGCATGCGGCACCGAACGGCGCTGCCATGCCTGCGGCACGGCGGCCTGTGTTTTTTTGCGCTGCAGCGGACGGTGCGGCCCCAACCCCTCCAGCAGCTGCCAGCCGGCCTGACCCGCGCGCCCCACACCCTCCCCTCCCTCCGTCACATTCACAGTGGCCACCGCGTTCCTCGGCACGGGCTGCTTCTGGTGAGGAAGCCAGCCGCCGCCTCCCCTCCCAGTGCTCGCGCTGCGGCCTTTGGCGCAGCCACTGCCGCTGCCCCGCCGCCGCCGCCGCCGCCGCCGCCCGCCCAAAGGGCCGACCTGCCTCCACCTTGCTTTGCCGCCACTAACCCCCCACCCAGGTGCACAGAGGCGTGCTACGAGCAGCTCAAGGGCGTGTCCAAAGTGGCTAGCGGCTACGCCGGCGGCAGCGTCCCAAACCCCACCTACGAGCAGGCGCGCGGGGTCGGCGGGCGGGCGCTGGACCTGCCGCCTTGCTTGCCGCGGCTGCCGCAATCTGCGGCTTCTGCACTGCAGCTGCTGCTGCATCACAGGAACGTGGCTGCCACCTTTCCTGTGCGTGGGCACTGCCCTCCCGCCCCCTCCGCCCCTTGAACCCTGCCCCCGCCGCGCCGCACGCCTGCCCTCAAACCCTCGCGTGCCCGCCGACCCCCCACCAGGTGTGCGGCAAGAAGACGGGCCACATCGAGTGCATCCGCGTCGACTTTGACCCGGCAGTGGTGAGCTACAAGGAGCTGCTGGAGGTCTTCTTCACCATCCACGACCCCACCACGCCCGACAGGCAGGGTGAGCAGAGCATCGGGTGTTTTTTGGCGTTTCCTTGGCGTTTTTTGGTGTGTGTTTGGGTTTGGTGGCTGCCCGGTGCGTGGTGTTGAGGGCCTGAGTTGTGTTGAGGGCCTTTCTGCTGACTACTCAGTGTTTGGTGTTGAGTGCATGTGGGCGGCTGTGAGATGTGGCCGCCCTCCCAAAACGCAACGCCGCCAGGCAATGACGTGGGCCCCCAGTACGCCTCTGCCATCTTCTACACGGACGAGGAGCAGGTGGGAGGAGGGGCGCCCCGCGCAGCAGCAGGACGCATTCCGTTGATTCTGGTTGCCGTGCAGGATAGCTAAGGGCGGGGCGGTTGAGCATCGCTTTGCACCGCAGCGCACGGCCGCGCCTCAACCTTCGATCGTGCGCAAAACTCAACGCCGCTTCCCACCCAGACCGCCCAGACCCTCGACGCCCCCAGTTTACCCACCCCTGCGCCCCCCCCAAACCGCCCCAAACCACGACGCGACAGCTGGCAACTGCCCGCCAGGTCATCGAGGAGGTTACAACCGCCAAAATGTGGCCCGCCCCCATCGTCACCAAGCTGCTGCCGCTCGCGACCGACGGCGCCGCGCGGTTCTGGTGGGTGGCGCTTTTTTGTTTGCTTGGAGCGTGCGCGGCGGGCCCGCTGCGCTGGCGGGCGGGGGTGGGGCTCCTGAGCCCGCAGGAGCCACCTGCCCGAACGAAAGCAATGGATAACGGCTCAAGCCGGCCCTTGCTTTGCCAAAACCCACCCCCAGGCCTGCCGAGGGCTACCACCAGGGCTACTACCAGGCCAACCCCCGGCAGGGTGAGGCGCCGCGCGCGCGCCTGCCTTGCCAGAACTCATTTCCAAACGCGGCCCGCTGGCGGCGCGCCGGCTTGTTGCTCGGCCGATGGCGGGCGTGGCGCAGCCCGCCCCGGCCCCGCGCCCCCGCCGGCGGCGCCGCGCCCGTTTGAGTGCCACGCTTTGCGTTTGAGCTTGGTGGGCTGCGCGCGGCGTTTGACCCGGTCAACGCTGACCCACCCCCGGTCAAACTAAACTCAACCCTCACCCGCAGGCTACTGCATGTTTGTGGTGGAGCCCAAGGTCGCCAAGTTCAGGGCCAAGTGGGCCGCCAAGCTGATCAAGTGAAAAGGGAGGGGCGCGCCAGGGCTCCACCCATCCAAAACAATGGAAGCGCGGTGACCCCTCACCCTTCCTTTTCGCCTTGCGCCGCGCCCTCCTGCGCTGGCGCCGGCGCGCCGCGCTCTGTGTAACTGCCATCGCGTTTGCTGGCCCGATGCGCTGGCGCAAGCGCGGGGGCTGGCGGTTAGCTGGGAGGGCGCTGCCAAGTGCGAACACAACTGGTGTGCAACTGGGCTGCAGTTGACCAGTCAGCTTGGCTGTTCAGCTTCCCCACCGGCGCAGCATAAATGCCCCGCACGGGGCCTGCACATACCATACACACGTGCCCCGACCCCTGTTCGCCGCGAATTCGAGTCGAACCCCGCCCCGCAGCCGCAATGCGCGCCCCCACGCTCCTCGCCGCGGCGGCGCTGCTGGCGCTGCTCGGCGCCGCCGCCGCCCAGAGCGTCCCCCCCAGCGCCGAGTGCGCGCAGCGGGTTGAGGCGCTGGGAGAGAACTCCCTCCTGCTCAGGTGCGGCCCAAAACCAGGGGGCGGGGGCAGCGGTGGCGGGCGGCAGCGGATGGCGGGCGGTGCCGGGCCAGCGCCGGGCGCAGGGCCCCTGGGCGGGCGGCCTGGGGCAACAGTTGAGTGCGCACTCCCTCCCCCCCCCCCACCCCACCCTCCACTCGCCCCTTGCAGGCTTTCCTCCTGCCAAAGTGGCCCTTCCGCGGACTGCTGCAACTCGGTGCGGCGTGCACGGGGCGGGGGTGGTGTGAGTGTGTGTGTTGGGGGGGGGGGGTCGAGCGGCAGGCTGAGGGCTGGTGTGGCAGGCGCATACTGCGGGCGTTAGCGGCAGCGGCGTCGGCGGCACGGCGCGCCGACTGCGGCTTTGGGCTCGAAAACCCACCTCACCCCGCGCACGGCCCACCCCACCCCCCTCACACCCCACCCTAACCCCACCCCACGCCGCACCCCCAGGCCAACGGGCTGCTTGCCGGCAGTGGCGAGCTTGCCTTCTGCCTGTGCAACCCGGACGTCCTTTCCGCCACCCTGGCCAGGATCCAAAGCAACCCCCTGGCGCAGGCGGGGGGGGTCACCGCGCAGCAGATCTCGGCCACGCTGCAGAGCTGCAACGTGCCCATCGCCGGCGGCTCGGCGTGCCCGGCCGGCGGCGCGGCCGCGCCCGCCCCCGCCGCCGGCGCGGCCCCCGCGGCGGCGGCCGCCCCCGCGGCTGCGGGCGGTGGCGCCGGGGCCGGCGGTGGCGCCGGCGCCGGCGCGGGCGCCGGTGCGGGCGCCGGTGCAGGCTACGGGGCCGCTGCCGGCTACCCGTTTCTGAAGCACCGCCCCCTGCTGAAGCACCTGCTGGACAAGAAGCACCTGGGCTGAGCCTGCGGCCGGCCGGCGGCCCGCGAGCTGCCGCTCGAGCGGCCCACGGCCAGCCAGCGGCGGATAGGAAAAAGGCCTGTTTCACGCCAACACGGTGTTGATGCGAGGGGCAACAGACAGGCGCAGGAAAACACACACAGAAACTTGTAACGACGCCTTTTTTGAGCCTACCACTTTCGCTTCGCACCCAGGCATGCGCCGAGAGGGGAGGTGCGCGCCTGTGGGCATCCATATCAATTTGGAGGTGCTTGCCAACTGCCAATGGCTGCTGGTGGGGTTTGCCCTTTCCATCAGGGCGCGCGGCGGGTCCGCCTCGTGCCCTCTGGAGCGAGCCGGCACGTTGACCAGGCGCGGCCTGCCAGGCTGCCCGGGGGCAAGGGGGCAAGGGTCAGCCAGCAGTCCCCGGGGGCCGACGCATTTACAGGGCCGTCGGCGGGGGGGGGGGGGGGGGGGGGGAGGGGGGGGGGGGGGGGCCGGGGGGGGGGGCCGGGGCCGCGGGCACATCCCCGCTGCCGTTCCAGCTGGAATGCACGCAGCAAAGGGGGGGCGCCGCAAAGGGGGGTGCGCCGCAAAGGGAGGGCCTGCAGGGAGGATCGGCGCTGCCCCGCCGCTGTGCCCCGTCGCGCCTCACACGGCGAGGCGCCACGCGTGCGCGGCGGCGAGTGGCGCGCCAGCGGGCGCCTCGAAACCCAACCCCCGCTGCGCTGCGCTGCGAAGCCCATTCTCCCCGCCCCTCGCCCCGCTTCGACCTTGACAATGCGGGCCTCGATCGCATCGCGCACCGCCCCTGGGCGGGCGCCCGCGGGGCCGCGCCAGGCCCCTCCCCGGAAGGCGAGGGCGGGCCCTCGCGTGCAGGTGGGGCCGCGCTGCCGACGTTATGGGATTGCAGGGATCCCGGTGGTGCTTTATCTATCCGCTCCGGGCCTGCGGCTGCCGCCAACCGCCTCCCGCCGTCGATCAGGCGATCTCTGAGCCGCCCTCTGCGCAAGCACGTCCCCAGGTCCTGCCGGAGACCGTGGCCGCGCTGGGAGACCTTGCGGAAGGCGGGGGCGGCACCCTCACGGCCGCTTGCGTCGCCGCGGCGGGCGCCGCTGTGTACTACGCACTCGGCCAGAAGGGGCAGGCGCGTTCGTTTGTGGGGCGTCCGTTTGAAAGTGGGGGCTGCTGGCAAGGATCCATTGCCCGCGGCCGCATCGGCAGCCCATTGGCGCCTGCCGCAGGCCGGCCGCCGCGAAACAGCCGCCCCGCCTCGCGCGTCGACAGCCTTCACCCCCTTCTCGCGCCGTTTGAAAAGCGCGCACCCGCCGCGGCGCGCTGTTCAACCCGAGCCAACCCAACCCAGCCCAACCAAACCCAATCCAACCCCAGGCCGAGGCCCTGTCAAAGGAGGTCGCCGCCCTCAAGTCCTCCTCGCCCCCCGCTACGGCCGCCGCCGCCGGCGCCGCGGCGGGCGGCGAGGTGGCGGAGCTGCGCAGGCGCATCGCAGAGGCGCAGGCCGCCGCCAAGGACGAGGCCGCCAAGCGCGCGGCGGCGCTGCAGGAGAAGGTGGGAGGGGGCCTCGAGGGAGGGTCCCCTTGGGCGCTGATGGTGCCCGCGGCTGCTGGCGTGCCTGGCGCGCCAGCGCAACGCGGCTGGGAAGCAGCGGGCGCTGCTTGTTTTTGCAGAGCGCCCTCCCAATCAAAACCTTCCCAACTCCCCCCCAACCCCACGGCAGGAGGCCGCCCTCTCGGCCAAGCAGTCCGAGGCGGCGCGCATCCAGCAGGAGGTCGCCTCGGCCCAGCGCGCGCTGTCCGAGGCGGCCGCCGCGCAGCGCGCCGCCGAGGAGCGCGCCGCGGCCGCGGCCAAGCGCGCGTCCGAAGCCGAAGAGCGGCTGGCGGCCGCCTCGGCGACGGCCTCGTCGGCGGGCGGCGAGCTGTCCGCGTTCAAGGCGGGCGTCGCCAAGAAGATCTCAGATCTGGAGGCCAAGCTGGCAAAGGCGTCCGAGGCGGAGGCGGCGGCGGCGGCGGACAAGGAGGCGGCCGAGGCGGGCGCGGCGAGGGCGCGCAGCGAGATGGGGACAGAGCGCGCCAAGGCCGCAAAGCTGCAGGTGGGGGGTGGGGTTTCTTCCCGCGGCGCCGCCTTTGTGCCCCCGTGTTTGTGCGGGGTGGCAGTCGCAGGGTGTCGGCAGCCTGCCAACGGCCCGCATCAAAAGCCAGTGCTGAGGCCAAAACTGGCCGCACAAACGGGCTGAACACCATCCGCCCGCCCGCCCGCCCGCCCCCCCCCCCGCACCGCTTCCGCCCGCCCGCCCACCCGCCCGCCCGCCCGCCCGCCCGCCCGCCCACCGCAGTCCGAGGTGGCCGCCCTAAAGGCCGACGTCGCCTCGGCCCGCGCCGCCGCTGACGCCGCCTCGTCCGAGGCGGAGGCCCTGCGCGCGCGCGTCGAGGCGGCGGAGCGCGAGGAGTCCGAGCTCGCGTCCCAGCTGGTGGCGCAGCAGCAGCACGTCATGACTCGCGACAGGGAGCTCGAGGCGGCCGCGGAGAGGCTGAAGAAGGCAGGGCTGCAGGCGGATGAGATGGCGGCGAAGATAGAC
The DNA here is from genome assembly GCA_003203535.1 of Raphidocelis subcapitata. Taxonomy (NCBI): domain Eukaryota; kingdom Viridiplantae; phylum Chlorophyta; class Chlorophyceae; order Sphaeropleales; family Selenastraceae; genus Raphidocelis; species Raphidocelis subcapitata. The sequence continues at coordinate 499,607 of BDRX01000017.1, forward strand.
CGGCTGGAGGTGCGCGGCGGAGCCAAAAGCCACGGCTCGGGTTTGAGCGGATGATGGGGCGGCCGGGCGGGCGGTTGGGCGTGTTGCGCGGGTGTGTTTTGGGGTTTGTGGGGCGCGGCTCGCGTCCCCTGCAAAGTTTTTGCGCAAGCAGCCACATAAAACACCCAGCGCTGTGAAAAGCGGGCCAAAAAGAACGGCGCCGGCCTTCCCCCCCCCCCCCCCCCCCCCCCACCCCCAGCGCGACGTGGAGGCGGCGCGCAAGGCCAAGTTCGATGCGCAGGTGGAGCGGCAGGACGCGGGCATCGCGCTGGGCAAGCTGGAGCAGGTGGCGGCAAAGCTGCGGGAGACGCAGGTGGGCGCCGAGTTTCGAGCCGATCCGGGTCTGCTTTGCTCCGTGCTCCTGCGCCCCGGGCGCACGCTGTGTGCGCCTTTGCTCGGCGCTCGGCGCACGCATTCAGTGCGCGCATGCCGTGCGTGTATGCGCCAAGCGCATCCCCTCTCCCTGCCTAGAGGGCCGACCCCAAGCCCGCCCGCAACAAAGCTTCCAACGTCGCTTGTAATCCGCCCCCCCCCCCACCCGCAGGAGGGCGCCGCCCGCGAGTTGGTGGAGGCCCAGTCGCGGCTGCGCGAGGAGGCGGCAGCCGCCGAGAAGCTGCGCGAAAAGGTGGAGCACTGGCGCCAGGTGCGTGGCGCCGCCGCTTCCCGCGGGCCGCGTGCAAACGGCGCGCGAGCGAGCCGGCCGCCGTGCGTTGCATTGGGGTTTGGCCGAATGCGCGCTCAGCACTCGCCTGCACGCATGCAAGCCCACTCTCTCCACCTTGCGCCGATCGCGTGCCGCGCGCCCACTCCACTCTGCCTTTTTGGCCCTCAGGAGTCGGACCGCCTGTCTGACCAGCTGACCGCCGCCAAGCGCGACGCCGAGGCGGCGCGCGAGTCCGAGCGCGAGGCGGCCGCGCGCGCCGAGGCGGCGCGGCGGGAGGCGGCCGAGGCGGGGGCGGGCGCGGCGGCGGCGGCGGAGCGGGAGCAGCAGCTGAAGCATCTGGAGGATGAGCTGGCAGAGGCCCAGGTGGGGGCGGGGTTTTGAGCGGTTTTGCGCTCGGCGGTGCGGCCTGCGTTTGGGGGAGCTTTCCGGCAGCGGGCTTTGAAGCGCCCCCTGTTTGAAGCCCTCTGTGAAGCCCCCTGTTTTTTTTGCAACGAGCTGCCCGGAGTTTGCCCCTTTGACCCGTCGATCCCCCCGCCGCAAACGACCAGAGCGCCGCCAGCCAGCTGCCGGGCGTGGAGACCCAGCTGAAGCAGGCCCTGGAGAAGGTGAGGGGGCGGGGGTTCATCTGGTTTCAGTTCGCCATTCGCTCGCCACCTCCGGCCTCCGACGTGCAAAAAGCCAACAACCACCAAAACCGCCCACTGAAACCGCCAACATTCGAAACCGCCAAAAACCGAAACCGCCAAAAACCAAACCCACCCGCAGCTGGAGAAGGCCACCGCCGAAATCTCGGCTCTGAGGGACGACGCCGACGGCGCCCAGCTCGCCGCTACCAACGCTCAGGCAGAGGCGGCGCGCCTTAAGGTGCGCGCGCGCGCGCGCCAAAAGGGGCTTGTTACGCCGAGCACCCTGTGCACGCGCTCGCGCGCAAGCGCGCGGGTGGCGCCAAAGGCCTCGGGCTCCGGCGCGGGGTTTTGCCGCGCCGCTGGGTCGAGGCCGCATGCGCACGTGCAACGCACGCGAGCGCACCAAACCTCGCATCGAGCCGCCGGTCTGCAGCCATACGCCCAAACCCAATCCTAAACCCGAACCAACCCCAACACCCAAAACCCCCAGGCCGACATGGCCAGGCTGGCGGAGCAGCTCAGGAGCGTGACCCTCAGCGAGCAGCAGCGCAGGTGGGGGGGCAAGGGTCAACCTTTGGCGTTCTGCTTCGCCTCTAGTCTCTGCCGTGGGGCCAAAGCGCACAAAAAGCACCAAAACGCGGGCCCAACGCGCGGCGGTTTCGGCGGCTGAACGGGGCCGTGCAAATCTGAACGCGCCCCCTTTCTAAACCAGCAAACAAAACCCGGAAACAAAACGAAAACAGCGCCGTGACGGAGGTGCAGGCCGAGGCGCAGCAGCTCGTCCGCGAGGCCGAGGCCGAGGCCGCCGACGCCGTCGCCGCCGCCGACAAAAAGTCGCGCGCCGCGGCGAAGCGCGCGGACGAGGCCGAGGCGGCGGCGGCGCGGGACCGGTCGAGGGCCGAGTCTGCCAAGAAGGGTGCGCGGCGGAATGGGTGGGGGCTTTCAAGGGAGGGGGTGCTTTTCCTGCCGCCGGTGTGTCAGCGGCCTGGCCGACCCGGGTGGGGGCCCTGCGCCGCGGTTGGATCCGATTTGGGCCCTCTCGCCGTCGCACCTGCCACCTGCTGCCCTGCGCGGTCCCTCACAGCGCCCGCCCGCCCAACCACCCCCGCCGCCGCCGCAGGCATCGACGCCGCCACTAAGGAGGCGGAGAAGCTGAAGGCGGCACTCGCAGCCGGCGCCGCCGCGCCGCCGCCGCCGCCGCCCGCGCCGCCCGCCGCCGCCGCCGCGCCCGCGGCGGCGGCCAAGCGCCCAGTCGGGCGGCCGCGCAAAACCTCCACCACCTCGCAGGGCCCCTCCCGGCCGTCGAAAACCGCCTCCAAGCCGCCCTCGCCGGAGCAGTGACGGGCGGCGGCGCCCGAGCGGTGACGTGCGGCGGCGCCTCGCAGCGGCCGCGGCGCCGGCGCAGAGGCCTCAGCGGCGGCCGCGCGTGGTGGCGGGCGCCCGGCGCTCGAGCTCGGTATTGGCGGCCGCCAGCCGGTGGGCCATCGGCCAGCCGCGCTGGCGGCCCCTCATGCCCCCCTTTTTGCCCTGTGAACCACACTGCCCGCCATTATTTATGCCCGCTGCACGCTGCACGAGCCCATGCGTGCGAATAGGACGTGTGAGCGCGCCCCCGCGCTAGAAAACAGTAACGCAATCGGCATTGGCAGCGGCGGTGGCCGGTGGCGCTGTGCGCACACGCGGTGCGCTCGTCGAGGCGGGCCGCGCCGTGCCCCCTGCAACAAATCGCGCCCACCTCGCCCCGCGTCCGCACATACACGTTCAATTTAGCCAGCTCATACCGCGAGCACCTCAGTAATCGGCGCCCGCTACACACAGATCGCCTCTCGAGCCCGCAAAATGCTGGCCCCGCAGCGCCAGGCGCTGGCGGGCGCCGGCGCTATGCGCCAGGCCCGCAGCATCGCCAGGGTGCCCCTCGCAGGGGCTGCGGTGGCGCCCCCGCGCGCGAGGCTCAGCCGGGGCCCAGCCCCAGCGCGCAGCAGCAGCAGCAGCGGCAGCGGCCCAGGTGAGGGATTGTTCGCTTGGGGTGCGTGCGTTTGGCGCGCGCCGGGGGCCCGCGGGCCGAGGACGCACTGCCTCCTCGGCCCAATCTCTCGCGCGCGAAACGCGGTGGGATGGCGGTGGCGGCCCCGCATCGGCGCTGTCGCGCAGCCAATTGCGCGTTGCGACCGCGCCCGCCGGCCGTGGGGCGCGGCGCCGCACGATTGCGGCGCGGCGGAGCGTCGCGCGCGCCGCTCGCCGCCGCGAACCCCCCCGCCGCGCTGTCCGAGCCAGTCCCGCTGGGCGCGCTCCCCCACCCTCCTCTCAAGCACACAAACACACACGCACACCCTCGCTGCGCTCGCAGCCGCCCCCGCCGCGGCAGCGGCCGCGACCACCGTGGTGGACGCCCCCGCGCCCGCCCAGCAGCAGCAGCAGCAGCAGCAGCCCCCCGCCCCCGCGGCCTCCGGCATGCGCCTCCGCACCGCCGCGTGCTGCCTGCCGCACCCCGAGAAGGAGCACTACGGCGGGGAGGACGCCTTCTTCCTCAGCGCCGCCGGCGGCGGCGCGCTCGGCGTCGCCGACGGCGTCGGAGGCTGGGCAGAGTCCGGGGTCAACCCCGCGCAGTACTCGCGCACGCTCATGCGCGTGACATGCGCATACATTGAGGGCGCCGAGGGCGAGGCGCTCGCGCGCGCCGCCGCGGACGGCGCGCGCGCGCAGGGCGCGGACAACTCCCTCTTTGGCCTCGCCTCTGGCGGCTATGACGCCGCCCCTGCCGCCGCCGCCGCCGCGGCCGGCGGAGAGGAGGGCTATGCCTACGCCTTCAACAACGGCGCCGCCTCTGGCGCCCCCCTCGCGGCCGCACCCCCCGTGGCGCCCCGCGCGCGCGCCGACCCCCGCGCCGCGCTCGACGCCGCGCACCGCCGCACCCGCTGCGCGGGCTCGGCGACGGCCGTGGTGCTGCAGCTCGACGCCGCCAAGCGGCGCCTCGTCGCGGCCAACCTCGGAGACAGCGGCTTCCTGGTCGCGCGCGGCGGCGCGGTGCTGGCGCGCTCCAAGCCGCTGCAGCACTTTTTCGACTGCCCGCTGCAGCTGGGGGCCTACCCCGAGTTTGTGGACGCCACGGACACGGCGGCGCAGGCGGACGTGTTTGAGGTGCCCCTGCGGCGCGGGGACGTGATCATCGCGGGTGCGCCGGGGGGGAGGCGGCGGCCTTTTAGGGGCCGTCTGTTTTGCTTTGGGAGGCTGTGCGCTGAAGCTTTGTCTTTGGGAGATTCAGGGCCGCGCCCGGCAACGCCCCGCCGCCGACCCGCCGCCGACGGCAGCAGCAGCGCGCGAGCAACACCCCTCCCTCACCCCCCCCTTCCCCCACACACAGCACACGCACACCAACCACGCACCCCAAACAAACACCGCTCCCCCCCAAAACGGACCCCCAGGCAGCGACGGCCTGTGGGACAATGTATACGACCCCGAGGTGCTGGAGCGCCTGCCCGCCACGCCCGACGAGGCGCAGGCCGCGGCCGAGTCCATCGCCGCGCTGGCGAGGCGGCACGCGTCGGACCCGGAGTTTGCCTCGCCCTACGCGAAGGAGGCGCTGCTGCAGGGGTGGGTGCCCGGAGGGGGGGAGAGGGGGCGCATGCGCGCGCAGCGGGGGCAGGGGGAAGGCGCTCGTTCGCTGCTGTGCGCGCCTGGCGCGGCACTGGGTCACAGGGGCGTGTGGGTGGGGTTTAAGTTATGGGCAAAGCCGTGCGTGGTGGCCGAAACCGCGCTCAGCAAACCCTGGAATCCCTCCCCACGCCCCCACCAAGCTCGCCCTCCTCCCCCCAAAAGCCACCACTCAAACCGCAACCCCCTCCACCCCCGCCGCCAACCCCCCCCCCAGCTTCGACCTGCCTTGGTTTGAAAAGATCAAGGGGGCTTCCTTTAAGGATGGCAGGCTGGAGCTGGCCACGCTGACAGGCGGCAAACAGGATGACATAACCGTGCTCGTGGCGGTCGTGGAGGACTGCTGATCCGGCGGCTGATCAGCCGTGATCTGGCGGCTGCGATCAGAGATCGCGGGGCCGCCCGAACGGAGTTGAGGCGAGGCTAGGCGAGTTGACAAAGAGCGGAAGGGGGCCGATGGTCAAGCCGGCGCCGCGCGCCGCCGCAGGCCGCGCCCGCGCGACGGCAGCGGGGCCAGCACCGCGTGCGCGCGCGCGCGCGCGCGCGAGGGCGTGTTACCCCCCCGCTGCCGTTGTTTTTGGCTGCAGGCGCAGAGAGTTGAGTTGGATCTTCGAGAGCCGTGGTTCCCGTGTGGATTGATTGTGGTGTTAAAGAGGCGTTTGGTACAGCGGTTTGCCGCGGCGCACCGCCCCCCTCCCCTGCCGCGCCGCGTTGCGCCCCACGGCGGCTGCCCGTTTTGCCACTTGCGGAGGCGCGCCGAGGCGATCGCGCGCAAGCCCCCGCCCCCCTGGCCCGCGCCCGCCGACGACCCGCGGGGCGGGGCCCGGCCCCTCGCCAGCCTGCACTGGCGGCGGGCGTGGCTCCGCCGCGCGCACGTCGGCACCCTTTTGCCATGCAGCCGGCCACCTCATGCCCGGCCCCCCATTCCCGTCTGCCAGTTGCCGGCGACTCAGCCAGGCCGAGTTGGTCGCCGCCCCGAGGGCTTTTCGAAGTGTCCCGCGCGGCTTTTGGAGCCCCCATGTTTGCCCCCGGACGGGACCCGCCTGCCCCCCATTCCCGGCCGCGCCGCGCGCCCCGCTGCCGGGGCCGCGCCGGCCGCAGACGAGCGATTCCCTGCTTAGAGTGGCGCGCCGCCGCGTCGATGCATGCGCCTTGGCCCGGCGGTTGGGTTGGACGTTGGAGCTCTCGCTCGTAAGACCACCCACCCCTTTATGGCGGGCAGCAAACGCGCCTGCACGTTCAGAAGAGTTTTCCCCAGCCCCCCTGACAACCATCCCTCCCCCCCTCATCTGTGTAAACCCGAATCTGATCTGCGGTCAAAGCTGGTCAAAGCTATCAACTTTTACTCTCTAATGCAGTCCGCGCTGGGGGGTCGGATCAGGCAGCCGCTACTACTCACGAGCCGACCGCGCGGCGCCTGCGCACGCCGGCGCGTGCGCCGCGCGGCTGCTCAATCGCGAAAAGGCGGGCCGGTATTCGATTGAATGCCGGTGCACGCGGGGGCGGGCAAAGACGAGGCGCGCGCCGGAAGGAATGGCATGCAGAATGCCACACAGGTGCCAAGCTTAAGGGTGGACGGAATGCATCTAAAACCCACCCTTTGATTCCGGCGCATGGGGGCTTCAATACTTAAGGGCTAGCACAAGGTGGCCCCCCTTCAAAACCCATCTCTGCGCCCCAAGGGGGCTCGGCCGGGGCCGGGCGCCGCCGAGGCTCGGCGGCGCCCGCTGCGGGCCGTGCCGCCCCGTGGGGGCGCGCTGCCGCACTCGCCCGGTCGCGCCCCGCACAATGTGCCGGAGGTGTGTGTTGCGGGGAGGCGCGGCAGAGGTGCTCGCGAGCAGGCGGCGCGGCGGCCCAAGCAGGCGGTTTGTGTGGAGCACGACAGGTGTGGAGCCTGGTGGGCATTCAGTTTCGTGTTTGGCGTGCGGTGGGCGGCCGGGCAGAAGGGCCGCCGCATCAATATTATTCATCCGCGAAAGCAAGGGGGGGCAAGGCGACCGCCGAGGCCCCCTCAGCGGCGAGCGTGCAGTTGGGCAGCCCCGCGCGCGGGCGCGCGCGCGGCGCTGAAGGGGCAAGCGGCGGCCGGAAACGCCGCCCCTCGCCCCACCCGGCGCGCGCGCGCCGTCTCGCAAGGCGTGAAAACAGAGGCTTGCCCTCGGTTGGTCAACCGCCGGTCAGTAACGGTTGACCAACCGCGGCAAACAGAGCCACATTGACCGTTTTGCCAGGTGGCGACCTTGCGTTGTTGGCCGCGTTTAGTCATGATGCGCGCTGGGTATTATATTAGGAGTCAGACGCGGGCGCACGGGGTGGGTTTGAGGCTGGTGCCAGTGAGGCGAGCGCGCGTGCAGCCGGAACAACAGGGGGGAGGCGGGAGAAACGCGCGGGAACGTGCTTTGAATCCCGAATTGAAAATTCGGGATTCAAGGCGAGGGGGGGCCAATGGTGCAACGCCCCCTGGCGCGGCGAAAAGGGTCCCGCGAAAGCCGCCGGGGCCTGGCCGCGACGGCGGCCGGGCCCCGGTGCCAGGATGGGGGCAAGAGAAAAGGACAACAGGGGGGAGACGCCCCCGCTGCGGCCAAGCCTTCCAGGGCTGGCGCGCACGGGGGCGCCCCCGCGCCGGGCCCTCGGCGAAGCCAGGGGCCCGGTTGAGGACTCAAACAGCCGCAAACGGGCGGGCCGGCGGGGCGCTGTTGTGAGGCCGCCCGCCAGAACCCAAACAATTCGCCGGGTGTGGGGTGGCGCGTATTGTCTTGAAGAGAGGCGGGCAGTGTTGAGGGGTTTTAGTAGCAGCGACGAGGGCGACAGGTTCGGGGGTGCCATGGGATGGGATGGGTTTTTGGCAGCTCCCCTCCCCTGCTCTTTGCCCCGCCCTCGTGCCAAGCATATCATCGAGAGGGGGCGGCGGGCGGGCCTTCGAGGCCGCGCCCGCGCGCCTCGCCGCAGCGGCAAGGGACCGAGAGGCGCGCCCTGAGGCCGGGGCCTGGGGCTGGCCGGTAGTAGCTTAGTAGGTTCAAGTGCGCTTAGTAGGTTTGCTTAAGCGACTGCGGAGAGCCTTGTTGGCAACAGAGGATATTAGTGCGCGCAGGAAGGGGCGCTCCGCGCCGCCGCGGGGGCGTGAGCCACAGGCCGCGGCGGGTGTTTGCGGGCTGGCCGGACAGAGCGACAGAGGCGGGGGCAGGGGGAGGCTCTCGTAGACGGCAAAGCAGACGTGCCGGCAGGCCGAGGGCCGAAATTCTACCTACCGGGAAAACTGCCGGCCCCCGAGGGGTTGCGGCGACAGAACACAGCACACAGAGCGGGTCAGCGCGCGCGCGCACGCGCGCGCCGCCCGTAAACGGCCGCGGCATGTTTGGGCCCCAGCCCGCACGGGCGGGGCCCTCGCGGCTTGAAATCGCATGAGCCGGCCCGCAGACAAGGTGCGGCGCCGAGGCCAGAACCGCCGCGCGCGCGCCCGGTCAAGGGCGGGCCGCAGGCAGGTATTGCGTTGGGGGGGTTTCTCGAAGAGGGGGGCGGCGCGATTGGCAGCGGGCGGAGCGGGGGCCCGGGCCACTGTGGCCCGGGCCCGGGCCCCCGCGGGTGTGTCGGGCTTCTACCCTGGTTTCCTAGCAGATGAGGTGGCATCCACCCTGGTTTCCTAGCAGATTAGCTCGGCGCCGGCAAACATGTCTCGGCGCCGCAACCACGTGCGTGGGTGGCGTGACAAGGGCAGTGATGGGTTGGGGCCGGTGCAGCATCGAGTGTGTGGGATTCCGCACTTGGGGGAGGGGGTTGGGTCGTGGCTTTCGACGGAGCGGCATCCTTGCAATGTGGCTTGCAGGCAAAAGCGGCGCCGGCCGGCGCGCGCGCGCTCTTTGGCTGGCGTGTTGCGGATAGTTGCGTCGTTGACCGGTGTCGCGCCCGGCGCGGGACGCAGTTGTATCGAATCAACCGATCAGATCTGCCAAAAAGGGCCCCGGCGAGTCGGCGCTCGACGACCAGATCAGATCACGTCGGATCAGATCAGGTCTGCCAGTCGTGCTTGCCGGAGATGCCCGAAATGAAGGACTTGAGAGAACGCGTGGACAGGGGGTTGGTGGAGCGCTTGGGCGCTGCGCCCTCCTGCGGGGCGGGCGCGACGGGAGGGAAGAGGGCGGGGGCTCGTTGGAGGAGTGGTTGGCTTGCATTCACGCGCTCTTCCAGCCCGGGAAACCCAAACTCCAAAGCACTGTTCTTGGCAGCCCCAGGGCTTGATGTCAAAAAAAACCGCGGAAGCCCAAGGGGCGCAAACAGAAGCCGAGGGGACGGGGCGCGCGCCAGCCCCAAGCAAAAGCAAGCGACTAATGAAGGCACTTGAAAAGGAAGCAATTCAAAAACCCACCTTGCTCTTTACGGTATCGATGGCCTGCCTCAGGTCGTTAGTAGCCTCTTTCATGCTCGGCCGCTTCGCCGGGTTGGGGTCGCAGCAGCGCGCGATGAGCGCAGAGAGCTGCACCGGTATGTAGGCGGGGACGCTGGGGCGCAGCTTGCCGGAGCTCACAGCCAGCGCGATCTGGGGAGGGGGGGGAAAGGGTGCGTTTGGCGTGCTTTGAGTTTGACTCGCGTGTATGTGGCGGCGGGTCTCCCAAATCCCAAGCAGCAGGAGGCCGCAAGGAACGCCGCAGCGTTCGGGCGCGCGCGGCTACCTGCTGTGTCTGCACGCATGCGCAGCTGCAAACAGACTGCCAACAAAGCCACCAAAGCCACCAAAGCCAACGCGCCGACGGCAACGCCTCGGGCCCAGCCACACGCAGTGATAAGTGCCGTGCCCGCTCCCGCCCCCACCTGCACGGGCGTCATAAAGGTGGTGTGGTAGGGCTTCTGCCGGGTGGCGATTTCGCTGAGCATGACGCCAAACGACCACACGTCGGCAGAGGCGTCGTACTCGTCGTGGCTGGGGGTGGGGTTTGGTTTGGGGGGTTGGTTGGGGTTTTTTTTTTAGTTTGGGGTTTGGGTGGGGGGTTGGGGGAACGGTGCCCAGCTGCAGGTGTGCTGGGTGCGGGTGGGGGGTGGCGGCGCCGGCGGGTGGCCCACCCCGCTCCCAGACCCCCATGCCGCGCCCGCGCGCGCCGCAGCCGCGCGGGCCGGAAACAAGGGCGGCGCATCCGGCAACCCCGCCACCCACCGCATGACCTCGGGCGCCATGTAGAGGTACGTCCCGGTCTCCCCGGTGAGCACGCCCTCCTGCCCGGCCTGCGCCGAGCGGCGCGCCAGCCCAAAGTCCCCGAGCCGCGCCCGGCCCGCGCCGTCGATCAGGACGTTGGAGGGCTTGACGTCGCGGTGCAGTACCTGCGGCTCGCAGGAGGCCAGCGCCGCCAGCGCCGCGCCGATCTCGGCGGCGCGCTCGAGGCCGTCGGAGAGGCGCCAGTTGGTGGCGGCCTTCTGGCCGTGCAGCATGCCCTCGAGGCTGCCGCCGGGCATGTACTCGGACACCAGCCAGCAGTGCTCCTCGTCCTGGCGGGGGGAAGGTGGGTTTTTTGGGCGGGAAGGGGGGTTGTGCGCGTGGCTCGGGGGGCGTGGGAGGGGGGCCGCGGCCTGCCACCTGAACCAGGGGTGGGAGGGGGCGCTTGGGCGCCCCGCAGTGCAGACTGCGGCGGCGCGTATGCGCGCGCGGCTGACAAACTGGCAAGGCGCACAGCCCGGGAACGGGCAGTGGCGCGGGCCAGCCGGCCCCCGAAAGCGCGCGCACCTTGACCACCGCCCCCAGGAAGGGAATGATGCCGGGGTGCCTCAGGCCGGAGAGGCACTCCACCTCGCGCAGGAAGGAGGCCAGCTCCACGTCGCTCTCGATGCGCACCCGCTTGACCGCCACGTCAGCGCCGTGCCAGCGAGCGCGGTACGTCGCGCCGAACGCGCCGTTGCCCAGCAGCGGCCCCATCTGGAGCTCGTTGGGCGCGACGATCCAGCCGCCGGCGGCGCCGCGCGAGATCAGGGCCGAGATCTGGGCGCAGGAGCGGCCGGGCCACGAGAAGTCCGGCAGCGCGGGCGGCGCCGAGGCGCAGCGCTCCACGAACTCGTCGCGCAGCAGCTTGGCGGCGGGGTTCTCCGGCAGGCGGCGCGCCTGCGGCGCGATCAGCGCGGGGCGGCCCGTGTCCGAGGCGCGCGCGTCTGAGCGGCGCACGTCCGAGGCGTGCTCCGCGGCCTCGTCCTCGTGCTGGTGGCTGCGCCGCCGGTCAAACTCGTGCGCGCACTCGGGGTCGCCGATAGAGGTGCAGCCTGCGAGTGGCGTTTGGGGAGGGGGCGGGGTGGGATGGGGTGATGTAGGGGCAGGAGGCGACGGCGGGGCCAATCGGCGCAAGGCCGACGGGGCGGCAGGCCTCCGGCGGCTCGCCCCTTTTGACGCTCGAGCGTCAACGCCCCCCCCCCCCCCGCGCGCGCGGCGCTCACCTGCACGGGCCCACCGCTCCACGGTCAGGCGCTTGGCGAGGCGCTCGGCGTGGCGCTGCCAGGCATCGCACTCGTTCTGCGCACGCTGCAGCTTGGTCAGGAGGCCGTTCGCGGTGTCACCGTCGTCTGTGCCGACGGAGGCGAGCTCCTCGTCCCACCTGAGGAAGGGGGCGGGGGTGGACCCTCGCGTCAGCCGCCCAAGCTGGCACGCGATCCCGCCGGCGGGAGGGCCCCGCGCCCGGTGACTGGGGCGCGTCAGGCCCCCAGGAGCCCTTTGGGCCGCGGCGGACGGCCCGCCCGGCCGGCGGCAGCGCACACCACGGGGGGCCCACCTGAGCTCGCCACCATCGCTGCTCTCCGCCGTGTAGAGCGTGCTGCCGTCCAGGCTGGCCTCCATTGCGCTGTCCGTGGAGGTCGGCCAGCCCGGGGACGAGGGCTGCCCCGTGGACACCCCGTGCGGGAGCCCAACCTGGGAGTCGGGGCCCTTCAGCGGCGCACAGGCGCTGGCCCAGTCCACGGAGTGCGCGCGAGCCGCCGCCATCTAAGCTCAGGCTTGAACTGGTGGCGCGGCGCGCGGCCCGTTGCGCTTGGAGCAGAGATCCGAATCCCCGCCGGGATTAGCGAGCAGTCTAAGGGCACGCCGGTTTGTAGAACCTTGAAATACACAACAAGGGGGGGAGGGGGGAGCCCGGAGGAGGTTTGGGGCGGAGGAAGTCGTCCCGCCACCTCCGAGGAGCCCAGGCCCCCGCCGCGGAACGACTTGCCGGTTGAAACATGGTTTCTAGCGCTTTTTGGTGACGACGGGGGGGCAATGAGGGGCTAGCATTGCGCGGCTGCCCCCAGCCGCATCGGCGTCCTGCCTCGGCCTGGGCGATGATGCATTGGCATTGGCATTTTCCCTCCAACGCCGAGGCACATACAGCATACGGCACGCCCCAAGCCTGCTGGTGTTCCTGCTGCCTTTTTGCCTGGCATGCCAATTTGGGCTCGCGATTTGCAGGTTATACAACGGGTGCAGTGGGGGAGTGCAGGGGGGGGGTGCGGCGGCGGGCGCACAACGGCCGCCCTCAGATCGCCGGCGGGAAACGCGCCTCGCCGGCTCTCTGCCACAGCGCGCACGAGCACTCGAGCCTGCGGGCGGGTTGGGTTGCGCGGGGCGGGGGGAAACTGGTCGGTCCCACGTTGTTCAAAATGCAGCCGTGCAGTACACCTGCCCTGATGGGCCAGCCGCCTGCACCGGTGGGTGGGGCGAATCGCACACAGCCCCCTTCCCCCATGCGCCCCAGTCCCACAGCCCCAAAACGCACCAAGCCGGGTTGACGACGAACCGCCCGTTGTCCCGCGCCCACATCGCCTTGGCCGTGCCGTCCTGCGCGGCGACGACGTGCGTCGTCGCCTCCCCGCAGGCCTCGGCGCACACGCCGCCGTAGCGCTCCGCGAGTCGCCACAGCGGGTGCGACCGCGGGTCGGCGCCGGCGGGGGCGAGGCGGCTGAAGGATATCGCGACGCCCGACAGCACGCGGCGGCGGCGGGCCTCCAGGACGGCGCGCGCGTCGCAGGCGTCGGGCGGCGCGCGCGCGTCCAGGCGGTCGAAAAGCTGCGGGGGTGGCGGGCGGCGGTTGCGGCGCGAGTGAGTCGTGCGCAAGCTTTCCTGGGTCATCGGGAGGGCATGCTGCAAACGAGGGGGTCGCCCTTTGGGGGGGCTGCCATGCGCACGAAACCGCTGAGAGAAATAGCTCAATCAGGGCCCGCTCCATTTGGCGCGCGCTTGGGCGACGCTCCCGGTCAAACACTGACGAGGTGCCCGGTCAAAGTTTGACCGCTCACCTCCGTGTGGAGCTCCTCAAGCAGCTGCATGGCCGCGCCAAGCACGCCGCGGCGAGGGCACTCGTCCCTGCGTGCGCCAGCAAAGGGCGGGGCGGGGTGCGCCGTTTCAGCAATGCAAGCGCGTGCGCGCACGCACGCATCCACGCACAGACGCGACGGCCACGCTTTGCAGCGCGCCCATTGCAGGCCAGGCAGGCAGGTGACTGCTGCACGCGCGCAGGACAAGCACACCGGCGGACGCGCACAACACCCACCTGCCCATTTCCAGCAGGCAGCCGCGGTTGGGCGCCTGTGGCGCCGGCAGGAACATGTACGGCTCCACCGCCACCACGCCCCGCCGGTCCTCGGGCCAGCCCGCGCCCGCGCCCGCGAGCACGACGGCCGCCGCGCCGCGCCCCGACAGCGCCGCCGCCAGCCGTTTTGTCAGCTCCTGCGCGGCCTCAGCCCCGCCGCCGCCGCCGCCACTAGAAGGCTCCGCGGCGACTACCCGGCTGCCGAAAAAGCGGTCGCCCAGCAGCTCCGCCGCCGCCTCCGCGTGCGCCAGCCCGCGCGCGCTCGCGCCCCAAACCTCGAAGCCCTCCGCGGCGCGGCGCAGGAAGCCGCGCGCGCCGGGGCGCAGCTTGAGCCAAGAGGAGGCGTGGGGCACCCTGAACAGCTCCTGCACCTCCGGGGGGCCCGCCTGCGGGGGAGGGGGGGCGGGCAGCAGTTTTGCAGGGTTAAAACGGTTTTGCAGCTTTTGGTTTGCTCCAGCCAAGCAAGCCAGCAAGCCAGCAGGCAGGCAGGCACAAACAGCCAAGTCCGGAATAAGCCCCCGCCCCAACCTGCTGCGCTGCCAGCAGGTCCTGCAGCGCCCTTTCGGCTTCCGGCTCCAGATCACCAAAGCGCGCGGCGCTGACCAGCACTGCGTCCAGATCAACAACCAGCGCCAGCCGCCGCGATCTGAGGAGCGCCTCCGCATCCCCCGCCGCCCCCTCGCCGTTGCTGCCGCCAAAGCCGTTGGCGGCCTGCGGCGCCGCCGCCGCCACGGGCGGCGGCGGCAGCGGCGGCAGCTGAGGGGCCCCCGCGCCGGGCGGCTCGGCGGCGCGGCCCGAGGCGCCGGGCAGTGGCGGCGGGCCGCCGTCCGAGTCCGTCAGGCTGCGGGGGCTGGAGTCCCCGCGCGGCCGCTTGGCGCGGCCTATGCTGCCGTAGTCTGGCTCTGCGGCGGCGCGTTTGGAGGGGCCCGCCGCGCCCAGCGCCTCTGCCCTGCTGCTGATCACAATGCGGATCACGCCGCCCCCGCCGCCGCTGGCCGCCGCTGCCGCCGCCTCTGCCCCGCTGCCCTCTGCCGCCGCCGGCCCGGGGCCCTCTCCGCTGCCGTGCTGCGGCGACGCGGGCGGCGGCGCGGCGCCCGTGCTGTCCGCTGGCAGCGGCGGCACGGGAGGCGCGTGGCTGGCTTCAGAGGTCGCCTCCCCTCTGCTCATGGCCGCCTCTCCGCCGCCGCTCGCCTCTGCCGCCGCGCCGCCGCGCCGCTGCGAGCCCAGCGGCTCGCTGGCGCCACTGGGGGACGCTGCTGCAGGGGGCGGCGGGGCCGTGGCGCCGGCAGCCGCGGCTGATGCCGAGGCAGCTGCCGGGGCAGCCGTTTCGGGCCCAAGGATCCTCCCGTCCTTGTCCCGGTTTTCAAACAGGTATCGGAAGTCCCTTTTCATGGTTGAGGGGGGCGGGTGCCGAGTGTCAGGCAGGCGCAACGGGAACGCGGCGCTGCTCGTGCGCATGCCGCCATGCGGGAGGCCCCCATGCGCCACCCCCACGGCTGCATGCACACCGCTCCTGCTTGCCACCTGGTGGGTCTGACCCTCCTAAGCCCACTGCCCAACCCCATGCGGCCCCCACAAACCAACCAAAACAAAGCCCCTGCAGCCCATGCGGCAGCATGGGGCCGCCGCATGGGCCGCATGCGCCGCCATGCGCACTTGCTCTCCCGGATCAGCCCCTCCAGCTCCTTTTTGGGCGCCGCAGAGAAGACCTCGTGCCGGTAGTTGACCGCGGTCTTCATGAGGCCGTGGACCGCCTCCATGTCGTGGGTGCGGCCGTAGCTGCGGGGTTTGACCGAGGGGGAGGGGCGTGCGGTTTCTATCGGGGGGGGGGCGCACGGTCGCGGGAGGGCGTGCGCAGATTCCCCATGGCGCGCGCGGCCTGGCCGCCAGCTGCGCAGGCCGGTCAGACGGGTCGTTTCGGGCCGTAAAAGGGCCGCCGCCTGCACGACGGCCTGAAGCGCGCGCCCGCCGACTCACCCGGTGCCGCAGAGCACCAGCACGTGCTTCAGGCCGTCGTGCAGGCGGCGGGAAAAGTCGGCGGCCTGGGGGTACTGCGCGACGTCGTCCTTCTTGTTGCGCTGCGGAGGTTTGACAAGCGAGGGCGTGCAGAAAGGTGTTGGGATGGGGGCGGATGAAAGGGTGCGCGAACAAAGGCAAGCCACATCGACGGCAGCACCTGCAAACTCCAGGAGACGCGGGAACGAAAACCCGCGCCGCGCCCGCACCCGCGCCCGCGCACCCGCACGCGGCGCAGCAGCTTGTCCAGCTTTTTGACGCCAGACCGGATGTCGGCGCACGCGCCGTCAAAGTTGCTGCGGACCTCGGGGAACGACAGCCGCGCGGTGAGCCGCGCGAGCTCGGGGGCGGGGTCGTCCTTCTCCCTATCCTTTTCCTTGTCGCCCCGCTCCGCCTCGGCCGCGCGCGCGCGCGGCGAGCGGGAGCGCTCCGCGCGGTCGCGCTCCGCCGCCGGCGGGCGCGCCGCGGGGCCGGGGCCGCCGCGGTGCGGCGGCGGCGCGTCGCCGGGCGGCGGCAGCGGCGGCGGGGGCCCGCCGGGGCCGCGGTAGGGCGGTGGCGCGGCAAAGGGGTGGTGGGGGTGGTGCAGGTGCGGCGGCGGCGGCGGCAGCAGCGGGCCGCCGCGCGGGCCGCGGCCCGGGTGCGGCGGGGGCGGGCCGTGGTCGTGCGGGCCGAGGCGCCAGTCGCCATGCGGCGGCGGGAACGGCGGCCCGCGCGGCCCGCCTCCAGGCGGCAGCAGCGGCGGGGGGTGGTGGCTTGCCGGGCCGCCTGGCGGCGGCGGCAACCGGTCGGGGAGCGGGCCGGGCGAGTGGCGCGCCGCCGGCGGCGCGGCCGCGCCGCTGCTCGGCGGGCCCGGCAGCGCGCCGGCAGGCGGCGGCACCTCGCCCTCCTCCGACGACAGCTCCCCCTCTTCCCGGTCCTCCATGGTCGGCTGTGCGCAGCTCTCCTCCTCTCGAAGGAGCGAGCTGCAAGCCTGGTGTTATTTCTGCTGGCAGCACCTGTCCCGCCCGCGCTCACAACACGCGTTCTTGCCGTCGTTGCGTTTTCAATACCGCAAAAAACAGACACAGCTTTGCTGCCCCGATCTGACAGCCTCTTGAATCCCGCCCGTTCTTGATCACCGGCCGCCCGCTGGAAGCCACGCGCGTGTGCGGAGCCAAGGGGAGATGAGCTCACGATCGATTCCGCTAGCCCACGCCGTTGCTGTGACGGCCGCCGCCGCCAGGAGCTGGACTGTACCGCCGCCGGAGCCGAGGCGGACGTCCGCCACTGAGAGCAAACGGGATGCGCACAGCGCACCTCAGCCGCTGCGTTCGTGACGGTTCCATCCGTTACAAATGGCTGAAGCGGATCTGAGTTCAGCCACGCCTGGGACACAGCCAGCCTGCTGCTGTCAGAACTAGGACAGCCGCGCCTGCTGCTCCTGTGTCGCAGCCGCCAGCGCCTGCGTGTGGTGCAAAGGTTTTGCGTGGGCAAGCGGTTTGCAGCCGCGCGCTGTGTGTGTGTGTGTGTGTGTGTGTGTGCGGCCAAAGCATCGCGGCAAAGCAGGCCAATGGCACCCCCCCACACCCGGCCCGACCCCCCATCCGTCCACCCCCGCCCCGCGCACCTCTGTGGCCAGCGCAAACAGCAGGAACGACCCCGCCGCCCGAAGCTTCTGCCCCACGGGCCCCTCCGCCGCCAGGAACAGCACCGTGTCCGCCAGCAGCAGCGCCTTGTGCAGCGCCGCCGCGATCAGCACCGCGCCCGCGACCTCCGCCGCCGCGGCGCGTGGCGCGGCGGTGAGCAGCAGGCGCGCCAGCGCGCCGAGGGCGATGGCGGTTGAGCCCCAGGTGAGGAGGGCCGCGAGGGAGCCGTACGTCGACACCGCAACCGCCAGCGGCCCGCCCGCCGGCGCGCCGGCCGCGTGAAGCTGCAGCGACGACAGCAGCGGCGCCCACGCGAGGCGCAGCAGGACCGCCGCGGTCGCGGCGAGGCCGACGAGGCCGGGCGCGCCCAACGGCGGCCGCGGCCAGGGAGCCCTGTCGGCCTGCTGCTCCGGCTCCTGCTCCTGCTGCGGCAGCCCAGACCCGCTGGAATCGACCACGCCACGCTGCGGCTTCCGCGCTCCCGCCGCCGCGGCCGCCGCCGCCAGAGCCGCTGCGGCCACCACCCCGCCGAGGAGCAGCGCCAGGCACACCGCCGCCGGCGTCAGCAGCGCCGCCGCGGCGTCGCGCAGCGCCTGGGGCGCGGCGGCCGGCAGCAGGGACGCCGGGTCGATCAGCGGCTGGCTTGAATACAGGACCGCCTCCCGCAGGGGCTCCTCCAGCCGCTGCACCAGGCGCTGGCTCATCGCCGCCACCGCCTGCGCCGCTTGGAGCTCGCTCGCGCTGCGCGCCGCGGCGCGGCCGCCGTCCGCCAGTAGGTCTGCCAGGCTGTTGCGCTGCACGCTGGCCCACCTGCAACGGGCGCGTTGGGCCGTTTGGCGACGCAGCAGGCGTGAGGCGAAGCGCGCTGGGCGTGGGCGTTTGGGCGCGTGGGCCGCCGCGGCCTAGAGCCACGGCCGCAGCGCAAAGAAGCGCGTCGAAGGGAGCGGCGCCAGTGCAGGCCGGGCGCGAACGGATCCGGCGCCTCACCACGACAGCTCAAACGCGTTGTTCCGCGCGTGCTGCAGCGTCATCAGGCCGACCCTGTACAGCCCCTCGCACAGCGGCAGCAGGAAGACAGACGCAGCCAGCACGCGCTCCGGCAGGGGCGGGGGCGCGCGCTGCACCGCCACCGCCGCGGAACCCGGCGCTGCCGCCGCCGCTGCAGCCGCCGGCGCTGGCGCGCCGCCGTCGTCCCCGCCCGCCGTTTGCACGGGCGGCTGCTCGGGGCGCTCCTGCTGCCGCTGCTGCTGCAGCTGTTGGTCCGGCAGGTCCCGCGACTGCGGCTCTCCCGGTTGGCCGCGCGCCGCGCCGCCGGACGCCGCCTGGCCTGGCGTGCCCGATGCCGAGGCTGTGACCAACCAGCGACACGCACCTGCTGGCGCATCTCCCGCGCGCCTGCCAGCCCCGCGCTGCCGGCACGCAAACTGCCAGCGTGGCGCGACGCAGGACGGCGGCGGCTGTGGCGGGGCCGCGGCCGCCGCTGTGCTGCCGCAGCAGCAGGGGCGCGGCAGGCCCCACGCCGCAGCTGGATGCATCCCGGGTGCCGCCTGCACTGCAGCGTGCTCGCCCCGTCGGCGGGTGGCGGCGTGGCGCACGCGCTGCGCGCACGGCAGGGTCGCCGACGAGGCAGGTGCGCACTCAGCGCAGGTTGAGCCGCCAAGTCCGCTGCGCACTTGGCCGTGGCTTGGCCGTGGCTTGGCCGTGGCTTGGCAGCGATCCTGGATGTGCTGTGAGGTCGCCCTCCACGAGGCCTCCAATGGGCGGGGCCGCTGCGGGCACAAACGTGGTTCTAAAAGCTGTTTTACGTTGCTATCAGTCCCCCAAGCAAACTGGGCCAAGAGGGAGGGGCCAGGGAGACCAGCCCAGCAAGCAGCAAGGCTGGGGCAGCAGCTGCTCACGAGCTTGCACCAAGCCATATCCAGGCTCCTGTCCACAACAGCGCCAAACCACGATCGCGGGGACCCGTAAAACGCGTTTTAAGCCGTCCAGGCAGGCCACAGGGTCACGGACCAGGCCCCAGATCGCAGCACACACAACGAGAGCTCGCCCCGCCCCCTTTCCTCGCCCCTGATCGGCGCCCGGCCGCAGCAAAGATGCTGCCGCGGCCTACCACACACTCCAAGGCCCTGGGCCCGGGCGTTGCCGGCCCGGAGCTCGCGGTGGCCACCTCGGCAGTGCTGGATCGTCCCCCGCAGCCCACCGCGCAGCGGCCCCTCTCCGGCGCCCAGGCCTTCTCCGTGGACCCCAGCCTCGTGGAGAGCGCCGACGGGCCGCGCCAGCACACGCAGTACCCCTACGTGACCGGCACCAGCGTGCTCGCCGTCAAGTACGCCGGCGGCGTGATGCTCGCGTGCGACACGCTCGGCGCGTACGGCTCCACCAAGCGCTACAAGTCGCTGGAGCGCATCATCCGCGTCAACGCGCGCACGGCGGTCGCGGCCGGCGGCGAGATCAGCGACTTTCAGTACATCACCCGCCTGCTGGAGGAGCTCGCGACGGACGACTACCGCACCGACGACGGCATCGAGCTGGGGCCGCGCGAGGTGGGGGGCTGCCCGGCCGTGTTTGCAGCTTGTTGAGGGAGGGAGGGGGGGGCTTCGCTGTTGGGGCGGCGGCGTTGCAGCGTTAGGGCGTGGCGCCGGTGCCGTGGGTACCTGCGCCCCCCCCCCCAACCTCATCGGGCGCCTCGGCTGCCCCGCCCCAACCCCCCCGCGCCAGGTGTTCTCCTACCTGACGCGCGTCATGTACAACCGCCGCGGCAAGATGGACCCCCTCTGGAACTCCCTCGTCGTGGGCGGCGTGGAGGCCGACGGCACGGTGTTCCTGGGGACGGTGGGCATGATCGGCACCCACTACACCGACAGGTGCGCGCGGCGGCGGCGGCGGCAGAAGCGGCAGCGACAGCGGCAGCAGCAGCGGCGTTGGGCAGCGGGCAAGCGGGCTTTGGCTTCGCCTCTGCTGTGCGGCGTGCTTGCCCTGGGTGCCGCTGCTCGCAGGCATGCAGGCTACCTGCACCTTGCCTGCAGAACGGCGCCTGCCTGCCTGCCTGCCTGCCTGCCTGCCTGCCTGCCTGCCTGCCTGCCTGGGTGATGTTCCCATTCCAACGCTCCCGCAAACACGCGCTCCGCGCCCCGCAGCCACGTCGCCACCGGCTTTGGCGCGCACCTGGCGCGCCCCATGTTCCGCGAGCGCCAGTCTGACGACATGTCCGAGGCCGACGCCGAGGCGCTGCTGCGCGACGCGCTGCGGGTGTGCTACTACCGCGACAAGCAGTCCATCAACAAGTTCCAGGTCGCAAAGGCCACGGGGGAGGGCGTCGCCATCGGGAAGCCCTTTGCGCTGGAGACCAAGTGGGACTACAAGGCGTTCGCCGCGCCCACAAAGTGGGCCATCGGCGCGTGGTGACCCGCGCTGCGGGGCGGCGGGGCGCTCGGCGCCACCGCGTGGCTCCCGCTCCCGCTGCCGCTGCAGGGTAAACGTTTGTACATTACCGTGTCGCGCGTCCTGGGGGGCTGGGGGCTGCTTCGCCGGCGGGCGGGTCGCAATGCGGGGCGGCAGCGCTGGGACGGCAGCAGCCTGGCAGGGGAGCAGCTTCCGGCCCGTCAGAAACAGGGGGATTACACGGTTGGGCGGGGGCCAGGTGGTCCCATTTTGGCTGTGTAGGTTCAGGCGAGCTGAAGGGTTGTGAGGCACCTCAAAGGTGCAGAGCGCGCAGCGGTGCGGTCAAAGCTTGCCCGCGCTGTTCTCGTCCGATGCGGCCTGCGCATGCGCAGGCGCCACGGGCTCAGACGCCACTGCCTCCTGGCGCGCGCGCTTTGCCGGCGACGCGCCCGCCGCGGCCGCGGCGTCCTTGCCGGCCGGCTGCGCCGCCCCCGCGCCCGCGGCCGCGGCCTGCTGCGCGTTTGACTTGCTGCTCGCTCCAAAGCCGACCACGGCGCCAGCTCCGCCCATCAAATCCGCGAGCGAGCGCTTGCCGCCGCCCGCCGGCGCGGCGGCAGCCGCAGCGGGCTGCGCGGCCGCAGCAGCGGGCGCCGCGCCGCCGGCGGCGGGCGCAGGTGCGGCCGCGGCCGCCACGGGCGTCACCCGGCGGCCGCGGCCGACGACGCCGAGGTCCTGCACGGGCCCTGCCGCCACCGACGCGCCCGGGAGCCCGACAGACTCCTGCACGCCGCCCGAGCCGCCCGCGCTGGGCCCCGCGCCGGCGCCCGCGCTGGGCCCCGCGTCGGCCGCGCCCGGCTCCGCGCCGGCGCCGCCGGGGCCGCCCAGCATGCGCAGCGCGCCGGCCAGCGCGGTCTTCATCGAGGCGCGCTCCGCGATGAGCGACCGCAGCTCCTCCGCCTTCTCCCCCATCTCTTCCAGCAGGCCAGACACCTCCTCCGCCTCGCGGCGCGAACGCGCGGCCGCGGCGGCGGCGTCCAGCTGCTTCTGCTGCCGCTCGCGCCGCTTCTCGTCGTCGTCGTCGTCGTCGGCCGCCGTCGCGGGCGCGGCCGGGGCGGCGTACGCCGCCAGCGCCGCGCTGAGCGCGTCCGCCCCCGCCGCGGCGGCCTGCGCAACGCCCGGCGCGCCGGCGCCGGCGCCGGCGCCCCCGGCGGCGCGCAGCGCGTCGAGGTGCGCCTGCAGCTTGGTGCGCGCGGTGGTGATTGCGGCCAGCGCGCCCTCCAGCTCGTCGCCGAATTGGAGGGCCAGGGACTTTTTGAAGTAGACCTCGGCGGCGCGGCGGCGCGGCTCCTGTTTTGGCGGGAGCGGGTGGGGGGCAAGCGGGGAGCACGGCTCAACGCTTGGCGGTGGCTGCCAGGGCACGCGCCACGCGGCTGGCACGGCTGCTGCTTTTCACCATGCCCCCCTGCTCCTCAACCCACACACTCCAGCGCGCCATCACCCGCTCTGGGCTACGCCTCCTCCCCCCCACAACCCTCCCGCCCTTAACCACGCGGACACGCAGCCCACCCACCGGCTGCAGCCGCGCCAGCGCTGCGGCCGCGCCGTCGTACTCCGCCACCGCGTCCTCAAACTGCTCCCGCTCGCAGCAGTGGTCCCCCAGGTAGAGCCGCACGTCCGCCACCTCGCTGGGGAAGGCGTCCGCGCCGCCGTTGCGCTCAAAGATGAGGCGGGCCATCTCCAGCATCTCAAAGGCCAGCTGCATGTCGTCCTCGGGCTCCTCGGCCGCCTCTGCCTCTTCGGCTGCCTCTGCCGCGGCGCCCGGCGGCGGCGCCTTGGGCGCGGGGGCCTTGCCCTTGCCCGAGGGGTCGGCCGCGGCGGCGGGCGCGGCGGCGGCGGCGGCGGCGGCGGGCGCGGCACCGCTGCCGCCCGCGCCGGCGTCGCCGGCAGCGGCGTCGGCGTCGCTGTCGCTGCCGGCGTCCTCGCTCTCTGCGTCTTCATCGTCGTCGCCCGCGTCGCGGCGCTTGGCGGCGCGCTGCACCTGCTCGCCCAGGATGTCGGTTGCCGCCTGCGCCTGCTCGAACAGCATCTGGCCGTAGTAAAGGTACGCATGGGCGCATTCGAGCGCGGACTCCCCATGCGCGCGGTTGCGCGCCTCCAGGGCGCGCGCCATGAGGTCGATCGCGGCGTCGGGGTCCGAGTCGCGCAGCGTCAGCGCCTCCTCGTACCAGGCGTCGGCCTGCGCAGGGAAGGCGGCGGGGGGGAGGCAGGCGGGGTGGTGCGGCGGCGGGGCGCGGCGGGGCGTGGGGCGCGCGGCGCAGCCCGGGGCGGGGGCGTCGTCGTGCGCGCGGCCTCGCCTCGCCTCGCCCCACCTGCTGGAGCTCCTCCTCGGTCGCTCCGCCCGCGGAAGAGGGCCCCTCGCCGGCGTCCGCCATTGCTGCGGGGCTAGATCGCGGCGGGAGTCGCTCTGAGAATCGATCTGCGCGTCGTTCGCAGGTGAATCCGCAGGTAAAACAGCGATTCGGCTTGCGGTGCAATTGCATATGGCTGGCCCCTGCTGGCGGCTGGCCCTTTCCCGCCGCCGCCGGTTCCAGCAATTTCAAAAAGCAGCTGCTGCGGCCCGCGGGACGCGTTTCCCGCCGCCGCCGCTCGGCGGCCAGATGTGCGTTTTCTTGAACTTATAGCGGCCTATAGATCTGCGCGCAGCCGCCCCCCACCCTGCCTCCCTGCCGTGTTGCACGAGCGCGCCGCTTTTGGCCCTTGACTCGCAGGATTGCATTCTTTTGCGGCACACATCGCGGTGTTGCATCGACTGTATGCTCGCACAAAACTGCGCCACATCAGCAGCAGGTGTACCAATGCGCTCGGCAGCCGGCAGCGGCGCACGATGCAACCGCAGCAGTCCAATCCAGCCCTACCCTGGTCAGTCATGTCATGATTTTTGAGGTGTGCAACGGCAGCACGGCAATGGCATCACCAGCAGGAGCAGAAGCGGCAGCAACGGTAACGGCAGTGGCAACGGCAACAGGCACGGGCAGACTTGTCACGCAGCAGGGTGAGAACACGCAAAAACGGGTGAGAGCGGCGCTGTCAACGGCGGCAGGCTCGAGTCGTTGATTGAGGGCCGGCACCTGCATGCAGCAGGCATCGGGCCCCCCAGCCGCGGGGAGTAACACCTCGGCCCAAACCCCACGCCACGGCCTTTTGTCGGGTCCTTCCACTATTTGGACTCAAACGCGAGCGCCGCGCCGCACACGGCGGCGACGAGCGCCGTTTTGGCCAGCCCGAAGCGCCAAAGCGCCGGCTGCAGCGCCACGCCGGCGCCAGAAAGGGACCACATGCACCACGCCTTGGGGTTGTTGGAAGGGGGCGGTTTTGCGGGGTGGGTTGGACGAAGAAGGCTTCGAATTTGTCTGGGGAGGAGGTTTGAGTAGGAGGCCGCGTGGCCGGTTTGATGTTTTATTTGGAGTCGGAGCTGAATCTTCCAGCAAACAGCAAATGGCGTTGAGAGCCGCAGCACGCCCACACTGCGCGCCTGCTGCAGCAGCGTGACCATCAGCGCCAGGTTGAGTAGTTTGAAGGTGGACGCGCCCAGGCGGCCGCGGTCTGCGGCGTCCTTCAGCGTGAACGCCGTCACGCCTGGGGTTTGGGTGGGGTGGGGGTGGGTGGGTGGGTGGGTGGGGTTTGGGTGGGTGGGGTTTCTAGTTTTTGTCTCACACTGCAAACTAAAACCGCCAGACGGCGATGCTGAGGCAGCGCGCGGCAGCCAAAGCGGCGGCGAACTGCCAAAAACACTGCCGCCGCCCCACCACGCACGCCCCGCCCCTCGCACGCACCCTGCAGCAGCATGCCCGCGCCGATCGCCCGCGAGAGGTAGTAGCCCAGGGCATCCACGCCGCCGGGCAGCAGGGGGGCGAGGCTGGTTGGGTACAGCAGGCAGAAGCCCAGAAGGGACGTGAGGGCGTGGAAGGCGTAGGCGGCGCCTGCGCGCGCGGGCGACGGCGGCGGGGGAGGGGGCTGGCGTGTTTGTGGGTTTACTGGGCCGCTGCGCCGTGCACAGGGAGGAGAGTGGCGGAGCGCCATTGTTGAAAGGGGGTGGGAGAGAAGGTGGGTCCAGCCAGCCCGTATACGTAGACGGGGGCTTCCCGCCGCCGGGGCCATGCTCACGCACTGTAAATGTTGGCGGGGCGCTGCAGGCACGCCGCGACGCCCGCCACGACGCCCGCCGCGGCGGCGCGCGCGTCCTCGAGCGGGCTGCGGCCGCCGCTGCCGGCGGAGTAAAGCTTTGACGCCAGCAGCGCGACGGCGGAGACGGCGGCGATGGTGATGCTGCGGCGGCGGCGGGCGGGGGGCGGGGGCGGTTTGGTAGGGGAGGCGGGGCGGGGCGGCGGGGGAGTCGTGCGGCAGGGGGGAAGGGAGCGAGGGCGCGGCGCCTTTGGTGAGCAATGTGGGTCACTCACTCTTCCAACAAAGCCCCTCACAAGCCCAAAACCCCAGTCCTGGGACCCACATGAGCATCAGGTCAGAGCCAAAGGGCCCCGCCTCGAACGCTCCGGTGTGGGCGCAGCGGACGCGCAGCTCTGCGATGACTGCGGCCAGCCCCAGCATGCCGAGGGAGAGGCGCTTGTAGGTGTCTGACGCGAGGCGGCCGTGGAGGGCGGCCTCCTGGCGGCAGTTGCGGCGGCGGTTGGGGCGGCGGTTGAAGGCTGTGGCAGTTTCGTCGCCCTCCCGCCTGCCGCGTCTCTCCGCAGCCCAGTCTGCAGTCTGCACAAGGCTTGCAGCCCCGCCGGCCCTGGATGGGCTGGGGGCCTGGCGCCGCGCGGAAACGCTCAGCAAACCCCGCGAAAACGCAGCACCCCCCTCCAAAGCGACTAATGCGCACCCTCAGCGCCAGGAGCCATGCCGCGTAGATCCAACCGACCGCGGCGGCCGCGCCGGTGAGCGCCGTGTTGAGCGGCGTGACCGCAGCCGCGCCGAGGGAGAAGGACAGCAGCAGCTGCGGCGCGGCGGCGCCGAGCGCGGCCTTGGCGAGCGCGCCGGCGGCGAGGACGGCGCAGGCCGTGGGGAGGACGCCGCCGGCTGTTGACCGGTGGGGGCCGAGCGGTTTGGGGGGCGGGTGGAGGGTAACAAGCGCGTGCATTGAGGGGGCTTGACGGGGGGGCTTGGCGGTTTTGGGGGGTGAAGCTTTGTGACAACCGCCGTGCGCGCATAGCTACCAACGCCCCCCCCCCACACATACAAACGCAAGGAGAACTCACAGGCACTGTCTGGCCCAGCGGCGCCCGCGGCGCCGCCGGCGGCGGCGGGGGCGTGGCGCGGCGCCCGGCGCGCGGCCGGCCGCTGGGGCAGCGGCACGGCCGGCGGCGGCAGACGCATGCGGGCGCGGGCCGCACAGGGCGGCAGCGCCCCCGCTGCGGGAGGGTTGGTTCGCGCGGGGGTGCTTGTGAGTGCGGAGGCCGCGGATGCGGCAGCACAGGGCAGTCGTGCAATGCCCGGCGCCCGCCAGGTGGGCGCGGCGGCGTCGCGGGCGGCTGCGTTGGACCCGCAGCGGGCGCGTACGGGGGCGCAGCGGGCCCTGCGCCCCCCGTACGTGATCCCCTCGCGCCCGCTCAAGCTTCTCACCCGTTCGAGCCAGGATGCGCAGGCTCTTCATCTCTCGGTGGCTTCCGGGACCCCCTGAGTTCAATTCCGCAGCGCTCCGAACGCTTTGGATTGGTCGCTGAGGATGTGTTCGCGAAATTATGATCGGACGGGCGGACGGGCGGGTCTTCAGCGCAAGCGAGCCGGCATGTGTGCGACCATGCAGCAGACGCAGCCGAGCAGCTGCAACGCCTTTGGATGCCTCTCAACAGCTAGTAGTTTACAGTTGCCGGGATTGGGTCTGCAAGCTGCAATGGGTTCAATTCGACATGCGTTTCCGCCGTGGGCTTGCAAGTGAGGGTGTGCGAGGGGCGGCCTGCTGGCCAAGTTGCAATGGCGCAGCGCCTGCCCCTCAGGCTGCACCTGGCCTGCCGCTGCTTTGGCGATTGCCGATGGTGGCGCGGGCGTGCACCCGCTGGCACTGCGCACTGCCGCCGCTGCTGCCGCTGCCGCTGCCGCTGCCGCTGCCGCTGCTGCTGCCGCTGCTGCTGCTGCCGCTGGCGCCGCTGCTGCCGCTATCTGGAAAACACGTACAATATCAGCAGGAAAGTGCACCCGGCGATCACACCCGACAGCACGAGGGTGTCCTGGAAAATTTGGGGGCACGAGGGAGGCACGTGAGGCGCGCCGCACCACCTGCCCGACCCTTCCCCTTTCACAGGGGACCCTTCCTCTTTCACAGGGGACTGCCCGACCCTTCCCCTTTCACAGCCGCCGCAACGCTGCCGACACGCACGCGCAAGCATGCATGCACGCTCTCATGCGCATGCGCATGCGCATGCGCCCGCTCCCGCGCGCCCACCTTGTTTTTCTTCCGCTGTATCGCGCCCAGCAGGCCGCCTATGACCGGGAACCGCTCCCCCACCGCCGCGAGCTTGTCGCCCGCGCCGTCAAAGAGGCGGCGCTGCTCCAGCAGGCTGCGCGTCACGGACTGCGCCTGCGCGAGCATGTCGTCCACGTGGCCCGTGGTGCCGGACAGCTGCGTGCGCTCCCGCAGCAGCGCGCCGGTCGCGTTGTGCACCTTGGTTGGTTTTGTTTGGGGGGAAGAGGCGGTTTTGGGGGCGGTGGGGTGGAGGATGGGGTTTCAGAGGGGTGCTGGCGCGCGCGCCGCGCGCCGGCGGCCGCGGCCCCGGCGCCGGGCCGGCAAGGCGCGGATCGAGCCCCTGCTGCGCGCGCGCGCGCACCTGCACCCCCAGCAGCGGCGCGCCCTCTCCGGCGCCTAGTAGGTCTGCTCTGTCGCGGGCGGCGCCCATCGACGCCTCCAGCCGCCGGAACTCCTGCAGGAGGGGGCGTTTTTTTAGGGGCGGGCGTCGGGGAACGGCTGAAACAACCCACGACAGGCAACAACCAGCAACAAAACCGTAAAACAGTAAACTGGGATGTGCCAAACTCGCTGATTCAAACCCCAGCCAAGAGCAAGCAGGGTGAGCGGGTCGCAAAAAAGCACACAGACCACACCGCGAGTTCGGAGTCGGCAGTCAGGAGTCAAAACAGACGAGGGGCAGCCAAGCAAAAGCCCCCCCCCTACCCACCTGCATGTACTCCTGCAGGACGTCCTGGTGCCGCGTCAGCGTGTGCCCCCGCGCGTCGCCCATGACGCCGCCCCCCACGACGCCCCCCATCTCCTCGTTCACGTTTGCCAGCCGCCGCAGCAGCGCCTGGATCTCCGCCGCGCGCGCGTCCGCCATGGCCTCGGCGCCCGGCGGGGCCGCCGCGGCGGCGTCGGGGCGGGCGCGGTAGGAGGAGGGGTCGCAGCTTGAGACCAGCTTGGTCAGCGCCTGGAGCTTCACCTCGAGCTCGCCCTCCAGGCGGCGGGCCTGAGGGGAGGGGGGGGGTGAGGGGGCCCGGGGCGAGGGTTGCAGAGGGGGGCCGGGGCCGTTGAAGGGCGTTGTGGGGCGCGGCGGCAGGGGCGGCGGCCGCGGGCAGGCGGCGCCGGCCGCGGACAGGCGGCGGCGCCGGCTGCTGCAGCAGGCGGGCGCAGCGGGCGGGCGCGGGGGGAGGGCGGCAGCGTCGGCAGGGGGTGCCGTGCGGCGCGGCGCGGCCGCGCGCACCTCTCTCCGCAGGTCCTCCCATGCGCGGTCGGTAGGCCCCATGATGCTGGGCAGCCGGCCCAGGGCTAATGACCCCGGCCCGGCGTCCCCACGCATCCGCAGAGGGGGCCCGTCAGGCGCGCGCACCGCCGGGCAGCAGCGGCGGCGGCGCCGCGCGCCGCGCTCGCCGGGCCGGCGACGTCGACGTCGAGGCGCAGCGCCGCGGCCGCTGCGTGCTCCTCCTCGCCGCCAGGAGCAGGAGTTGTGGCCTCTGCTGTCGGCCTGCCGCTCGTCCTGCCGCTCGTCCTGCAGCGGCGTGAGCGTGAGTACCCCTCAGACTGTTCCTGTTACTTCAGCTGCGCGCGCGTTTTTGTCAATACCCCAACACAATGGCTTGCGAACGGCTTTCAGCCTGCGTGCGGGCCGCGCTCCTCCGGTGGCCCGGTGCCCCGCAAACCCGCGGCGCGACGGCCCCGATCGCGTCCAGGGGCTTCTCTGCGGACGGCAAAATCGGCGCGGACGAGGGGGAGGTCGCCGAGATGCTGGACGCCTCGATCGTGCGGCCCGGCCGCGGGAGCGGCAGCGACGCGGCGGCGGCGCGCCCCCGTCTGCTCACGGCGCGCCGCGAGGCGCTGGCGCTTTACCGCGACGTGCTGCGCTACTCCAACCTCTTCGTGTGGCGCGACGACCGCGGCCGCGTGTGGCGCGACGTGATCCGCGCGAGCGCGCGCGCCGAGTTTGAGGCGGCGCGGCGCGAGGCCGACCCGGAGCTCATCAACCGCATGATCGTCACAGGCCGCGACGCGGTGCAGCGCAGCGTCGAGCAGTTCATGCGGAAGCGGCAGCTGATCATCGGCGAGGAGGACGCGGCGGCGGCGGCCAGAGGGGGCGCCGCGCCGCCGCCGCCGCCGCTTGGCGGCGGCGGCGGGTTTGGCGGGCCTGGCGGCTTTGGCGGCGGCGGGTTTGGCGGCGGCGGCTTTGGCCGCGGCGGCGGCGACCCCGGTTGACAGAGGCGCACGCGGCCGTCTCCAGTTGAAGAATGCGCGCCCCAGCCACGCCCACACGCCGTGCGCACCCCGGCACGCAGCGCAGACGCGGGGCGGCGATGCCACGCACATCGCGCTCGCACGCGCCAGCTGCAGCAGCGCAGCCGCGCCACGGCGGCGCCAGCCCCCTCACCCCCTGGCGGCATGGGGCGCGGCGGCATGGTCCGAGCCCCCGGACGGCCACGGCCACCCCGCCCCAGGTGAGGCGCTTTGCTGCGGCGCGCGCCAGGCGTCATGGTCCCCCAGCAAAGCCCAATCCCGCGGCGGGGCCCTGCCTGAGGCGTATTCCACCCTTCCGCCCCGCGTCTTGGCTCCGTCGAGGCTCCGTCGAGGCGGTGGGCCACGCCTGTTGCCAGGCACCGCCGGAAGGGCGGCGGGCGAGTGCGCCTGT
This sequence comes from Raphidocelis subcapitata, assembly GCA_003203535.1. NCBI lineage: Eukaryota > Viridiplantae > Chlorophyta > Chlorophyceae > Sphaeropleales > Selenastraceae > Raphidocelis > Raphidocelis subcapitata. The sequence goes on from BDRX01000017.1 coordinate 529,238, forward strand.
TGCGTGCTGGCCCTTGTAGGGCCCGCCGGCTGGCCGGGCCGCAGCACAGCGCCCGCTGGCCGGGCCGGGCCATCAGACTGCTGCCGTGGCAATTGTCTGTAACCGTCGCAGGCAGTGAGCAAGGGAACTTGCCCCTCGACGGGCGTGACGTGGCAGGCAGCTGCTCCTGACGGCGGCCGCGGCGCGCTTAATCCATGCGTCGTGAGCCGGCGCGCCCGCACCCAGCGCTCCCGATTGAACCAAGAATACGCAAAAACGCAGCGAGCGAGCGAGACGGCAGCCCCTCGCAGCGCAGAGCGCTCTGCGACCAGCAGCCCTCCAGATCTGCAGCTCCAGCGCTCGTCACCGCGTACAAAGCGACTCAGACCCTCAAAGAGCTCGCCTTGGGTGCGTGCTCCGCGGGTGGTGCCTGCGCCGCGGGTTGGCAGGGTCGCGGGACGTGTCGAGCGCCTCTCGGCCAGGCCGCACCCTCACAGCGCGGTTGGAATTTGTCGGCGCGCGCGTCTTCTGACGGCACACGGCGGCAAACCCACCAGCGAGCTCGCCGGCCGCGCGTCCCGCCAGGCGCCAGGCGTTCCCGCTGCGCGCTGCACGTAGGACGGCGCCCGCCGCTGCGCTGCCGTGCAGAGAGAGAGAGTGCCTCGCCCCGTTTTATTGATCAAGGTGCGCACGCCGCGCCGCCGATCGGCCAGTACAACCGCCTGCGCCCCCGCGCGCGCGTGCCAACGGCAACTCGAATGCAAGCCCAATCGCCCCGCCCACCCCGCCCCCCGCCCCGCCGCAGCGCGCCGCCGCGCCCGCGGGCGCGCGCGCGCGGCCGGGGCGCCATGAACAAGACCATGGGCGGAAGCTACCACAACCTGGTGGCGCTGGCAGACGCCAAGTACAGCGACGCGCGCCAGGTCAGCGCGACCGCGGCCAGGTCGCCGCTGAGCCTCGCGACCCACAGCAGCAGCGCGCTGTCGCTGGACAGCCAGGGGGGGCGGTCCAGGTGCGGGCGGGGCCGTGGGCGCGGGGCCGCGCCGGCGGGGGGGCCGTGCGGGGGGGCGGCGGGCGGGCGGGGCCGGCTGGTGGTGACGACTCGGCACAGGCCGCTGGCCCCGCCCCGCGCGCGCGCCAACTCGCCGCCCCTCACCCCACCCACCCCACCCGAATAAAACAGGCTCATCATCGTCTCCAACGTGCTGCCCGTGCACCAGCGGCGCGTGGGGGTCGGGTGGGAGTTTGAGGGCAACGAGGACGCGCTGATAGCGCAGGCGATGGTGGGCCGGGGGCCCGGGGGGCGGCGGGGCGGCGGGAGGGGGAGTGGGTGGGGTAGGCGGCGGGGCGGCGGGGGCTGAAGGGGCTGCGGGCTGCGCGGCGGCAGGGCGGTGGGGCGGCGGGGTGGCAGGGTGGGAGGGCGGCAGAGCTGCGGGCCAGACGCATGCCGGGTCTTGAAATGGGGAAAAGCTTCCCACAGGCAGCAGCACCCGAGGGCCGGCGCGGCGTCATACATATCCCGTTCGAGTTGCTTTGGGACGTTCCCAAATCCCAACCGAATGCGTTCTAAACTACCCGCCCCACCCCCCAATAGGATGGCATACCGGAGGAGTATGACGTGATCTTCGTGGGCTGCACCCCCTCCGACGTTGACATAATGGAGCAGGAGGTGGGGGCGGTTACGGAAGGTTACATGATGAGGTTACGGGTGGTTATTGACCCAATAACGCCAGTCGGGGCGGAGGGTGTCACCCCCAGCCCGCATGCAACGCAAGCCCCTGCGGCCCCGGCCTCCCTCACCACCCCGCTCACCCCCCCGCGCCCGACCCCGGAACGTCCCCCCCCCCAACCCCCAGGAGGTGACCCAGCAGCTCAAGGCGTTTGGCTGCGCGCCCGTGTTCCTGCCACCAGACGTCAGGGAGCGCTACTACAAGGGTGGGGCGCCGGGACAGACTTTGTACAGACATCAGTCTTTGTGTCAAACGCCTTGATGTGTTTGGCGGCTTTGAGACCGGCGGCTTTGGGCCCGTTTTGCCGGAGCAAGGGGAGCCGCGGGAGGGGGTCGGGAACAGCGCAAAACGCGGAGCTCTTCAGCCGGGCGCGTTTGACCCGGTCAACCCTGTCCCGGTCAAAATCCTGCCCGGTCGAACCGGCCGGCCGCGCCCCCTGAGCAAGCCCCCCTCCAAAAACCCCAGGCTTTTGCAAGCAGCAGCTGTGGCCGCTGTTCCATTACGTACTGCCCATGAGCCCCTCCAGCGCGGGGCGGTACTGCGCGGAGCTGTGGCAGGCTTATGTAAAGGCAAACAAGGTGGGAGGGCATGTGGCAGGCATGCGCGCATGCGCAATCGCTTGCGTGCGTGCATGTGCGCGGGCGGCCGGTCAAAGCGCTTTCAGCGTCAACAGCACAGAACGGCCCCTGCAACTGAAACGGGCCCCGACTCGGCTGCGGTGCTCGGCTCAGCCCAGGGCACAGCCTCCCCCAAACCAAACCAAAACTGAACAAAGCAAAGCAAAAACAAACCAACAACCCCAGGCCTTCACCGAGCGCGTGGTAGAGGAGTGCGCCACCGACGCCGACACCGTTTGGATCCACGACTACCACCTCCTGGCGATGCCCTCCCTCCTGCGCAAGCGCTTCAACAAGATCCGCTGCGGCCTGTTCCTGCACAGCCCCTTTCCCTCGAGCGAGATGTTCAGGGCGTTTCCGAAGCGGGACGAGCTGCTGAGGAGCATGCTCAACGCAGACCTGATCGGTGGGTGGCTTGTTTGTGTTGCTTGTTGTTTGCTTTGTGCGTTGGGGGCTTAGCGTTTTGATACGCACTGTGTGCCACAAAGCAACGCCGACCCACACCCCCCCCAAAACAACACACTGTGTGCCACAAAGCAACGCCGACCCACACACCCCCCAAAAAAACAACCCCAACTGATAAGGCTTCCACACGTTTGACTACGCGCGCCACTTCCTGTCCTGCTGCTCGCGCATGCTGGGGCTGGAGCACCAAACAACGCGCGGCTCCATCAGCGTTGAGTACTACGGGCGCAATGTGGGGGTCAAGATCATGCCCACGGGTGCGTTTGACCGGGGGTTTGACCGCGCGCCTTTGACCGTGACTTTGACCGTGCATTTGACCGTGGTTGAGTCCCGCCGCAACTGGCCGTTTCACCCCCTTTTAGGCCCTTGGGACCCCAGCCCTGAGCACCCTCGCACGCAACCGTCTGCCTTCAGATCCACCTGCGGCCCCCGTTCTCCCCAAAAACGCACACGCCGCCAAAAAACAAAAGGCGTCAACCCCGCGCGCCTGCTCAGCGGCTTCGACTGGCCCGAGTTCCGCTGGCGGCGCGGCGAGCTGCGGTCCCAGTTTGAGGGGCGGAAGCTGCTGCTGGGGCTGGATGACATGGACGTGTTCAAGGGGATAGAGCTCAAGCTGCAGGTGATCTTGACCGGTTTGACCGGTTTGACCTTGCGTTTTTGGCCCGTTGACAGGTTGGGGTTTGCGGTTTGGGGGCTTAGTGGCGGCTGTTGGCTTGCCGTTAGAGCCGGAGAAGGCTGCAAACGCAAGCGCGGCCTGGGGGCTGGCCGGTCGGCGCGGGCGGGGAGCGCGCAAGCGCCAAACACCCACGGACTGAAAAGCCCCCCTCCCGACAAACAACGCACCCAAAAAGGCATTTGAGCGCGTCCTGGAGGACCACCCCGAATTTGTGGGGCAGGTGGTGCTGGCACAGGTGGGGGGGGGGCGGCCGCAAGACAAAAGGGAATCCCTGTTTTTCCAGAAAGAGTGACTCCTTTTTGCGTCGCTTTTGAGTCCCTTTTTGCATGCACTTCCATCACAGATTTATTGCGCCGCTTTTGGGTCCCTTTGTTGCAGAATGTCATGTGAAAAAGGGACGCAAAAGGGTCGCAAAGGGGCGCAAACAACACGGGACGCAGCAGGGCACGAATCTGAGGGCTGCAGTGCAAGGAGGACAGCCCAGGTGCCAAAAAGACGCAGCGGCAGGCGAGGTGCCGCCTTCAGGCCACCCAACTTCGCACACTCTTGCAGCCCCTCAGCCCCTCCCTCCCCTCCCCCCCCCCTTCATCCCCACACCCCCACCCAACCCCCCAAAACCCCGATCCCCCAGATCACCGACGCCCCCCGCAGCAGCGGCAAGGAGCTGTCAGATCTCAACGAATATGTGGACGCCCTGGTGGAGCGCATCAACGCGCGCTTCGGGAGGCCGGGTGGGGTGGTTGGGGGCGGGTGGGGGGCGGGGGTGGGGGGTGGAATGGGGGCGGGGCGGCCACAGAGGCGGGACTGCGAGGGTGGCAAGAGTTGGGATGGTCCCCGAAAGCGCGACCCCCAAATCCAACTCATCATCCCCAAAACCCTATCCCCCCTAACCAAACTCTCCAAAGGTTACCAGCCCGTGTTCTACCTGCGTCGCCCCATGCCGCTGCACGAGCGCATCGCCTTCCTCTCGCTGGCGGACGCCGCCGTGGTCACCGCCACGCGGGACGGCATGAACCTGGTTCCCTACGAATACGTGGTCTGCAGGTGGGGGGGATGTATGGGTGTTTTTTGGGGGTTTAGGGTTGGGCTGGATTGTGTTTGCTGTGCGTGTGTGCGTGCGTGCGTGCGTGCGTCAAAACCTTTTGCTTGCCCCCTGCGGCTGCGTGGTGTGCAGGTGGGCGCTTTCTCCGTGTGGCCTATCTCCGCGTTTCTGGCCCGGGCGTGCCTACATAACTTTTTGCCTCCTGGGGAGGCGCGGCCTGCTGTTATCACGGCCGCGCCGTAAACACATTCACCCCCGTTCCCCGGGCAAACCGCCGCGCGCCCCGCAGGCAGGGCCCCGGCGGCAAGGGCCTGGAGGAGCCCGAGGCGCCGCGCGAGTCGATGCTGGTCGTTTCGGGTGGGGTTCTGGGTTGGATTTGTTTTGTTTTTGTTTTGACGATGTTTGGTTGCGCCCTCGCTGCGATCGCCCTTTTTGTGGCTTGGGTGTGCGGCCGGCTTGCGGCGCCGCTTTTGGCCTGCAAAGCCCCTCGAAGCCGAAATCCCACCTTCCCCCAAACCCCTCGAACCCCTGCCCGCCAAAAACCCCAAAACCCTCAGAGTTTGTGGGCTGCTCCCCGTCGCTGTCGGGCGCCATCCGCGTCAACCCCTGGAGCATCGAGGGCGTGGCGGATGGCATGTACGCCGCACTGCGCGCCAGCAAGCAGGAGCGGTGCGCTCAAGTTGATTTGGGGGGTTTTGGGGGCCGCAAGGCGTTTCTTGAGTGGTGGGGGTGCTGGAAGGTTAGAGGGGGTTCCCGCTCAAACCCATTTCCCTCCCTCCAGAAGCCAAAATAACCACCCCCAACCCCAACCCCAAACCAAATCCACCCCTCCCCTAACAGTGCGCTGCGCCACGACAAGCACTGGCGCTACGTGAGCCAGCACACCGTGGCCTACTGGGCACAGTCCTTCGTGACAGACCTGGTGGGGGGTTTGACCAACTTCGACCGGCTTTTGACCGGCTTTCGGCCGGGTTTTGGCCGGCTTTTGACCGGCGTTGACCGTTACCGCTGGGTTGCTTGGGTGGGCTGTTTGTGAGAAACCCGGTGGGGCGGGTTTGGCGCGCGCCGCTGGAGCGCGACGAAAGGCGCCGAAACGGCACCCCCCGCGATTGTGCGACCCCGGCCCCCCTCACACTCGTCCTTTGAGCGGGACCCGGCCGCAAAATCCCAAAGCCCCTACCCCCCTCCCCCGTAAACCCCCCCCACCCCCCAAAACCTTTCTCACCCCCTCCCCTGTGACACGCCCTTCCCCCAAAGCACAACTCAGACAGACACCCACACCCCCAAACATCGCCCCCCCTCAAAACCATCCCCTCAGGCGCCCCCCGAAACATACCCCCCCCTCCCCCCCCTTAAAACCCATCGCACCCCCAGGCGCCCTTCACCACGCAAGGGCCACCCCCCAACACATACCCCCCCCCCCCCAAAA
>BDRX01000018.1:10312-100937 GCA_003203535.1 Raphidocelis subcapitata
CGGGTTGATACGTGTAGCATTCAAACCAGCCATGTAAAATCACAAAAGGGAGCCAAGCGGGTTGAAAGCTCCATCAGCACACGGTGACAAAAAGTAGATAGATGGCGCGGGCGCGGCTCCAGGTGGGCAGGCGCGGTTTTGATGACAGCGCAGACAAGCGACTGCACTTGTCTTGCGGGCGACGTGCAACCGAAAACAAGTTTGGGAAAGCCGGCGCGCCGATCGGGCGCGCCGCGGCGCCAGGCGTGCTCACTTGCGGGGGCTCAGCACCTGCGGGAGGGGGGGCAGCGGAGGCGGGCGAATGCGGTTTGGCGGCGCTGGTTGAGTGATTCGAACATTCAACAGCGCGCAATCAGCCGGCTGCAGCAATCAGCCCTTCTGCTGCCCCTCGGCAGCTTTCCATTGCAAATGATTTGGTCCAGGTTTCCTCTGCTTCCATCTGGCAGTTTTCGATCATCTACGCAAGAAACTCTCAACCAAAAAGCCCACCGTGAGGTCGTAGAGCTTTGGGTCGATGTCCCGCGCCAGCCGCGCCGCGGCCCAGCCGGTGCCCAGAATCAGCAGCCGCTGCCGCCCCGTGCGCAGGGGGATGCTGCGGGCGCGCGGGGGGGAGGAGGGGTTTGAGGGCGCGGCGTGCATGCCGTGCTGTGCGGGAGAGAGGGGGTTTATACATACCTAGCCTAGGGTTGGGGGGTCCGGTTTGGACGCCGCGCGCCCGCTGCAGCCCAACGGGTTGGCGGCCGGCGGCCGGGGCGCGGGGCGGACGGGGTGGCGGCCGGAGCCGCTCCCAGCGCCCTCCGGGTGTGACAAACGAGGCAGCCGAAAACATTTGCAGGGGCGCCGCGCACGGGCCGCACCTGTTGGCCTCATACACCGTCTTTTCGGCGTGCACGTGCCGCAGCGGCCCGCCCGCAGCAAACGGCGGCAGGCGCGGGGCCCGCGGCGCGGCCGCGGCAGCGCCCGCGTGCTGCTGCTGCTGCTGCAGCGCCCGCCCCGCGGCTGCCGCCAGCGGTGCGAGGGCCGCCTGGGCGCCGTGCCCGAGCCACGACAGTCCGACGGGTAGCAGCATGTCGGGGATCACGTTGCTTTCGGTGTCGTGATCTGGAAGGGGGGCCGTTCGATGCTTCGGCGCGCCCAACCAAGGTGCGCTGGATCGCTGCGATTGGGGCGCGACCAGCTGCGACAGGTATGGCTGCGTGAGGGGGCGCGCGCCACTCAACACTCGGCACACCGCCAACCCTGACCGTCCCTCGGCGCAGTCGGCACCAGCCTCCTCTGGGCCTCCTCTGCCGCCTGGGGTCGCACGCATTGCGTTCATTGCCGTAGTATGTTCCGCTGGCGCCGGCGCGCGCCGGTCACGGGCTTGACGCCGGCGCCGCCGACGCCGCAGAGCGCCGGTCGGTCTTTGGTACCGCCAGTGTTTGACCTGCCCTGCGCTGTGCGGCCGATCCCCGGTTCACAGCAGGGAGGCCGCATTACAGGCCAGGACGCCCCGCCGGCTACGGCGGGCGCGTGCAAGGTGAAAAAGAGAGGTGCATGCGTGGGGGGGGGGGAGGCAGGCAGGCACCCGGGGCGAAAAGAGAGGCGTGCGCGAGCCCGTGCGCGAGCCCGCGCCCAAGCGCGTGCGCGCGCGCGCACTCGCCCCACAGCGCGGCTCGTGCGCCGCGTCAAAGTGGGGGCTAGGGAAAGCTGCGTGGGCGTCCGACATGGCGAGGTGAATGGCGCGGCGGCCGCCGCCGGCGTTTGCCGCCGCGGCGGGGCGGCGCGCGGCGGGCAGGGGCGCGGCGAGCACCCGCCCCTTCCGCGAAAGCCGCCCCGCCCGGCCCGGCGCGCGGGTTGGGTTTCGCCTGCGGCTTTGCTGGCGGTTGCGGGCTCTTTTAGGCGCCCATGGACTCTGCCTGTTCGATCTGGATGTAGACGCCCTCTGAGATGAGGGGGATCTCGCAGTACCAGCCCCTGGGGGGTTTTCGTGAGGGGCGGGGAGGTTTTGCGGGTGAGGGCGCGGGGCGGGGTGTTTTTCCGGCAATGCGAGCGCGCCACGCACGCTGCGTGTCACCCGTCACAGCCCCGCCACACCAGCCCCGCCACGCCTGCCCGGCCGGGGCGGGCAGGACGCAAGCACAAACACGCCCCCCCCCCCTTGTGGCCTCACATGAAGCAGAAGAACAGGCAGTAGATGACGAGGAGGAACACGAACCAGAACATGAGCGCGTAGAGCAGGTCGCTCCACGGCGTCCACAGCACGCCAAAGGGCAGGTTCTCCTCCACCACGATCAGGATCATGGCCACGATGTCAAGCATGATGCCCTGGGGGGGTGGGGTGTTGGGGGTTGGTTGGGGTTTGGTCACGGCCACGATTGCAGGGTGTGGGCGCTGGCGCGTGTCTGTTCCCTGACGAAAACACCCCACTAAAAACCAACCCCCAAAACAACCCTCTTGGTAAACCCCCCACCCATGCCTGCCAAGTCCCCCTCAAACACACCCCTTACCCTCCAAACACACACACCCCAAACACCCCCCAAAACACCCCCCAAACCCACCATCATGATGTGGTAGCGCGCCACGTGGGGGATCTTCTTGTTGCGCACGATGCCGAGGTAGGTGCCGAAGAAGATGATGAGGGGGGCCCACTCGTGGATGTAGAACCAGTGCTCAAACGGCTCTGGGGGGGGGAGGCGGGGCAGGGGTGGTGAGGAGGTTAGAGGTTGGGGAGGCGGGTTGGGGTGGTTGGGGGCCGGGTGGGGGATGGGGGTGGGTGGGGGAGTGGGGGCCTGGGGTGCGCCTGCCAAGCGCTCCGCCGGATTGCCGCCAAGCGCTCCCCCGACACGCCTTTCGCACCCCCCAAACCCTGACCTCCCAACCCCACCCGTGAAGAACTCTGTCCACGTGAACGCGGGGAAGCGCTCTATGAAGTACACCGTCTTCTCGGTCACGTCCACCCACGGCAGCATGTAAAGGATGGCGCAGCACAGCTTCCACTGCCAGGGCATGGGGCCTTTGGGGCGGGGCGGGGTGCGGGGCGGGGGTTGGGAGGGTGCGGGGGGCGCGGCCCGGAAACGAACGGGCACGGCCCACTGCAGCGGAGCCCAGCTGCGCGCGGAGGCGGCGGGCGCGGCCGGCCGCGCGCGCGCCGGGCCCTCGGGCGCACAGCTGCCGAGGCGGGCAGCCGAGGCGGGCCGCAGCTGCCCGACCCCCCCCTGTTTGAAACCCGCCGCCCACCCTCGTTGCGGCCAAACTTCCAGTCCTTCTTCTCCTCATCCTCCTCGTCGTCCTTCTTGGCGCGCGCGGCGACCTGCAAGCGAACAGCACAAAGGGCGCGGCGGGGTTGGGCGGCTGGCCCCCCGCGCGCGTGCAAACCGGGGCGCGCTGGCGCGGTTCCGAGGCGACGCTGCGGCGGCTGGCTCCGTTTTTTTCGCCGTGCGCGCCTGCAGCCGCGGCGTTCGACGCGCCCGCCCCCCCCCCTTCCCCAGCGTTCTCGCTCACCAGGCCGCGCGGCCGCTGCTGCTGCGGGTGCTGCTGCCGGGGGCCGTCGTCCTGCCGCCGCTGCAGCAGCTGCTGCGCGTGCGGCAGCGTGGCGACGTGCGACAGCGAGGCGAGGCCTGCGGGGCGCGACGGCGCGGCGGCGGCGCGGGTTTGCGTGCTGCCGTCCGGTCGGGTGCCAATGCGCGTGCCGGGGCGCGTCCTGGAAGCCGCACCGTGTTGCTGAGATCGCCCCCCGAACACGCTGGCCGGCCGCAGGCCGCGCTGCTGCTGCTGCTTGCCCAGGCGGGTGGCCAGGAATGGCCGTCCGGGAAGTCTCTGCTGGTTTGCGAGGCCGAGCGGGCGGCAGCCCGCCGCGGCCTGCGAGGCCGCCTGCATGTCAGGCGACCGCTGGCGGCAGTGGGTCCAGGCGATCGGCAACGCGCCGCTGGCGATGCCTGCGATGCCTCCTCGGATTGGGAATGTCAGATCTGGGGTCCCGAGCCGCCGCTTTCGGGCCGGCGGGTGCGGGTGCCGAATGGCGCGGTCAAAAGCGGCCCGGCCTTGTTTCCGTCCAACAGTCGCGTTGTTCCGTCGGCGCGACTGTGAGCAAACCGCTTGCCACGATGGCGCAGCAGCGGCAGTCCTACGCGCTCACGGTGCTGGGCGCGCCGGCCGACGGCGTCGCCCCGGCGGTGCTGCTGTCGGTCGCGGACGCCGCCGGCGCACGCGTGCACGGGCAGGTGCGCGCGCCCCCGCGGCCGTGGCTCGCACGCGCCTGCGGCGGCAGCCGGCTGGCCGCCCCTGCCGGTGGCGCCCAGCGCGCAGCCCGCCGGCGAGCGGCGGCCCCGCGGCCGCCAAGCCGACGCATTTCGACCCCCCAAACCGCCCGCAGTACCTTTTCAACGTGCCCGAGGGCCTGGCGCGGCTCATGCTGGAGCACCGCGTCCGCCCGGGCCTGCACTTCCGCGCCGCGTTCGCCTCGGGCCTCGGCAGCGGCGAGCTGGTGCGGCGCTGCAGCTGTGGCACTGCAGCTGCGGCCGAGCCGCGCGGCGCTTGCGTGCTCGCATTGCACTCGCCAGGAAGGCAGCTGCTCTTGCCCTGTCTGACAAGCTTGTCAGCCCCCCAACGTTCGGCCACGTCCCTTCGCAACCGCGCAGGGCGGCCTTGGAGGCCTGCTGCTGAGGCTCAAGCAGGACGGCCATGGGCACATGCAGCTCGTCGGGCCCCCAGGTGCGCGCGCGCGAGAGAGTGCGCTGGGCCGGCGGCATCCCGCCCTCAGACCAGTGCGCCTGAAGTCGGTGGCCGCAGCAGCCCGCCGGCCAACGCAACGCCAGCCAACGCAACGACCCCTGCGGGAAAACGCCAAGCGCGCGCAACCCTACTCGATCCGCCGCAGGCGTCGGGTGCTGCCTCGGCGCGCTGAAGAGCTTCGTCCGCTGGCAGCACCCGGCTGTGGGTGTCACCGAGGTGGGGGCGTCCGAGGCAGCCGCCGCGCCCGTCGAGGCGGCGCGCGCGTACCAAGACCGGTGGCTAGAGGCGGCCGCGATTGGGGCCGACGCCGCGGACTGGTGCTCGCCCGGGTGGCTCGACGCGGCAGCGGGCAGCTGCGGGGCCGAGGGCCAGGCAGGCGCCGGCGGCGGCGGCGGCGGTGGTGGCGGCTCGAGCAGCGACGGCAGCGGGAGCGGCGACGGCGGCAGAGGGGAGCGCAGCGCGGGGGTCAGCAGCACAGATGCCAGTAGCAGCAGCAGTGAGAGCGGCAGCGGCAGCACCAGCAGCGAGGCCAGCAGTAGCAGCAGTGACAGCAGCGGGGACGGCAGCAGCAGCAGCAGCAAAGACAGCAGCAGCAAAGACAGCAGCAGCAGCAGCGACAGCGACGGTGACAGCAGCAGTGATACCAGCAGTGACAGCAGCAGCAAACAAGGCACCGCAAGCGAGGATGACCGCGCTGCAAAGCGCACCAAAGCAGGGGACGCATTCGCTGCGCTGGACGCCATTTTTGCCGCTGCAGGCGGCGCCGACGGCGGCGCCGGCCGCGGCCCCGGCAGGGGTCGGCCGCTGCCCGCCGAGCCAGGCGACGCCGCTGGGCACGCGGCGAGGGCGCTGGCGCTGGGCGCGCTGAAACGGCAGCGGGAGGAGGGGCAGGATGCCGCGGCCGGAGTAGGGCCCGCGGCGCCAGGCGCAGCCCCTGCGGCCGGCCCGCAGCCCTCAGCGCAGCGGCGGCGCGCCCCAGGCCGGCCGGTCCGGCAGCAGGGGCAGCAAAACCAGCAGCAGCAGGGACAGCAGGCGCCGGGTGAGCTCCTGGGCTTCATATGCCACCTGCCAGGCGTGCCTGCAGCAAGCGGCAGCGGCAGCAGCGGCAGCCCCGGCGGCGGCGGCGCGATCGTTGCAGTGCTTTGCTGCCCCCACCCGCTGCGCCTCCCGCTGCTCCAGCGCCACCCCGCGCTTGTCGCGCTGTCGCGCGCGGCGCCGCGCGTGCAGGCGGTCGTGCACCTCGCGCCGCCCGCCGTCGCGGCCGCGCCAGAGTACCGGGCGTGGGCCGGGCAGCTGCCGGGGCGGCAGCTGCTCACGGCCGGCGCGGCCACGGGCGGCGTGCAGGGCGTCGGCTTTCGCGCCGCGGCGCGCGTTTCGGCGCGCCTCGGGCTCATTTCCCCCGGGCTCTTCCCGCTGCCGCGCGCCGCATCGCTGGGCGGCGGCGGCGACAGCGGCGATGAGGACGGCGCCGGCGACCAAGCTGCGGTGGCGGCCGCGATTGCAGCCGCAGTGGCGATGCATCGACAGCAGCAGCAGCAGCAGCAGCAGCAGCAGCAGCAGCAGCAGCAGCAGCAGCAGCAGCAGCAGCAGCAGCAGCAGCAGCAGCAGCAGCAGCAGCAGCACCACGACGAGGCGGCAGCCGGCCCGCCGACTGATGCAGCCGCCGCGCGCCCGCCCGACAACCCTGCCGAGGACGACGCCCCCCGCACCGTCACCCTTCCGCTGTCACCGGGTGCCTTGGTCGAGGGCGAGCCCCTGCTGAAGCTGCACGGCCCGGCCTGCGACGCCGCCGTCCTGCCGGCCGCCGCGCCGGCTGTGGACGCGGCCGCGGTGCGCGTCGAGCTGCTGTCTCAGCGCGCGGCGCTCGCGCCGGCGCTCGCGCGGCTGCATGCGCTGCGGCCTACCCTGCTCGCGCCGGGCGCGCTCGCGGCGCTGGCACGGGGCGGCGCGCACGCCTGTGCGCAGAGCGGCAGCGCCGGCGCCGGGCCGCAGCCGGTCGGCGGCGCGTTCCAGCCGCAGGCGCAGCCGCCGCACGGCCAGTGGCAGTGGGGGGGCGCGCCGCCGCTGCTGGCACCCGTGGTTGTTCTTCCCTGGGGCCTTGCCCCTGTGGGCTGGCAGGGCGCGCCGTTTGCGGGCTGGCAGGGCTGGCCGCAGCAGGGCTGGGGTCCGCCCTGCCCGCCCGTGCCGCCGCCCCAGCCCCCGCCCGGCTCACCCCCCAAGCCGGCCCCGCGCGCGCCACTGCACGTGCAAACGGAGCAGGCGCCGGCGCCTCAGCAGCTCGAGGCGGCGGCAGAGAGCCAGGAGGATGCCAACCGCAGCGCGGCGGCGCAGCTGCGAGCCCGGTTGAGGGGCGGCGGCGGCAAGGCGGGGCCTGTGTCGGTTGCAGGAGGAACAACAGGCGCCGCGGCAGCAGCAGCCGCAGCAGCAGCAGCGGCGGCAGCGGCAGCAGCCGGCGAAGCGGAGGCCGCAGCCGCAGCCGCCGAACCCAGCGCCGCGGAGCGGCTCGCAGCGGAGGTGGCCGCCGACGCCGACGCCGACGGCGAGGCGCCGCCGCCGGCGCTGCTGCGGCCGTGCGCGCGCCACAGCGGCGTCGTCCTCCTCGGCACGGGCTCGGCGGAGCCCTCAAAATACCGAGGGCCCAGCGGCATCCTGCTGCGCGTCTGCGGCGCGGGCCTGCCGGCAGGACGGGGGGCTTTCGGCGGCGGCGGCTGCGGCACGTGGATCCTTCTGGACTGTGGCGAGGGCACGTGGGGGCAGGTCAACCGCCTGCTCGGCCCGGACGGCGCGGCGCAAGTGGTGAGTTTGGGGGGGAGGAGGGGGCGGGATCGGGACAGGCGCATGCTTGCGCATGCCGGACGCCGCGCTGCGCAATCGCACCTGTACAGCCCTGACTGTATTCGCATTTGGTCGCGGTCAACGGTCAACGGCCAACGCCCCAAACCCCGCAGGCCGCTACGCTGGCGTGCGTGTGGGTGTCGCACCGCCACGCAGACCACATGCTGGGCCTCCCCGCGGTGCTCTCCGCGCGCCCCGCCTCGGCGCCGGCGCTGCTCGTCGCCGGCCCGCCCGAGGCGCGCGACTGGCTGGCGGCGCTGTCCGCGCGCCGCGCGGTGCCGTGGCGCTACGACTTTTTGCTGCTCCGCGACTTTCGAGGCGGCGGCGGCGGCGGCGGCAGCTGGCAGCAGCAGCACGCGCAGCAAGGTGGCGGCGGCGGCGGCGGCGGCGGCTGGCAGCAGCAACACGCGCAGCAAGGTGGTGGCAGCGGCGGCGGGGGCGCGGCCGTGATGGCCGGCGTGCTGGGGTTTGCCAGCTGGGCCTCCATCTCCGTCAACCACTGCCACGGCGCATACGGGCTCGTGCTGCAGCACTCCCAGGTGTGCAAAGGGGCTGCTTTCGGGCGCAGGGGGGGCAAGGGCTTTCAGGGCGCGGCGGGGCGCAGCAATGTGCCAGGCGGGGCGCAGCAACGTGTGCGGCAGCCAGTGCGATGCAGCATGGACCACGCCCCACGCTGTGCGGCGTCAGCAGCCCAAGTGCCGAGATGCCCAACACGTTGCTGACACATGTGTGACACACCGACCCCTCCCCCACAAAAAAAACCAAGGGCTGGAAGCTGGTCTACTCTGGGGACACCCGCCCCTGCCCCCGCCTCGCCGCCGCGGGCCGCGGCGCGACGCTGCTCATCCACGAGGCCACCTTCGAGCCCGACCTCGCATCCCACGCGGCCAGCAAGCGCCACAGCACCAGCGCCGAGGCGCTCGCGGTGGCGCGGGACATGGGCGCGTACCGGACGCTGCTGACCCACTTCAGCCAGCGCTACCCGAAGCTGCCCGCCGGCCTCGACGCGCGCGCGGCGCGGTGGCGGGAGCGGCCGCTGCTGGGGTTTGACGGCATGGTCGTGCCGCTGGCGCTGCTGCCCGTGCTGCCGGCAATCACGCCGCTGGTCGCGGCGGCGCTCGGGGAGGAGGAGGAGGAGGAGGAGGGAGCCGGCGCTGGCGGCGGCGGCGGTGGAGGGGCCTAGAAAGGCGTCACCTTTGCGTGTAATGGGAATCCCCGTTGGCTGGGAGGGGCCCCGACTGGGCCTGTGCAAGCCTGAAACCGGTGTGCCCGTTCCCTCGCCTTTTCTCCTTCGGTGTTATCAGGCTTGAGCATCCATGTGCCACTGCTTTTTTTGTAGAGCAGCAATGCAAATAGCGGCACGCGGCGGGGGCGCGTTGAGCGCGCGCGCAGCCAGCACGCAGCAACCTCCTTCACGCGCGCGTTCTTGCAGCTGCTACTCGCAGCGGTCAACCACCCCTGTGGCCCTGCGCGCACCTGCCCGGCTTGCAGACCCCTTGACGACAGGGTAGGCGATGATGGACCAGTACGGTAGTGGGGCAGGCGGTCAACGCAGCGGTGGAAGGCCCACTGGCGGGTGGAAGACCGGAAAGTAGTAACAGACCTGCCTGCAGACCTGCGGAAGGTTACTGTCGGGACACGACAGTACTTGTTGCACCTAGAGTTTTGTTCTTTTCGTGCCTTTGAGTGCTGCTATCCGGCGCCGCGGGGAGCAAGCGACGCGCGAAGAAGCGCGACGAAGCGCGCATTCGCGCAGAACGAGGCATGTGGCAGCTTTCTGCACCGCAGCGTGAGTGGTTTACAACGTGTAAAAACCGGGAACGGCCGCCCGGGCGTGCTTGCTGGTGCGTCCGCCGTGTAGAATGCCCGCTGGCCGGCGACACGGTGGCCGCAGGATCCTGCGGTGCCGCCGGCGGAGTACCAAATCATCATAAAAGGCGCAAGCGCGAGTTCTCAGTGGGCTCAACATGCAATGACTTGCTGCCGGCTTGCCTCCGCCGGGCGCTGCCAACGGTGCGCGGTTTGGCGCCAAGAACCGCTCCCCACCCGCCGCCTCGCGTTGGGTGGCGGTGAGAGTGGCGAGGCGAGTGTTTGGATAGTGCTGAACATGAACGCGGGGCACTGGTTAGCTGAAAGCTGAGGCGGTTCTGAACATGCAAGGCGCACCGGTGGCGGCGGCGGCCTGGCACCACGGCAGCAGTGACGCCGCGCCCGGCCGCGCCGCGCGCGCCGCGCGCAACGCGCGCCTCAAATAGGGGTGACACCGCCCCCCGGCACCATTCCTTGTACCCACTCGCTTCGTAATCACCCGATCACCCGTGGCACGCCGCCCACTTTCGCCCGCCGTGCCACTGTCCCCCTCTGGCCGCGCAAAGGCCCGCCCGACGAGGGCCCGGGCACCCGCGCCACGCCTGCAGCTGTTCTCGGGCCATGAAAGCTCGTCCAGGCCGGCCCCCACGGGGCTGTGCGGCATGGGCGGGGGCGGGGGTGCCTCCACGAGGCCAGGGCGGCCGCCCCCCCGCCCCATCCGCCCCGCTGTGCTCGCACTTTTTCGCGTGCGAAAGCTGCGTCGTCCGAACGCGCGGTTGCGCCTCCGCCAAATGTCGGATCTGGGTCCGGCGCCGTGCAGCCTTTTTACCCTCGCGCGCCCGGGCAGCATCGAGGCGTGACAAGGTGCGCCGCGCGCTGTCGTCGCGGGCCGTGTGTCCATGGCGGCGCGCGCGCGCGCGCGCGATGCGCGGGCCGCCGCGCCGCGCCGCCGCGCGGCCGCCCAGCGCCCCGCCCAGCCCGGCTGGCGCCTGAGTCGGCCATCCCGATGCACCGCGATCCGCCTCGCTCCGCCCGCAGTCCACCCGGGCGACCAGTCGGGCGCCATGCTGGCGGCGCTGGGGCTGCACTGCCCCCGCTCCCTCTGCGCCCTCGGGGTGCGAGCGCACGGGCGCTCGCTTGCCCGGCGGGGCCCGTTGCCTGCTGCCGCTGCCGCTGCCGCTGCCGCTGCCGCCCCGAGCAGCGTCCCCGCCCCATGGGGGGGCCGGAGGGGCATGCAGGGCAGCAGCGGCGGCGGCGGCGGCGGCGGCGGCAGCAGCAGCAGCGGCGGCGGCGGCGGCGGCGGCGGCGGCGGGAGCGAATGGACTCAGGGCGCCTGGGGCGCGTTCCCCGCCGGCGCTGCAGGGGTAAGGGTCCGCGGCGGCTGTGTGGGCGCCGCGGCGGCCCGGCCACGACCGCCCCCCTCGCATGTGGCGCGCGCCGCAAGCCCGCTGCCTCGCCGTGCCGCGCTGCTTACCTTGAAAACCCTCCCGCCCGTCGCCAAAACACTGCAGGGCGCGGCTGCCCTTCCCCGCACACGCGCCGAGTTGTCGGATGATGCCGGCCCCCCCGGCCAGGTGGGCGACGCGGCCACGACGCGCCCCGCCTGCCGCCACGGCGAGGGAGGGGCCGGGCGCGGCCGCCAAACCGCGGCGCACTGCCCCCATTCCCCCAAATCCCCGCCGCGCCCAACCCCCCCGGTCGCGCCCCGCCCGTGCCCACCTGCGCAGCCCACAGCCGCTGCTGCCGACGACAGCCGGGCCGCGCTTGCTCCCCCCGCCGCCGGTGCGTCGTCTGGCCCCTCCTCGCCGAGCGCGCTGCCGCCAGGCCTGTCGCCGCGCGCGGGGGCCGGTGCCGTCGCCGCCGGGGGCGCGGCGCCGCCGTGGCAGGCGCCTGCGCTGCAGGTGCGCGCGCGGACCGTCTCGCGCGCTGCGCCCTGCACAACTCCTACGCCCTTTTCGCGCGCCTCCACCGCCGCGGCCCGCCTTGCCGCGCCAAACCTCCACCAACCCCACCGCCCACCCATGCCCCCTCCCACCCCCCACACCACCCCACCCCGCAAAGCTGGACAACTTGGTGCCGCTGCTCAAGCTACGGGGCGCGGCACGACAGGCCAAGGTGTTCATCGGCCCCGCAGACGCCCCCCCCGGCCCCGGCGGGTTCAAAGAACACATAGAGGACGACATCTACGGACTGGCGAGCCACCTGCGCCGCCGCCTCAGCGCCGCCGCCGCCGACGAGCGCGGCGCCGGCGCCGCCGACGAGCGCGTCTACGGCTTCGAGTTTGGCTTTCCAGACTGCGCTTCGCTGTTCACCGTGTGGCGCCCCGACGCGGGCGTGGCTGCCGTCGCAGCGGTGCTCGCCCACTTCCCGCGCGAGCTGTGGGGCCCTGCGCTGGCGGTGCTGCTGGTGGACAAAACCAGTCCGGTCTACACGGCGCGGCGCGCGGCGCTCGACGCGTACGTGCGGCAGATCAGGGTGAGACGGGTGTGTGTGTGTGGTTTGAGGGGGCAGTCTGCCAGCTTGCGGGCGCTCCCCCCCTGCCTGTCGAGCCCCCGCAGCGGCGGCGAGGCGGCCGCGCTTGTCTGCGAAGCGCCGCTTGCGGCCGCCGCTGGCGCGGCGGTTTGCCGCAAGCGCATGCAACCGTGGTGGGGTGGAGCCCGTCGCTCGCATCTCGCCCCCGGTTGCCCCCAACTTCTGGCCGCGCCGCCCCGCCCACCGGCATCGCACCCCCGTCCGCGCCGCCGCCCCCACCCCCCTCCATCGCAGGAGAACGGCGGCACGCCTGTTGAGCTCTGGGTGTTTAGCGGCATTCCCTTCCTGCTGGGCGTGTTCCTGTACCTCAGCACCGCTGGCCCATTGAAGGACTGCGTCGGCGGGGGCGGGCGGGCTGGCGGCAAGGTGTTCGGTGGCAAAGGCACGAGGATGGGCTATCGACCCAGCCTCAGAGAAATCATGTGGCTCACAACGCACCTCATCGACGCCCTCAGGTGCAGACGGGCAATTGGAGGGGAAGACCGCTGCTGTTGCATTGGCGTGCTGTCGCATTGGCTCTCCGCTCAACGGGACCTTTTCGAAGGATAGTATCAGCTCACCCTTCTCCCCACCCGCTCTCTTCAGGTTTGCTGGCGGCAGCCACGCCGTCAACGGGGAGAGCGCGTTTGGCTTCATGTCCGGCCAAGGCATGCCCGGCGCCGCGCTGGCAGAGGCGCAGATTGCAGTGGACATGGTGCTCCGCCTCCGCTGGCCGGCCACGGGAGCCCCCCACAGTGAGCGCCAAAGCGTGCGCGGGCACTCGCAGGACGGGGCTGCTCCCCGCAGTGTATGCAAGCAGGGTTTGGGTGTGGTGCAGCACGGGCTGCGCGCTCACATTTCTCAACACCTGACCCATCCACCTCCCTCCTCCAACCGGCTATGCCTGATTAACCCCCCCCCCCCTCGATAGGCAAGGTCACCGCCATCGGCCTCCACCGAGTCGTGTGGGACGCAAACCGCATGGGCTCTGCGCTGCGCACGTCAGACCACAAGCGCGGGCTACCCATGGACGTGCTGGTCAAGGTGGAGGACTTTGGCGCTGGGCGCGCGGTTCTGGGCGCTTGCGACACCCACCTCCTGCTGACGGAGGGGGTCGTGTGCTTTGAGGCCGCCGGCCTGCGCGACGCCTGCGCCAACGCCAAGGGCTGGCGCCCGGTGGGTGTGCGGCGGCGTGCTGCGCCCGCAAACTCGCGTGCATGCCCCGACACGGCCGCGTTCCCCCGTTGAGGGCTGCCCACTGGCTTGTTTGCGCGACAAGGGGCGCGGCGCGCGCCGGCGGTGCTGGGCGCGTGCCTGCGGTGGCGCCCAATGGGGGCGCTGAACGATGCACAGCTTGGAACTGAAACCCACCCACCCGCCCGCAACCGCCGCAGCTGCTGCACCCCGCCTTCAAACGGTTTGAGGGCATCGAGCCGGAGGACGACGAGGACTGGTCGTACCTGGAGGGCCACCATCTTGTCGACAAGGGCGCAGGTGAGGGGGGGTGCGACTGCGGCGATCCAAACTGCAGCCCAGCGCGGACCGCGCGCTGACTGTAAAGGAGCCGCGCGTCACAAAAACACGGCTGTTGCATGCGTTGCATAGGGTTTGCGCGCCGCCAACGTGTTGCGTGACGTCCCTCGGCCGACCGCATCCCTCCAAAACGCCCCCTCGCGCAAGGGGCAGGCTCCAAGAAGGAGTGGAAGGGCGCGGTGGTGGCGCTGGTCAAGCGCCTGAGGTCGCTCGGCGGCGGCGGGCTGCAGCAAGCGCTCCTGGCCCGCATGGGCTGGGGGGCGTCCGCCTTTCGCGGGGTCACGGTCAGGCTGGGCGACAAATTCCGGGCCAAGGTGGAGATAAACGGTGCGGCCGCGGCGGCTGTCATGCTTGCGGCTTTGCGCGCCCCATGTCGCGGCGCACTCAGCCCCTGCCCCCCCGACTGTCCAATCCCAGCCCGTCTGAATTGACCCGGACGCATGTGGCACACCCAACCAACCCACCCCCGCCGCAACCAGGCCAGCCATTCACCGCGTTCTTTGACAACGAGGAGGCCGCCGCCGCCGCGGTCGACCTGATGACGCTGGCGACGCTCAACTTCTCGTTTGAGAAGGGTGGGTGGCGTTTTTTCTGGGGGGGGGGGAGGGGTGTTGGTTGTCGAGGATGACTGCAGGACAATCCCCTTGCAAGACAATCGCTGCCTGGGGAGGTCTGCACCCCGCGGGGGCGGGCAGCACGGCGCAGCGCACGTGGTTCCCCGTGGCTTTGTGGCTGCGTGCCTACTATTGTTTTGGGAGGGTCCGCCAGCGGCAGGTGTGCGCCCCAACCACCCTCTTCCCCGCCCCAACCCCGGCAGTCTACGCCGTCAACGGCAAGCTGCCTGCGGAGCTGCTGCCGACGTGGATGGTGGCGGTGGGGCAAGGCGGGAAGGAAGAGTGGAAGGGCGCGGTGGTGGCGCTGGTCAAGCGCCTGAGGTCACTCGGCGGCGGCGGGCTGCAGCAACCGCTCCTGGCCCGCATGGGCTGGGGGGCGTCCGCCTTTCGCGGGGTGCGCAAGCTGGGCGACAAATTCCGGGCCAAGGTGGAGATAAACGGTGCGGCCGCGGCGGCTGTCATGCTTGCGGCTTTGCGCGCCCCATGTCGCGGCGCACTCAGCCCCTGCCCCCCCCGACTGTCCAATCCCAGCCCGTCTGAATTGACCCGGACGCATGTGGCACACCCAACCAACCCACCCCCGCCACAACCAGGCCAGCCATTCACCGCGTTCTTTGACAACGAGGAGGCCGCCGCCGCCGCGGTCGACCTGATGACGCTGGCGACGCTCCACTACTCGTTTGAGAAGGGTGGGTGGCGTTTTTTCTGGGGGGGGGGAAGGGTGTTGGTTGTCGAGGATGGCTGCAGGACAATCCCTGCCTGGGGAGGTCTGCACCCCGCGGGGGCGGGCAGCACGGCGCAGCGCACGTGGTTCCCCGTGGCTTTGTGGCTGCGTGCCTACTATTGTTTTGGGAGGGTCCGCCAGCGGCAGGTGTGCGCCCCAACCACCCTCTTCCCCGCCCCAACCCCGGCAGTCTACGCCGTCAACGGCAAGCTGCCTGCGGAGCTGCTGCCGACGTGGATGGTGGCGACGGCACACGAGCATGGGGGCGGAGTGGATGGCAGCGACGGCGGCGAGGCCGGCGGCAGCGAGGGCGGCGGCACCGGGGGCGGCGGCACCTGCGACATGCCACTGCAGCCGCGGCCATTGCTTGCCCCCCCTCCCAGCACCGGCGCGGCACTACAGCTGCTGCAGCTGCAACTGCAGCAGCTGCAGCAGCTGCTTCAGCCGCGGCCGCTGCTGGCCGCCTCCCCCGGCACCGGCGCGCCGCTGCAGCTGCTGCAGCCATGGCCGCTGCTGGTTGCCCCCCCCTGCGGCGCCGCGCCGCCGGGCGCCGCGCCCCCCGGTGGCGCGGCGCCCCCCGGCACCGGCGCGCCGCTGCCGCTGTCTCCGCTGCAGCTGCAGCCGCAGCCGCGGAAGCGGAAGCGCCCCGCCCTCACCGCCTCGTCACCCTCCGTCGCCCCCCCCGCCGACGGGCTCGGCGCGCCGGGGAGCGCGCCCCCGTCGGACGCTGCGGCCGGCCGCGCTGCCCCCTCGCCTCCGCGCCTGCCCGGCGCAAACCACGGCGACGCGGGCGCGGCGGGGCCGGCGGCGAAGCGCGCCCGTGTCTCAGAGTCGGCCCCTGCGGCGGCCGCGGAGGGCGGCGGCGCGCCCCCCGGCACCGGCGCGCCGCTGCAGCCGCTGCATCGGCTGCTGCAGCCGCTGCAGCTGCAGCAACTGCAGCAGCTGCAGCAGCTGCTTCAGCCGCGGCCGCAGCTGGCCGCCCCCTCCCCCGGCGACGGCGGCGGCGGCGGCGGCGGCGGCGGCGTGGCGTCCCCCGGCACCAGTGCGCCGCTGCAGCAGCTGCAGCTGCAGCTGTCTCCGCTGCTGCGGCCGCGGCCGCTGCTGGCTGCCCCCCCCTGCGGCGCGGCGCGCCGCGGCGCGACGCCCCCCGGCGGCGCGGCGCCCCCCGGCACCGGCGCGCCGCTGCCGCTGTCTCCGCTGCAGCTGCAGCCGCAGCCGCGGAAGCGGAAGCGCCCCGCCCTCACCGCCTCGTCACCCTCCGTCGCCCCCCCCGCCGACGGGCTCGGCGCGCCGGGGAGCGCGCCCCCGTCGGACGCTGCGGCCGGCCGCGCTGCCCCCTCGCCTCCGCGCCTGCCCGGCGCAAACCACGGCGACGCGGGCGCGGCGGGGCCGGCGGCGAAGCGCGCCCGTGTCTCAGAGTCGGCCCCTGCGGCGGCCGCGGAGGGCGGCGGCGCGCCCCCCGGCACCGGCGCGCCGCTGCAGCCGCTGCATCGGCTGCTGCAGCCGCTGCAGCTGCAGCAACTGCAGCAGCTGCAGCAGCTGCTTCAGCCGCGGCCCCCTCTGGCCGCCCCCTCCCCTGGCGACGGCGGCGGCGGCGGCGGCGGCGGCGGCGGCGGCGTGGCGTCCCCCGGCACCAGTGCGCCGCTGCAGCAGCTGCAGCTGCAGCTGTCTCCGCTACTGCGGCCACGGCCGCTGCTGGCTGCCCCCCCCTGCGGCGCGGCGCCCGGCGGCGCGTCGCCCCCCGGCACCGGCGCGCCGTAGCAGCTTTCTCGGCTTCTGCAGCCGCGGCCGCAGCCGCGGAAGCGCCCCGCATTCCTCGCCCCGCCGCTCTCCCGAGGCGGTGAAGCGCACGCGGGCGGTGGCGGATTTGGACTTGGCGTTTGTAAATCTGAGCAGTCAAGGCCCGGTCCACCGCAGGGGGGTTTCTCGCGCAACAGGCACTTTGGCATCCACGTATCACAAAATCACTCAGCAGGCAGGCGGCAGGCGACGGACGGACACGGCGGCAAAGCGGCGGACGGGCAGGCGCGCATCACCGCCCGGCCCGAAGGGCCTTGTCTTAGGTCGCGCCCCGTTACGTTGGCGGTTCTATTCTCATGTCTTCGGCTTGGACCGTCCATTTGCGCACAGATTCCAGCGCGCAGCCAAGAGCGCCCGCGACGATCTTGCAACAGCGGTTCCGATCGGTTTGGGAAATCAAAATAGCTCGCCTCAAGGCCTCGCCTCAAGGCGCTCGATCCAGCGTGAGGGCCGCGCCGCGCCCCGCGAAGCTGCGCGCGGGGCACCTGCCAACGGGCTTCCCCTGCCAGGTGGGGCCCAAACGCGGGGGCTGGGGGGGTTGCGGGCGCCGCGTCGTGAGCAGCAGCAGCTGCCGCCCGGGAAGCCGTGGTCGCTGCTCCCGTCGGCGCCGCGGGCCCCGCGCGCCCTGGCCGCAGACCGGACGCCGGCGCCCGCCCCGCAGGCCCGGCGCGTGCTCCGCGGCCGGAGGCGGCTGGCCCCATGGCTTCGGAGGACCACCAAATGGGGGATGCCGGCGGCGGCGGCGAGGAGGGCGCGCCCGCGCTGATGCTGGCGGGCGGCGAGCTGGCCTCGCAGGCGGCGCAGCTGCAGGCCGCTGAGACGATCCGCATGCAAATGGAGGTGCGCAGCGCCACCCATGCGCCGCCCTGCAGCGCACATGCCCCCCCCTTGACCCCGCTCACCCGCACGTGGCGGCCACATGTGCCTTGCTTAGCCATGCGGCATGCCAGGCGGCACGGGCCCGCGCGCCTTCCCTGCCGCTGCCCAACGCGCCCGCACGCGCGCCCCCACGCCCCCCCTTCAGGAGTACGTCCGCGGCCGCATCCGCCAGTTTGCGCGCGATTTCGCAAAAGAGATCGCACCCCAGCTCTCGCCAGAGGCAGCCGAGGAGGCGGCCAACCGCGTGCTCTGCGCGGGCGACGCCGCGTCCATGCTCGGGCTGCCCGCGGGGCCGCCGCCGCTGCAGGCGGGGCAGGGGCAGTACCGGCTGGAGTTCCACCACGAGTGCGCGTGAGTGGCACGGCCCGCGGGGGCGGCGGGATTCGCGGGATTTGCGCACAGGGCAGCTTTTGAAGGCGGCGGCCGTCGACGCCCCCCCTCTGCTGAACAGCCCCACCCCTGCTTCTGGCCCACGTCCGCCCGCCGCCCCTCCGCCCACCCCCACCCCCCTCGCAGCGCCCTCGGCTGCCGCGACCCCGAGTGCACCCTCTGCGCCTTCAACCCGGCGCGCATCTGCGAGCGCAACTTCCAGAAGAAGTACCTGGTGGGCGATCTGCTGCGCTCAAAGTGCGGGGCCGCTATCCGCGTCGAGATCTACGACACCCGCGGCAACATCGTCACAAACGAGCTGCCAGAGCTGACCATCGAGGTGCGCGCGGGAAAGGGGGCCATGCGGCAGGGCAGCGGGAGTGGGAGGGCGCCATGCCGGGGCGTGGCGCCGCGGGCCGCCGGCCGAGGCGGGCGCGCGCGCCGAAAGCCGCACACCCGGCCCCCCTTCTCCCCCATCCCACACCCCCCTTCCAGCTCACGCTGCTGGACGGCGTCGCGTACAAGGACCGCGGCGGCGAGGCCGGCCTGCTCTCTGACGACGAGATGAAGGGCTGCTTCAAGCTGGGCAACCACAAGGACGAGCCCTTGCTGGCCTTCAAAGCCGCTGCGAGCGGCGCCGCCGGCGGCAGCGGCGCCGCCGGCGGCGCCGCCGCGTCGTCGTCGTCGGGCGCGGCCGCGGCGCCCAAGGGCTCGCAGCGGCACGGCGTGAGCCTGCGCATCGAGGGCGGCGGCTCGGCGCTGCCGGACCTTACCGTCACCGACTCCTCCGAGGCGCTGCTGCAGGGCCGGCGGCCGCCGTTCCGGCTGCTGGCGTGGGTGCCCGACGGCCTGGGTGGCTTCAACCACGCGGTGCAGTATGCGGTGTCGGACGATTTTGTGGTCGCGACGCGGCGCGTGAAGCAGGCCAACAAGGCGGACATCCCGCTGGTGGACGACCACGTGTCAAAGATTGAGCACATCGGTGCGGCGGCGGGGGGGGGCTTGCTTTTTTGCGGGGCCAGCGCGGGCGCGGGCGTTGGACTGTGCAGCGTGGCGCCTGGTGCCGCGCTTGCTCTGGTGCTGTGCGGGTGGCGCCTCGCTTTACCATCTGCGGCGCCGCCATGCAAGCACACCCCTTGCGTAAACCCCAAGCCGACCCCACCCCCCAAAAAACCGAACCCCCCGAACCCGCCGCGCAGGGCGCGAGACCGTGAAGAAGCTGCAGGACATGCGGGCGGCGGCTGCGGAGTCAAACATGGAGATAGCCATCGACGACCGCATGGCGCGCATCGAGACGGGTGTGC
Organism: Raphidocelis subcapitata; assembly: GCA_003203535.1. Taxonomy (NCBI): domain Eukaryota; kingdom Viridiplantae; phylum Chlorophyta; class Chlorophyceae; order Sphaeropleales; family Selenastraceae; genus Raphidocelis; species Raphidocelis subcapitata. The sequence continues at coordinate 29,404 of BDRX01000018.1, forward strand.
GCGCGGGTCCCCTGGGCTTGGCGCATGGCTGCGCATGGCTGCACGCATGTGTGCCCTGCAGGGGTCCTGAGTATGTCCCTGGGGCCGGCACACCTGGCACACGCCCCCCAACGCCCCCCAACGCCCCCCGACGCCTCCCAACGCACCCCGCCGTCCCGCCCCCCGCAGTCGGCCAGTTCCAAAACCTGGTGCGCTGCGCCGAGACCGACGCGCAGCTGCGCAAGATGATCCAGACCATCCTCAAGCTGTCGAAGGAAAAGTGGGAGGAGGCGGCCGCGCACGCGATGCTGGCAGTCCACCCGGACTTCCGGCGCCGCGTGTGGTACCCGCCCGGCGGCGGGCTGGGCGTGGGGCTGGTGTTCAACTGCAAGTTTGGGGCGGTGCTGATGAAGGACACCATCGCGCTGGTGCAGTCTGCGCCGGACGGCACGCAAAAGGCGCGCGGCGCGCTCGTTTCGTTGGGGGAGGGGGTGAAAGGATTGGCGGCGCCATGTGTGTTTCGCTGCTGACTTGAGGGAAGGGGGGCCACCAGCCGGCCAGGGGTGCGGCGACAGACCCCTGAGCCGAGTGCTGTGTGCAGCCCACAAACCAGAAACAAACCGAAACACGCCTCCCCTCGCCATAGAACGCAAACCGCCCGTCCCCTAACGAATTCCGCCCTTACCAACCCCCAAAACCCCGACCCCACCCCCAGGTCCTGGTCGAGGACGAGCTGGACCCCACCAGCATGGAGATCCTGCGCGACCTAAAGGTCACCGCCGTCAAAAAGTGGAGCGAGCCCCGCCACCCCGGCTGGGGCATATTCCGGGAGCCCGCCGGCGACGGCGCCGGCGACGTCAAGGGCCTGCCGCCGCCGGCGGCCGGCGGCATCTCGCTGGGCGTCAAGCGCACCGCCAGCGCGGCGGGGCTGGACGGCGACGACGACGACGCGGCGGCGGCGGCGGCGGCGCAGCTCGCGGCGGCGGCGGCGGGGCTCGGCGGGCTCGCGGGCGCGGGGCTGATGAGCCCCCTGGGGATGGGCCAGCTCGGCGTGCCGCCGGGGGCGACGCCGCTGGCGGGCCTGTCGGCCGAGGCGCTGGCCGCGCTGCAGGCGCAGCTCGCGGCGGGCGGCGCGCTGCAGGTCCCGGGGGCCTTGGGCGAGGGCGCCGACGGCGCCGCCGCAGCCGCAGCCGCCGCAGCCGCCGCGGGCGACCCGGCGGCCCTCGCGGCGCTGGCGGTGGCGCCGGGGCTGGACCTGAGCGCGCTGCAGGGCCTGACGCCGCAGATGCTAGCCGCGCTGCAGGCACAGGCCGCGGGCGGCGGCGACCTCAGCGCAGCGCTGGCGGCCGCCGCCGGCGTCGACGGGGCAGCCGCCGGGGCCCCGTTCCTTTGGCCGGCCGGCGGCGACGGCGTGGACGGCGCGGCAGCGGCGGCGGCGGCGGCGGCGGCGGCGGCGGCGGGGACGGCGGATGCGGGGCAGCTGGCGACGCTCGCGGCGCTGTGCGTGCCGCCCGTCACGGGTCCCGTCATCCCCACAGAGGTGCCCCCGCCGCTGCCGCTGCAGGCCGACCTGCCGCCCCCCATGGGTCTGGAGGGTGTCGACGGCGCGGCGGCCGGCGGCAGCGTCGACGCAGCGGCGGCGACGGCGGCGGTGGCTGCGGCTGCGGCGGCGGCGGCGGTCAACGGGAGCAACGAAGGGGGGGGCGCTTAGCGCGGCCGTGGGCAGGGCGGCGCAGGCGCGACCGGCAGCCATTTCGCACCCCCATGGAGCCAGCAGGACGCACCGTTGCGTTTGCCAGATATTCCCGCAGCCCGAATGCATTCGAATTGTAACCAACAGGATCCCTGATCGCGTCGCAATGCTGGGACCTCTGTGGCCAACTTGCTGACCTCAGCTGACCAGCCAGCAGCTGCGCCACCCGCCGGCCTCTCACCCGCGTGCACCTGGGACGGGGCCCACACAGTTTGAGGTAAAAATCACGGGCGCGTCTCAACGCCCAACGCGGCGCCCGCGTGGTTGTGATCGCCGCTGCAAAATTTGAAAGTGCCGGCACCCCTCCGCGCTGCGGCATGTGCCTGAGGACCTCGGGAGCATTTGGTAAACTCTAAACATCCAGATCTTCCCTCTACGGGAGGCGCAGGCGCCGATCGCCGCCCGCTGCGCTGGGATGGCGAGCCTGGCCGACCTGCTCGGCCGGCTGGCCGAGCACTCGCGCGGGATCGACGACTCGCTTCAGCTCGATGAATTCCAGCGGCAGGCAGCGGAGGTGTGCGCTTCGTGCGACCTGAGCCTGCAGCAGCTTGCAGCGGCGCGCACCGCGCTGCGCGCCACGACGCCGGCGACGTGGGAGGCGCTCGGGGACGCCGGCGTCGTGCTCTCAGAGGCCGTCAAGTGAGTGGGGTGTACGGGGTGGCGGGAGCGCGCATTCCTGCCGCGCTGCTGGGCCGGCCCTGCCGCTGCAGCGCTGCGCGCAGGGGGAGTCGGGCGGCAGCATCCCCGCAGGGCGCGGGGCCATCCGGGGCACACACGCGGCACACCACCGCCGGCCACCCACACAGGACGCTCAACGCGCTGATGCGCTTTGGCAAGTGCTCGCAGCCCACGATCGCGGCCGTGCTGTACAGCTGGCTGCTGCGCGCGCCTGGCTCGCCGGTGAGGCCTTTTGCAGTGTTGTTGCCTCGTAATGTGCGCTTGCCATTGTTTGACGTGGCAGCAGCGGCAAGGCGAGCAGTGCCGGTTGTGGCGCAGCGCAGTGGCAGTCAGCGCAGGTGGCACTCCCCCTGCGGGCGCAGCCGCAGCTGTGCACAGCCCGCGCCCAGCGTCGGCGCGCCGCCCTCGCGCCCAACCCGCCCGCGGCGCGGCTCCCCGCCCCGTCCCACCCCTCCTCCGCCCCGCCCCCAGGCGCACTCCATCCTTGACGGCCTCACGTTTTCGGGCTTCATGCAGCGCGTGAAGGACGCGTGCTGCCCCCACGCCGCGGCGCGCCTCGCCCTCGGCGGCGGCCCCGAGGAGGACGCCGCGGCCGCGGCCGCGGCCGCGGCCGCGGCGGACGACGACGTCTCCGCGTGCCTCGCGTTCGAGGCGGTCTCCAACCTCGCGGCCGCGCTCGGCGGCGTGGGGCTGCGCAGCTGCGACGACGTGCGCCAGATCTGCGCCGAGGTGCTGCCGGAGCTCGCGGCGGCGGCGCGGGGCGCCAAGGCGACCGCGGCGACGCGCGCGGCGGGGCTGGCGCCGGGCTGCCCGCGCGAGGCGGCGTACGACGCGATGGCCGCGCTGCTGGACCCCCGGCACGGCAGCGTGCACGAGGTCGCGGCGGCGCTGTTCCCGCGGCTTTCGGCGATCCTGCTCGGCGTTGCCACGCCGGGCGGCGGGGGCAGGAAGGGCGCGGCCGACGCGACCGCCGTGCGCGGCGCGGCCTGCACCTTTGTGTGCGAGGCGCTCGGGTGAGTGTGCGATTGGTGCAGCGGCCCAGGCGTCCGTCCGCCTTTGTGGCCGGGCACCGTTGATAAACAGCACAGAGCGTGCCGGGATGCCGCCTGCCCCTTGCCCACCGACGTTTCGCGCACTTGCACACAACTCCCCCTCCCTGCTTCGCTGCCTCCCTCCCCCTGCCAGGCGCCACCCGGAAGTCCAGGAGGCGGTTGCTGCGCTGGCGCGCCACGTGTGCCTCAAGGCCCCCGACCGCGCCGACCCCCGCGCCAACGCGGTCCGCGCCGCGGCGGCGATGGTGCCGCTGCTGTCGCAGTGGGAGCAGGACCAGTTTGTGGGCTTCGTGTTCAACATGAGCCGCAGCAACAAGGCGAGCCGCGCGCGGGAGGAGGGGTGGGCGCGTTTGCAGACGCCCTGCGTCTGGCAGCACACACAAACACACCCTGTTCCCCTGCTGTTGCCTACTCCGCTCTTTGCGGCTGGAGTGAGCTCTCCTGCCCACCTCTCATTGAATTCCCCTCCCCTCCCACGGCACAAAAACTCGACGCAGGTCGGCCAGCGCTGCCTCGCCGTGGCCCTGGCGCGCGAGCTGCTTATGCACCTGCCAGAGCCCTTCAAGCAGTCTACCTTCGAGGCCGCCGCCCAGGCCGGCGGCCCCGCCCCCGCCGGCCGCGACGGCGAGCCCGCCGTCGCCGCGCCGTGGAGCGTCGTCTGCCTTGCGGCGCTGCTGCACAGGTGCAGCGACAAGGCCGCCGCGGTGCGCGCGCGCGCGCTCTCGGACCTGGCGGAGGTCGTCGCGTGCTTTGGAGAGCTTCTCACGCGCGACCCCGCCTCGGATGAGTACCGAGTCGCCGAGCGCTTCGTCGCCGGCCTCGTCGCCGCGGCGCAGCTGCAGCTGCCGCGCCCCGCGGGCGCCGCAAAGAAGGACGCCAAGGCGAAGAAGGCCGCCGCCCGGCGCGCCGGCTCGCCCGGGGAGGAGTCGGGGGGCGAGGGGGAGGGGGAGGCGGAGGCCGAGGCGGACGGGGAGGGCGGCGACGGGGCCGAGGCGATGGACGCCGACGGCGCGGCCGCGGCCGCCGGCGACGAGGCCGCCGCCGGGCGCGCCGCGGCGGCGGCGGCGGCCGCGGAGGCGGCCGAGGCGCCGTCGGCCGCGGCGGTCGCGTTTGAGGCGTTCATCCCGCGGGAGCTCGAGTCGGTGCGTTGGGGGCGCGCGCTCGTGCAAGCGCATGCGCATGTGGAAGCTTACTAGTGCCCTTGCCTCGCGCGCTGTCGCGACCCCGTCACGGCCACGGCCCCGATCCTCAGCTGATCAGGCCTTCACTCAGACCCACAGACCGCCTCGCCAATCACAGCCCCGCCCGCGCCAAGCCATTACCCTCGACGACGCAACAAACCGCATCAAACCGCCCCGCCCCCCAGGACCTCGGCCCCCTGCTCGCGCTCGTCCACCGCCGCTGCGCGGACCCCAAGGCCGCGGTGCGCAAGGGCGCGCTGCAGCTGCTGGTCGAGGCAGTCACGATGCGCGCCGCGTGGCAGGGCTACCCGCGGCAGCTGCCCAGCGAGCAGGACCTTGCGCTGCTGGAGGCGGCCACGATGGACCCGCTGGTGGGCGGTTTGGCTCTCTCTCCCCCCCTCTTTCCTCGTGTTGCTTTGCCACAGCGTGGCTGCTCCCTGGGTTTGATGCGCAGCGCTGCGCCTTGCACGGCTGCTGTGTTGCTCTGCCAAGACACAGCGCGCCCTCAAGCAGCGTGCCCCCGCACCCGGCTCTGCCCACCCAACCCCCTGCCTCCCGCCGCACCCCCCCCCCTTGCCCAGGTGAGCGTGCGCAAGGCCGCGCTGGTCGCGCTGAGCCGCCTCGTGGAGCTGCTTCCCCTCGAGCCCTCCCTCTGCGCCGCGTGGGTGCGCTCCGCGCTGCCGCTGGCGCGGGACCCGGAGACAACTATCCAAGACGGCGTGCTGGAGTGGGCGCAGTACCTGATACTGGACCGCGCCACCGCAGTGGCCGGCCCCACCTCGGCGCCCCGCGGCCGTGGCCGGCGCGCCGCATCGGCGGCGCCGATGGCCGTCGACGGCGACGAGGGGGAGGCGGCCGGCGGCGAGGACGGCGAATGCGAGGCCGAGGCCGAGGACGCGCCGCCCGCCGCGGTGGCGGCCGCCGAGCTGCGTCCCGTCCTGGCCGCCGTCTCCGCCGTCGGCCGCGCCGCTGGCGCCTGCCTCGGCCGCGTCTGCGCCGCGCTCTCCGTCAAGCGCAAGCTCGCGAGCCGCAAGGTCGCGGCGGGCATCGAGGCGTTCGTGTCGGGCGTGCCCTCGGGCTCTCCCGAGGCGCTGGGCGCGTGGATGGTGCTCAAAGAGGTCGCCAGCCAGGACCCCCGCGCCCCCTCCTGGCAGTTCCTGCAGCAGCGCTGGGCCGCGCTGCAGTCGGCGGCCGCGTCGGCGGCCGGCGAGGACGCAGCCGGCGCCGGCGCCGGCGCCGCCGCGCTCGCGTCGTCCGAGGAGGGCGCCCTGCTGCTGCTCGTGATCTCCGCTGCCGCCGAGAGCTTCCCGCGCGAGCAGGCCGCCGCGCTGGCCGGCCAGCTGCTGCAGGCGGTGCTGGCCTTCAACCTGCCGCCCGCGGCCGCGGCGGCGCACGTCGCGGCGCTGCACAAGCTCACCGCGGGCGGGGACGTGGCCGGCGTGGGCTCGCCGGAGCAGTGGTGCCGCCGCGCCTACGGCGGGGCGCACGAGCTGCTGCACCAATACGTGAGCGGCAGCTTCGGCCCCGCCGCCGCCGACGCCGCGCAGCTGCTGCGCCTGCAGCGCCGCGCGCTGGCGGCGGTGTTCGCGGCGGGCGAGCTGGCGCTGCTGCGCGTCGCGCGCCCGCCGGCGGGGCTGACCGTGCTGCTGCAGGCGCTGACGGCGCCCAGGCTGCTGCCGGGCATGGTCGCATCGATGAGCGGCGCCGGCGACGCGGCCATGGACGAGGCAGAGGCCGAGGCGGAGCTCGCGGCCGCGGCTGCCGCGGCCGCGGCCGAGGCCGGCGAGGAGGGCGAGGAGGGCGCGGCCGAGCCCGCCGCGGGCGCGAGCCGCGAGGTGCCTGTCGCGCTGCAGGGGCACGCCTGGATCAGCCTGGGCAAGGTTTGCCTTGTCGACGAGGCTCTGGCCAAGAAGCTGGTGCCGCTGTTCATCCAGGTGCGGGGGGCCGGGGGGAGGGGGGCTCCTGGTTCCAACCCGGATCGACAGCTGGAGGCGCAGTTGGGGGGGGGGAGGCGCAGCGCTGACAGCTGTCCGCGGGCCTCGCCACGGTGGGTTGGGCGGGTGCCCCCCGTCAGGCGGTTTTCCCAAACCCGCCTTCTCCCCCCCGCCTGCCCCCTCCCGCCGCGCCCCCCCAGGAGCTGGGCCGCTCCCCCAGCCCCGTGGTGCGCAACAACATAATGGTCGCGCTGTCGGACATGGTGATCACCTACACCGCCCTCGTGGACGCGCACACGCCGCGGCTGGCGGCCTGCATCCGCGACAGGCACGAGCTCGTGAGGCGGCAGGTGAGGGGCGGGGTGGGGGGGGGCCGCGGCGCGGCTTCGCTCTTGCATCGCTTTGTTGCGCACGTGTCTGCGGTACTGCGCTTGCATGTTTGGACGCGGCGCCCACCCCGCGGACAGATCCGCCTGCCGCCAACCGACACAACAACTGCCCGCCCCCCCTCCCCAGGCCCTCGCCCTGCTGGCCAACCTGCTTATGAAGGATTACGTAAAGTGGCGCGGCACGCTCTTCCACCGCTTCCTGCTGGCCCTCGTGGACCCCTCCCCCGGCGTGCGCCAGCTGGCAGAGTTCCTCCTGACAGACACGCTGGCCACCAAGGCGCCGCTGCTGGCCTACAACCACTTTGTCGAGTCGCTGTTCGTGCTCAACGGCTGCGCGGCGGGGCTGTACGCGGCGCGCGTCGGCGCGAGCCTCGCGGGCGCGCCCGAGGGCGGGGCCGGCGGCGGGGGCGGCGCGCCGGCGCAGTTCACGCTGCGGGGGCCGGCCAACAGGTGCGGGGCCCGCAGCGCATCGTGTGATAGTGCTGTCGCGGCGGTGCACTTTGTCAGCGGCCGGCTGACATCGACGCTGCGCCAACAACACACACACGCAGTTATAGCACCCCATCCCTTGCCCTTACCACGCAGCCGCCGCCGCCGCCGCCGGCGGCCTGAAAACCCAACGCCGCCCGCCCGCCCGCAGGCCCCACCGCGACACGATATACCGCGCCCTGCTGCGCCACATGTCCGCCGAGCACAAGTTCTCCACCAGCGCCAAGCTCGCCGGCGAGGTGCTGGCGGGCGTGGCGGACGGGCTGCTGCCGATGGAGGAGGCGTCAGAGGTGCTGCGGGACGCGCTGGCCGTAATGGCCAGCAAGGAGATCAAGGTGGGCGTGGGTTTGTTTGTTTCATTGTTTGTTGCTTTGTTACGCATTCCCTGCGGCTCAGAGCCCGCTTTCGGAGCTCCCCACAGAGCTGGTGGGAGGGATGTCGAGTAGTTTGCTTTGAAGGGTTGCGGCGGCAACTTGCGCCGTGTTTCGGCGCCTGCGCTGTGCTGAGGCCATGTGCAAAGGCTCGTTCGCCGCGGCTGCTGAAAACAAAATCGCCGAATCGGCCCCGCCAGGTGACCGCGAGCCGCCTGGCGGTCGACGACGAGGAAGAGGCCGGCGCCCGCGCCGGCGGCGCAGCCGGCGCCGGCGACGCCGCGGGCGCCGCCGCCCCCACCGGCGCCGAGGCGGCCGCGCGCGCGCGCGGCCGGCTGGTGTCCGCCATGATGAAGCGCCACCTGGTCGAGGGCGTCGTGCCCGTGCTGGTCGAGCTGCGCCGCATGTTGGCCGAGGCGCGCAGCCCGCTGATGGGCGACCTCATGGCCTGCTTCTCCGCGCTGCTGAAGGAGTACAAGGGCGAGGTGGAGGAGATCTTCGTGGCAGACAAGCAGCTGGCCAGGGAGATCCTGTACGACATGAAGCAGGCCGAGGCGGCGCGCGCGGCGGCGTCCGAGGCAGCGCGCGCGGCGGGCGGCAGGACGCCCGGCGGCTTGGTTGCGGCGGGCGGGGGCGGCATCGTCGCGGCGCCGGTCGTGCGCGGGGCCGGCGGCGCCGCGCCCGGCGCGTCGCCGCTGCCGGCGGGCGTGCTTCCAGGTGGGGCTCACTAAGGGGCTTTGGGCTGCGCGGGCGCTTGCCTCGACTGGGTTGCAGGTCTGCCCCTCTTGAACGGGGGCTGTGGGCTGCGCCTCCTTGAAGCGAGGCCGGGCCTTTTTTCACGCCCTCCCCACCCGACGCACTCCCCCCCAAACAGGCACCCCCATCGCCGCCGAGCTGCTGGCCACGGCCGAGCGCCGCCCCCGCGCGGCCCCCGCCGGCACGCCCGGCCCCGCGGCGGCGCGCACGCCGCTGCCCTCCGCCGCCGCCGCGCCGCGCACGCCGTTCACCGGCGGGCGCTCGCGGCTGTCGCTGGCGCCGGCCACCGCCGGCAAGGGCCTGCGCACGCCCGGCGCGCTCGCGGCCACGCCCGCGCCGCTGTCCACGCGCAAGGTGCGCGTCAAGTCTGAGAACCAGCCGCCGCCGGCGGCCGGCGACGGCGGCGGCGGCATCGAGCCGCCGAGCGTCAGCCGGCGCCGCAGCCTGCTGCTGCAAAAGGTCCCCAGCCCGGGCGAGGCGCCGACGGTGGTGCACCTGCCCAGCCCCTTCCGGGACGCGCCGCAGCGGCAGTGGCAGATAGAGCCGGAGGTCGCGGAAGGCGCCAAGGCGCGCGGCGCCCGGCGCGGCGGCGGCGGCAGCAGCGGCGGCGCGCGGACGCGCGGCGGCGGCAGCAAGGCGGCGCTCGACGACGCGGCGGTTGCGGCAGTGGTGAAGGAGGAGGAGGACGCCGAGGCGGCCGAGGCGGAGGCGGAGGCCGAGGCTGCGCCCGCGCGCGGCGCGGGGCGGCGGGCCACGCGCGGCAGCAGGCCCGCGGCCGCCGCGGTGGCCGCGGGCGGGGGCGCCGGCAAGCGGAAGGGCCGCGGCTGAGGCGGGGGAGTGGGCGGCTGCGCCTCTGCGAGGGCCGCCTGGCACCCGACCCTGGCACCCGCGCTGAAATCAAAGACAGTTTGACAGGCCTTTAGGCTGCTAGCCGACGAAGACAGACCCACACCACCGCGCGCGCCGCCCCAGCTTTGGCCGTTTGGTGGCCGCGGCGGGCGTTTTGTATTGACCGACGCACACACCACGACAGACGCTCTCCCTCGCGCGCGCCCCCGGCGCACCCGCCCCGGCCATCGGCCCCCTTTCCTCCCATCCCCGTCCTGGCGATGGGACTTGGGAGGTTTCTTCCCCCACCCTGGCCGGGCCGCTTCTTTGTAACTGCTACCAGTCCCCCTCCCAGCCGGTTTGATTTCGAATTCGAATGCCATTTACTGCAGCTGCGGCGCGCCGACAGCCGCCGGGAATGAATGCCCCCAATGCCAGGGGTTGTGCGCCGCGCCGAGATCTGAGATCTGAGAGGATCTGACCAGCCGAGCGCAGACCGATTCAGACGTTGGCCCGAACAAACCGCCGGCCGCGCCAGGCCCCGGCGCCCATACCCGCCCCCGCTCACGACCACTCGAAATCGGGCTTGTCCGGGAAGGTGCAGCCGCTGCGCTGGATGATGGTGTTCGCGGCAAAGTTGCCCGCGCGCACGCACTCGTCCACGGCCTTGCCGGCCACGAGCTGGCTGAGGAAGCCCCCAACGAACGCGTCCCCCGCGCCGTTGGTGTCGACCAGCTTGGCCGCCGGCACGGGGATCACGGGGAAGAAGCGCACGCGCCCGCCGACGGCGACGGCGGTCGCGTCCTTGCCTTGCGTGATGACCACGGTGCGGGGGCGGGAGCCGTTGGCCTTGGGCATGCGGGAGATCTGGGTGGGGGCGGGGGCGTTTTTGGGGGGGGTCGATTGATTGGGTTTGCTGTGTTTAGGGGGGCAGCCGTGCTTTGCTGGTTGGCCGCCAGAGTTTGCTCGCTGCACTCTGCAGGGAAAAGCAGCCCCGCAGGCCCCCACCAAACAAAACGCAGCCGACAGGCAGCCGATCCACAGCGCCGCGCCGCGCCCCCCACCCGCAGCGCGATCTCCCCCGCCTCGCGCGTCTCCCATCCCTCCGTCTCCGCAAAGGTGGCCGCCTCGGTCTCGTTGCCAAAGAGGAAGTCGACGTAGGGCAGCGCGTCGGTCAGGACCTTCTTGAAGGGGGGCACCTGGGGGGGGGGTTGGGGGTGGTGGGGCGGGTGTTTTTGGGTTTGTCTTTTGACGGGGGGTACTTGGGGCCGCCGTCTCTCCCCCCCTCCCCACGCTCCCTCCCCCCAAACACCGCAGCGTTTCCGGCTGCATGCACAGGGCCCCTCCCGCCCCAATCCCTGCCGCCTGCGCTGCACCCCCCCCCCCCCAAACAAATCTCAGGGCGCGCCTGCATGATGAAGGGCGCCGACAGGTTCATGCAGTAGGTCTTGTCGTTCGCCGCGCAGTGCTGCGCCACCGCCATGATGCTCTCGGGTGACACGGTGATGAAAAAGCCGGCCGAGTAGAACACCCGTGCCGCCTCGACGAGCGCCCAGTTGTCGGGGGCGGTCACGTGGGTCGCCTTGAAGTTGTTGGCGGCGGCCAGGTTGGCCACCAGGCTGCGCTCGCCGCCGACGATGCAGACCGCGCAGGTGCCGGTGGGGGTGGACTTGTCCACCATGTAGCGCACCTTTGGGGGGCGTGTTGTGTTTGGGGGGTGTTTTTGGCGGGGGCATTTTAGGGAGGGGGGGTTGTTTGGGGGAGGGGGGGTTGTTTGGGGGAGGGGGGGTTGTTTGGGGGAGGGGGGCTGTTTGGGGGTGCAGCGCGCGGGTGTTTGGGGGGTGGCCGTGCGGAGGCATGGGCCGGACAGCTGCCAGCAAAAAAGAGAGTGCCGAAGCCGGGCGCCCTGCGCCCTGCGCCGCTGCGTTCAAAACCCAAAAGGGGCCCCCTTTTGGCGCCACCCCCCCCCCCACGTTGACGCCGTCCTTCTCCGCGGTATCAGTCATGGTGGCCGCAAAGTCGTCGTCGCCGACGCAGCCCATGTAGGCAGTGGCACCGGGCACCTGGAGCGGGTGTGTAGGTGGGGTTGGGGGGGGGGGAATTAGTCAGCAATGGAATGCATGAGCTGCGGAGGGCGGGGGCGCGCGCCCCTGGCGCGTTGGGGCCGTCGAGGGCCGCGCCCCATTGGGCCACCGTGGGCAACGCCTCGCCGCAGCAGGCGGCAGGCCAAGACCAGTCTGCTCGGCTGCCGCGGCCGGCGGCCCCCTTGCCAAACCCCAGGCGTGCACCCCCCTCCCCCCCCCCCCAAAATAGCGCGCCTGCAGCATCCACTGCGCCACGCGGATCGAGTTTTGGGTGGCGCCGCCGGCGATGTACTCCACATTGCCGCGCTTGACCAGCTCCTGAGAGGGGGTGGGGGATGGAAGATGGGGGTTGGGGGTTGGGGGTGGGGAGGGGGGATGGTTTTGGGAGGGGCGGGAATCAGGGGATGCTGAGCGCTTGGCCTGCGGCTTCAACTGCAGGTCAACCGCCTTCTCCAGTGGAACGAGGGCACGAGGCAGCAGGCTCTGTGGTTGGCGCTTTGCGCTTTGCGCTTTGGGGTTTGCAAAAGCGGGCGGCAGCTGCCCGCACCTTATACATGGGGATGTGCTTCTCCTCCGCCAGGATCTGGTTGGCGGGCTGGAGCTGCGCGCGGCACAGCGGTTTGGGTGGGGTTTCGGGGGGTTTCGGGGGTTGCAGGCAGGTCAAATGCTGTGGGCGCGCGGCCCGCCGACCCGACGCCTCGCCGCGGCCGCAACGGGCGGCCGCCGGATCTGGCGCCCCCTCTTTTGTCAAGATCTGGGCGCCCCGCGCCCGCCCCGACCGCCCGCCCCGCCCACGTCGTATTTGGCGAGGAAGGCGGGGTCCACCACCGCCGAAATGTCGAGCAGGGGGTTGCCCATGCCCAGGAGGCTGCCGATCAGGCCGTTCGGCATGGTGGCTGCGAGCGGGGGGAGCGAGAGGCGGTTGCGGATCCGGGTGGGCCGCCGTCGCCGCGTGCGCATGCGGCAGGGCTGCGGATGCCTCTGCCGGGGCGGCCCCATGCGGGGCGGGAGCGGCGCTGCGCGGGGCCGCAGCAGGGCCAGGCGCGTCGCGCGGCCGCCGGCGGCCCCAGCCCGACCGCTGGGGCGCGTTCAAGCCTGAGCAACGGCCTCCCGCCCCCGCTGGCGCGATCGCATAGCCCCTGAGCCCGCTGGCGCGGATCACCTCGAGCGCGCCGCTGCGCCGCGCGACTGACTGCAGGGGGGAGGGCAGGATCGGCGTCCTGGTAATTTCAGCGCTGTTTAAAAGCCTATCAATGCGCGCCCGCCCGGAGGGGGGCGGTTCCAGCAGACCCCCCGCCGGCGGGCGCGGGTTACTACACGGGTGTGGCGCGGGTTAGTCCACACCACGTTGTACAAAGTCGGCAAACCATCTTTATGCCCAAACACACCCAAGCATCGGGGAACAGCGTGATCTGCGCGCCATCCCCTGGTTGATCTGTAAACGCGGGCCGAACCAGGTTTTGCGAGGCGTTACCTGCGTCTGGTTCCCTGCCTCTCTGCTGCCGCCCGGCCCCGGCCCCGGCTGACCGCCGTCCGCCGGAGCGCGGCGCCGCGCGCGCTGCGCCGCTGCGCCCCGCCGCAGCCCCCCAGGCCGTTCAATCCATGGCCCCGAAGCTTTTCAACCCATTCGCCGAGCCGGACGAGCCCCAGGCGCCCAGCTTCAGCTTCTACTCGGACCCTCTAGCGGCCTTCACGCAGGCGGCGGCCGCAGCGGCGGCGGGACCGCCCCGGCAGCAGCAGCAGCAGCAGCAGCCGCGCCAGCAGCAGCACCCGCCCGCGCCCGGCGCGGGCCCACCGCAGCCGATGGCCATGGCCGGCCGCGGAGGCGGGCCCCTCCCGGGGCCGCGGCCGCCTCCCGGCGGCCCTCCGCAGCCTGGCGGCGCCTTCCGCCCGCAGGCGCCGGGGCCGTTCCCGCCGCACGGGGCGGCCTTCCCCGGCCCGCCCATGCCGCCCGGCATGCCAGGCCCACCACCGCACATGTTTGGAGGCGCGCCGCCACCATTCATGCCGCATCATATGCAGCCGCAGCCGCAGGCGGGGTATGGCGGGCCTGCAGCGCCCTTCGCACAGGCCGCCGCCGGCGGCTGGCAGCAGGGCGGCGGCGGGCGCGGCGGGCGCGGCGGCCGCGGGGACTGGGGCGGCCGGGGCGGCGGACGCGGCAAGATGGCGCGGACGGGCGAATATGACGGCAGCTTCGGCGGCGGCGGCGGCGGCGGCGGCGGCGGCGGCGGCGGCGGTGGCAACGGCGGCGACTGGCAGCAGGGCGGCGGCCGCGGCCGCGGCCGCGGCAGAGGAGGCGGCCACGGCGGCGGCGGCGGCGGCGGCGGCGCGTTTGCTGGGGCGCGCTACTACTCACCCTCGTTCTCACAAGACCCCTGGGCCCCTTTGATGCGGCAGCTCGGGTTGCCGGACGGCGGCGGCAGCGGCGGCAGCAGCGGCGGCGGCGGCGGTGCGCGGGCTGCCGCGGCCCAGCAGCGGCAGGAGGGTGAGGAAGGCGAGGAGGCGGAGGAGGCGGCGTCCGACGACGACCCCCGCCGGGAAGGGGGGGAGGATGAGGAGGAAGCGGGGCCCGCATGAGGGCTGCGGTTGCTCTGGTGTGATCCGTGACCTGTAAGCTTTTTCAACCAACCTGTTACAGTTTGGCGCGCGGCGCGGCCGGTCGCGCCGCTCTGCTGCTGCTGCTGCTGCCGCCGGGCGCTCTGCCGCCGCTGCCGCCGGCCTCGCGGCCCCCCGCCGTTGTCGCCGCCGCCACAGCGGCGGGCCCCCTCAGCGCCAGCTGCACCGCGTCCTCTGCCGCCATCAGCTTTGGGGGCTCCTCGCCCAGCAGCTCCGCCTGGCGCGTTTTGACCCTGCGCGGCATGGGTGCGGTTTTTCGGCGCGCGCGCGCACACATGCGCAGTCGTCAGCGGTGCGCGCTCCGCAGCCACCAGGCAGGTGGTCAATGGTCAGGCAGCCTCCAGTGGACAGCGCCACCGCAACGGCCCGCCGCGCGCGCGCGCGCGCGCCTACGAAACCAAACCCCCAGCCAGGGTTCAACGGGAGGGCTCGCCTATTGAACTCGGTCTGCGTGCGCGGCAGCAGCCTGTCCGGGTAGGTGATCGCCGACGAAGCTGCGAGGTCGCCGCGCTCCCAGCGCTGCAGCACGACGCGCATCGTCGCGACGTGGGCCACCAGCTGCAGCAGCTCGGGGATCAGGTCTGGCGGGGGAGGGAGGGGGGGGGGCGGCGGGGCAGCCGTTGCGACCGAGGCGGTTGCACGGTGGCCGAGAGGACCGCTTGGCGGCCCCCCGCTGCCGCCCCCACAAACCCGGAAGCAAAAGCAAAAGCAAAGGCAAAGGCAAAGGCAAAAGCAAAAGCAGAAGCAAGCGCACCCGCCGAGTCGAGCTGGTCGATGTGGTCCGACACGATGGCCGCCGCCTGCTCGTTGAGGGGCTGCAGCACGCTCGTGCACCACAGCCGGTACGCCACCGCCTCGGGCCCCGACGGCTCCGCGTGCACCGCCCTTTGGAAGGAGGCGCGCGTGCCGTCGGGGCTGTGCTGCGCGACGAGGGCGCTGTAGGCGGCGTGGGTCGCGGAGACGGCGGCGAGGAGGGGGCCGTAGAACAGCTTGAGCTGCGGGGTGGGGGCGCGTTTGGGGCGCGTTTGGGCGCGTTTGGGCGGGTTGTGTGAAGGCTACTGGAGTGGGTGCAGCTGGGGCGGCCGGTGCAATGTCATTGGGATGCCTGCAGCGCACAGGCGCGCGCGACTGCGCGTGCCGCAGCTGCAGTCGACGGCCGCGCGGCCCCGCGCCCCCGCAGCCAGGGCAGGCCCTGCGCCCACCTGGCTGTTGACGCGCTCGATGCGGGCCTTGCGCTGCTCCTGCACCTTGGCGTTGAGGAAGGCAAACGCAAAGCCGGCGCCCACCGTCAGCCACTGGCCGCTCATCATGATGCCGCGGGGCCTCGGGCAGTCGGCAGCGAGCGGCGTGCAGCACTCCGGGCGCTTGGCGCCGCGCTGTCGCAGGCGCAGCAGCGGCGGCGGCGCTGGTGTGGCGCCGCGCTGCGGCCGGGCCGCCGCTGCTGGCAGGCACCCGGAACCCTGCCGTGCCGGATAACTGGGGCTATCAGCTCTCTCGAATGCGCTGTCCGCAGGGGCGCTGCGGCCGGTGGGGCGATAGAGCGGGCTGGGAGCGGGGCGCGCGCGGGATTTTGCAAAGGACTGCAGTTTCGCGGTGTGTATATTGCGAGTCCCAAGACACCAGTTCTTCGAATAACTCCGCTTCCCCCCGATAAGGCCGTGCGGCGGTCGGCGGACTGCGGCGCCGTCGCCACACCCGAGTGCAGGCGGGCCCGCTGCTGCGTCGATCCCGGGTGCAGCGAAGCGCGTCGATGCAGCCGGAGCGCAGAAAGTTTACAAGAATGTTGTCTGCCACCGGGGGCCGGCGATGGGGCCGGCGATGGGGGCCGGCGGCGCTGCGGAGGCTCGGGGCAGAGGGCTCGGCGGAGTGGGGCGGGGTCTGGGCGGGGGGGGGTCAGTTTGTTTCCATCACCGGCTGTTCCGACCCAGGGTGTGTGACTTTTGGGTGTTGTCGGGGAATGGCGTCGCACCGGCCGCTCGGCACGCGCACGCGGCGCGCGCGGCGGGCCGCCGAGCGGGTGTGCAAAATGGGCGGCGCGCGTGGCAACACTGCGGGGCCCGCCACGGCCGCCAAACCGGGCGGCGCAGCAGCCTCAACTGCAAATGGGCTGCGCGCGCGCGTGGTGCGGTTTTTGGCGGTTGCGTGGAGAGGCGAGGCATCAAAAACGGGCGGCAGGGAGAAGGGTCCGCGGGGTCAAGCAGAGAAGCCCCGGCCGCTGGGGCCGGTGCATGCATGCCAGCAGGCGCGCGTTTGGGAACGCGGCCCGCTTCGGGGGGGGGGGTGGGAGCGTTCCAGCTCCGGTGCCGGGGGGGGGGCGTGTCGGCAGGAGTGCTGACTGAAAAGGTTGGCGCAAAACGCGGGGAGGGCCGCGGGCGAAACGGGCGGCGGCCGTGCTGGCAGGGCCCCAAACGGGGGGAAGGGAAAAAACAGCGCGCTAGGCGCGCGACGCTGGGCGCCGATGCGGCGCTTTGCGCTGCGTCACTGCCGCCGGCCGCACGCCAGCAGCTTGGAGACGAACGTGACGACCGAGAGCCACAGCGAGGCGCGCGGGGCGCCGCTGCGCGGGCGCGCGGGCCTGCGCTGCCGGCGCCGCGCGGCGGGCGGCGCGGCCGCCGCCGCCGCCGCCGCGGGCTCCACGGCAGGGGCCGGGGCCGCCGCCGCCGCGGGCTCCGCGGCAGCGGCCGGGGCCGCCGCCACCGCAGGGGCGGTCGCGGGCGGCGCGGCGCGCTGGTGCCACTGGCCGGCGTGGGGCCACTCGACGCCCTGGTGCCACTCGGCGGCCTGGTCGCGGGGGCGGCGGCGCGGCACGTCGGCGTCGTCCTCGTCGGCGCTGGAGGCCTCGCTGGTGGCCAGCGCCTCGGCGTGCACGTGCGCGACGACGCGCGTACGAGGCGGCGCGTCGGCCGGCTCCGCGCGCGCGGCCGAGGCGGTGGCGCCGGCGTCGGGCCCCTGGTCGCGGGGCGCAGCCGCGGCCGCCGCCGCTGCGGCCGCAGCGGCCGCCGGCCCCTCCTCGCAGCGCGCGTCGCCGGCGACCGAGCCGCTGGGCGACGCCGCCTGCACGCCCAGGTCGCCGCCCGCGGCGGCCGCGGCGGCGGCGGCGAGCCTGCGGCGGCTCCCGCTGCGCTGCAGGCGCTTGGCCGCGGTGATGCTGGCGCAGTACGCCGCCGCGTCAAAGGCGTTGAGCCCGCGCAGCGCCATCTCCTCGCCGGTGTCGGGGGAGCGGCAGAGGAAGGTGACGCTCTGCGCGGTGGCCACCTTGATGCCGATGGACTGCAGGGTCAGCAGGAATGACTCGAGCCCGTCGGGGCCGGGCGTGTACTGGATGCGGTGCGTGACGCCGCGGTAGCGCACCGACATGACCGAGGGCTTGGGCTGCAGCGCCTTTGGCGTCAGCGCGGGGCGCCAGTCCGGCAGCAGCGCGTCGCAGAAGCGGCAGCGCGTCTCCTCGCTGCGCGGGCGGCGGCGGGCGCGGCGGGGCGCGGGCGCGGGCGGGGCGTGAGGGCAGGGGAGCGCGCGCAGCCGCTTGGGACGGGTCCCCGTGTGCGCGCAGGAGCAGGCGGCCACAGGGCGCGGGCCCGCCCGATCGGCCCGCCCGCGCCGGGCTGATGCATCGTCCGCGCCGCGCCACCCGGGCGGGCGGCGGCCACCGCCGCGGCCCTGCCCGCCCGGCCCTCGCGCAGCCACGCGCCGATCGCCGTGATCTCACCTTTTGCCGGCCGACACGAGCTGCCAGTGCGCGAGGCAGTGGCCGTGCACGTAGCGTGGGCAGGAGCACGGCCGGACCAGCTCGCCGCCCGCGTCCGCCTCGCTCTCGCCGGCGAGGCAGATCCAGCAGCAACGTTCGCAGCCATCCTCGTCGCCGGCGGCGTCGGGGCGAGCCGGGGACGAGGCCAGGCTGGTCTTTTGGGGCATGCACTCCGCCATGCTGCGTGGGGGCAAGGCCAGCAGGCCCGGGAGGGCGCCGGGACCGAGCCGATCGAAGCCTCGATGGGTTCCGCGGGCGAGGCCGATGATGGCCGCGGTGGGAGGGGTCGCGGCAGGAGGGTCGCGGTCTGTGGGTTTGCGGTGTGCCTTGTGCGGTGTAAACGGTTTCTTTGCGTCGCGGGGGAAACTTCAAAAGGCGGAAAAGCTCGGGTTGACAGCGGGAAAGCCAACCAGCACCCCCCTGCCGCGACCTCTGCCTGCGCCAGGCGAGCGCCGGGGGCCGTATTTACATGCGCACGTGCGTTGGGCCGCCAGTGTGGCGCCTGTACGGCCGCCGGCGGCGCGTTTCGCGCCCGCAATCAGGTCGCGCCGCTCGCCTGGATCTGCGCGGCGGGAAGGGGGCGGCGGCCGGCTGATGAGTCGGAAAACCGCGGTCAGCCCTTGCAACTGCACCCCAGCCTCCTCCCAAAACGCAACTCGTCGGCAAAACCCGCCAAACCCGCCCCAAACCCCAGCGACCCCCGCCCCCTCCCCCCCGCCCCCTGCCCGCTCACGTAGTCTGCGTGCTCGCAGGCCTCGTACTCCTTGCTGAGCGCCGCCACCGTGTCCTTGGCGTCCAGGAACTCGTCCAGCAGCAGCGCGCCGTTGCCATCGCTGAAGCGCGCAAACTGCGCGTAGGGGTCCAGGAACGCGCGCCGCTCGTTGCTGCGGGGGTTGGGGTTGGGGGTGGGGGTGGGGGTGGGGGGGTGTGCAAGAGGGCCGCGTGAGCGAGGCGGCAGCGGGCGCTGCGGCGCCGCCTGCCTCGGCGCGGGCGTGGATGCGAGCGCGGCGGCGGACGCGCGCGCGCGCGCGGGGCGCGCGCTCGCGCCGCGCGAGCCGCCAGACCCCCCCGCCGCCGCCGCCGCCCCACGCTGCGCGCACCGCGGCCCCATGAGCTTTTCGTAGTCGCGCATGATCTTGTTGAAGAGGTGGCGGATGGAGGTGTGGTTGGCCAGCATCAGGCCGCTCACGCGGTGGGAGGTCTGCACGTAGGGAGACTTTTTGGAGAGCGCCACCTGGGGGGGGGGGGGTGAAGAGGTCAGGAGGGGGTAAGCGGAACGCGTTTGCTTGACTGCGCTGCGTTTTGTTTACGGCGGCTTTCCTTTGCTCAATCACAGCAGCCCAGGACAAGGCCATAAATGCGCGCCCCGGCCCAAGCAGACAAACCCAAGCCCGCGCCGGCGGCCCCCTCGCACGCCCACCCCCCCCCCACGCCCCCGCGCGCCTGTATGCTCGCCGGCCCCCACTCTATGAAGTTTGCGGTCTTGCGCTCCCGGATGCGCTGCAGGCTCTTGTGCACCTGCGTGGGGTCCACCTCGCCCTGGATGATGTTGAGGATGGAGATGTAGCGCGCGGTGGACAGGTCCTTGGCGCGCGCGTGGGGGGAGACCTGCGCGGCGGCGGGGAGGAGGGTCCGCGGGGAGGGTCGGCGGGGAGGGCTGGCAAGGAGGGTCGGCCGGCGCGGGGAGGGAGCGCGGCGCAGCGGGCGGGCTGCGAGGCGAGGCGGCTGGCCGGCTGCGTCTGGGCCCGGCGGGCCGCGCCGGCAGCCGCCGCGCGAGCGGCGGCCGCAAAGCCCCCGCCGCGCGCCGCCCATCGCCCTCAACCGCCCCAACCACCCCCCCCGCCCCCGAGGCGACGCGCCATGATGTTTTTGGGCTGCAGCAGGCGCCGCATCACGTCCAGCACCGTGGTCTTGCGGATCGCGCTGCTGCCCGCCGCGCCGCCGCAGGCCGACTCCAGCGTGAGGGGGGTGTAGCCCGTCATCAGGAAGTGGCAGCGGGGCGTGGGGATGAGGGAGGCGATGAGGCCCACGAGGTCGTTGTTCATGTAGCCTGGGGGGGGGGGGGGGGGGGGGGTTGGGGCAGGCGCGGTTTTCGAGCCGTGTTTGAAGCTTTTGTGGGGAGTGCAAGCGGCTTTGCATTTGGACAGCCTGCAGCCCTGAAAACGTGCGTGCATGCGCAGTGCACACGCACGCCAAGCAAGCACGGCGTGCCCCCCCCCCAAACACACCCCCAGCCCACCCGGGTAGCGCAGCGTCGTGGTTGACGCGGCCATGACCGTGGACACCAGCGAGTTGATCTGCGCGAAGCTGGGGTTCTCAACGTGCAGCCGCTCCACCGCGATGCGGTCGAGCGCGGTGTTGTCCAGCACCACCACCGCGTCGGCGTGGTGGGTGAGGCGCTTGAGGGTCAGCAGGGAGTTGTAGGGCTGCACGACCACGTCGCTGCTCTCGCTCTGGTTGGGGAACACGCTGCGATAAGGGGGGGAGGGGGCGCGGGTGTGGGCGGCGGCGTTGGCGTGTTGAAAAGAGGGCTCAAGGGCGCGCCGCGCCCTCATTTGCTCTCGCGCACGCAGAGTGGGGCCGGGGTTTGCGGCTGCCCCGCGGGCCGTAGTTGGAGCGGCATCGGCGGCGGCGGCGGCACCAGCAGCACTAGCAGCGGCACCAGCAGCGGGGCGGCAGGCACCGCCGGCTGGCCCCCCCACCTGTACGTCTGGATCAGCTTTTTGTTCCACCGGTCGCTGAGGAGCTCCAGCAGGTAGGAGCCCATGCCGCTGCCAGTGCCGCCCGCGATGGAGTGGCAGAGGGTGAAGCCCTCGAGGGAGTCGCAGTACTCCGCCTCGCGGTCTGGGGGGGGTGGGGTGTGGGGTGTGTGTGAGAAGGGGTGGGGTGTGTGGAGGGGTGGCAGGCGTGGCGGGGTGGGGGGTGTGAGGCGGGCGGTGTTGCGTCCCACGCGGGCGGCGGCACTCGAGCGAGGGCGTCGCGGGGCCTGTGCAGCGCGCGCGCTCGCCAGCCCCTGTGCCGGGGCTGCCGCTCCGAGCGCGCGCCGAATCGCCGCGGCTCGGGCCCCTGCCAGAGTTGCCGCTTCAGCGGGGCCGCAGCGCCCCCTGCTGCGCACCTATCATGTCGAGCAGCGTCTCCTGCACCGCCTCCCCCTGGCTGAAGCCGCTGGCCCAGTTGTTGCCCGCGCCGCCGCCCTCCTTGCTGATGAAGATGTTCTCGGGGTTGAACAGGTTGCGGATGTCCGAGGTCTGAATGCCGTTGATCACCCTGCGGCGGTTGCGGTGGTGGCGGCGGTTGCGCCGTCTGCAGAGGGCGCCGTGCTGGCTCTCCCCGCTGCTGCCGCGCTGGCTCTCCCCCTGCTGCCACATCCCCAGCGCTTGGTCGCACTGCAGGCCTCCACCGCCGCATCCCCAGCGCGCCCATGCTGCTTTGCTCCCCCCGCCTGCCGGCGCGCACCGGGGCTCCAGGTCGAGCAGCAGGGAGCGGGGGATGTAGTGCTCATCGTCCGCCTGGTAGAAAAACACGTCCTTGCGGTCACCGCCCTGCGGAATGGGGGCGCGCGCACGCGTGCCTGGGTAAGCGGGCCCCTGCGCGGCAGCGTGCTTGGTGGGCGGCTCGCGGCTCCGGGGTGGAGTCCCAGGCAGTGGCCGCCGCCGCGCGTTCGGCGCGCGCGCGCGTTCCCCCGCGGCGTGCGCGCGCACCTGGGTCGCGTAGTCCTCCAGCATGCCATCCTTGCTGATGCCATGCTCTTGGCAGAGCTGCGGGCGCGTTGGCGGCGGGGCGGCGGGCGGCGTTTTTCGAACGGGGGCGCCGACAGCGCACGCGGCGCGCGGCGCGCGCGCGGACCGTCGACGCGCCGCACCTTCTTCCAGAACTCGCTGCCGACTTGGTTGCCGCACTGCCCCACTTGCAGGCTGATGATTTCGCGCGGCATGCTGGCTGCTGTGCCGCTGTCGCGCGCGGGCGCCTAGCCCGCGCGCTTCTGGCTTTCGGCGATCTCCTTGCCCGGGCTCGGCGCCGGTACGAAGGCTGACAGTTAGATAGCGGCCCTCGCGCCGCAACCGATCGAGGGGCGGTGAGGGACGCGCGGCCGCGGCTGATTTCTGAGCGCCAAGATCGATGCTGCCGGAGCGCGGCTGTATGCGAGGCGTGTGTGGTGGAAGAGGGCGCAGGCGGGAATTCAGATACGTTTTGGGGTGTGACCGCGCTCGGCGGGCTCAAGGGGAGCGCGTCAATGGGTCGCCGACTGGCGACTGTAGGCCGTCTACAGGCCGACTGCACGGCCGCCGAGTGGAGCGTCTGTCAACCACCTGAGCGCAGGGAGCACCACCACCATCCACCACCACACGCCAGGCACGGCCGGCGCCAAACCCGCCCGTGCCACCTCCGCCGGCACACCGCGCACCGAGACAGTCCAAGGCGCGCGGCGGGGGCTGTTGAGGCACTCTTGCAAACCCGCCAGCGCTTCGCTGTGACACCGATTTTCTTCCTGACCGTCGCAACCCGCGCGCTGCGCTCCCAAAAGCTCTGCCCGGGCGGGGCGAGGCCGGTCCAGCCGCAGCAGATCCGCCCAGGGGCCTGCGCCGCCTGCATTATGCTCTGATCACCGCGAATTGCAAGCGGGATTCGCACGGGCCCCGCTGCCCCGGGGGAGTGGCCGCAAGCGGTGCTGCAGTGGGCAGTGGCCGCGAGCCAGCCCACCTGTCGTGCGCTGACGGCCGGCGCCCGGCGCCCAAATGAACTGGAACTATGACTCCATCAAGAAGGTGCGCACCCGGCCGCTGCGCGCTGTGCGGGGTGCACGGCACGGCGGGGCGCGCGCGCGCGCATGCGCAACGCTGCAGACGCGCCGCTGGGCGCCTGCCAGCCCCAGCAACCGCCCCAGCACCCGACGCACCCCGCCCGCACCGCATCCGGCGCCGCCACCGCGCGCTCCGCAGGGCATCAGCAGCGCGGCCCGCGTCGCCGCGACCGCCGTGGGGCGCGCCGCCGAGGTGGCAAAGGACCTGGCGGAGGACCTTACCTCCTTCAAGGCCCTCAAGGACTACAAGCTAGCGGGCCACGTGGCGACCGCGGGGCCGTGCGGCACGTGGCAAATCTTCCTCGCGGTCTCGAAGAAGCAGGGTGAGCAAAACGCGGACACGCGGCTGCAGCCGGAGCGGGGGCACTGTCTGCGCGCGGTGCGCGCGCTTCCGCTCGCCCTGGCGCGCCAAGGGAGGCAGGGCGGGCGCGGCCCCGAAACCGCCGAAACACTGTTGCCGCCGCGCCCCGCCCGCCGCCCGCCAGGCGCCGTGTTCCCCGAGGTCTGCGTTTGGACGCTGGACAAGCGCACGCTCATCGACATGGCCAGCCGCGCCGGCCGGGCGCGCGCCTTTGACGCTTTCTTCGAGCAGCAGCGGCGCTCCTGCGCGCAGATGTCGAGGGTGCGGCGGCGGGGGCGTCTGTCGGGGCGCCTGCAGGGGGGGGCGCTTTGGCAAGGGGCGCGGCGGGGGCGAGGCGGCAGGGGGCCGTGACAAGGGGCGTTGCAGCCGGCTGCGCAGGTGCTGCCACCCGCACTGCGCCCTGGATGCGGCTGCCGCTAACATCAGCCCCCACCCACCCACCCGCGACGGCGCAGATCAAGCACCCGGGAGTTGTGAGGGTGCTGGAGCCAATGGAGGAGTCCAGCGGGCAGGTGGGCCCGGGCCGCAGACGCCATGGCTGGGGCCGAGCCGCACGCTTTTCAGCAGCCGCCAGGGGGACCGCCCGCCTGCCAGCAAACCGCCCGCCGCCGCGCCCCACCCGCCGCTGCCCACAAAACGCCCCGCCGTTGGGCCCCACCCGCCACCGCACCCGGAACGCCCCTCCGCCGCGCCCCACCCGCCACCGCGCCCCACCCGCCGCCGCGCCCCACCCGCCACCGCGCCCCAAACGCCGCCGCGCCCCACCCGCCACCGCGCCCCAAACGCCCCGCCGCCGCGCCCCCCAGATCGTTATGGTGACCGAGCCCATCTTCGGCTCCCTCCACAACGTGCTCACCGCGTTCCGCGACGTCCCCGCCGCGCCCGAGGCGCGCCAGGCGGCGCGGCTGTCGCAGCTGGAGGTCAAATACGGCCTGGCGCACCTGGCCGAGGCGCTCCAGTTCCTCCACGCGGACGCGCGGCTGGCGCACTTCAATGTCAACCCCGAGACCGTGCTCATCACTGCCGACGGAAGCTGGAAGCTGGCCGGTTTCGCGTTTGTGGGGTCGGCGGAGGGCTACGGCGGCGGCGGCGGCGCGGGGGGCGGCGCGCTGGCGTTTGAGTACCGCGGCGGCGGGGGGGGCGGGGCGCCGCTGTGGGACGAGGTGTCGCAGGTGCGGGCGTGGTGGGGCTGGGTTGAGGGCACCGGGGTTTGGGGGGGGTTGCAATTACGGTGCATCGAGATGGGGGCCGCGCAGCGCTTGGGAGCAGCTTGCGCGCCGCCAAAAGCATGGCACACCCAAGCCCAGCCCGCCAGGCGCGCCCGCGCCCTGCCTCCTGAAACCCGACTGCACGCCCCCACGCACCCGCCCGCCCCCCGCAGCCGCCGCTGGCGTACACCGCGCCCGAGCTCGTCCTCGGCTCCGGCGTCGCGCCCGCCTCGGACTCGGCGCGCCTCCCCGCCGCCTCGGACGTCTTCAGCCTCGGCGCCATCGCGCACGACCTCCTCGCGCCGAAGCCGCTGCTCGCGGCGGGGGCGTCCCTTTCGGAGTACAAGGCGCGCGTGTGCGCGCTGTCGGGCGCCGACGCCTCGGGCGTGCCGCCGCAGCTGCAGGTGCGCGTTTGCGCGCGCGCGTTGGCCCTTCGGCGCTTGCTGCTGCAAGCGTGGTGCGGGGTCGTCCCTGGGGTACTCCTGCCTAATATTGCGCCCGTTTCCAATTGCTATGGGAGGGAACAATGAACCCAAATCATCAGTGCAAAAGCCCCTGTCGCCCCTCCCCCTCGCCCCTCTCAAACCCCCGCTCTCGCCCCTCCCTCTTGCCGACGCCCCAGCCCGTGCTGCGCGCCATGCTGTCGCCGTCGCCCCCCGCGCGCCCCAACGCGGCGGCGTTTGCCTCGTGCCAGTGGTTCCAGGAGGACGTAGCGCTGCGCGCGCTGCGCTTCCTCGACACGATGCTGCAGCGGGACGCGGGGCAAAAGGTGCGGCGGGGCGCGCTCGCGGGGGGAGAGGGGGGTGGCGCGCGGGGGCATGGGCGGGGCCGCCGTTGCCGGCCAGCTTTGGGCGGACGTAGCGTCGCGCCGCTTTGGGGACCTGGCTGCTAAAGGCGCTGTTGCTTTGGCTGCGTTTGCATTGCCCATCGCATCGCCCCAACAGCCGTCGACACGACAACTGCCACCCCCGCCCCCACCCCTCCCCCACCCCCGCTCCCAACCCCACACCGCCCCCCAACCGCCCCCCCACCTTCACCCCAAACCCAACCCCACCCCTAACCCCCAACCCAACCCCAAACCCCAACCTCCCCCCCAGATCGCGTTCATCAAGGACCTCTCCACCTTTTGGCACCAGTTCGACGACCGCCTGCTCCGCCACAAGGTGCTGCCGCCGCTGGTGGCAGAGCTCAGGGGCGGCGTCACCCAGCTCGCCGCGCTGCCGCTGGTGCTCCAAATAATGGGGCGCA
This sequence comes from Raphidocelis subcapitata, assembly GCA_003203535.1. Lineage (NCBI taxonomy): Eukaryota > Viridiplantae > Chlorophyta > Chlorophyceae > Sphaeropleales > Selenastraceae > Raphidocelis > Raphidocelis subcapitata. Next base: position 54,877 of record BDRX01000018.1, read on the forward strand.
TGCGGCCAGAGGACTTTGAGGCGGCCGGGATCCTGCCCGTCCTGAAGCCCGTGTTTGAGACGGCGGAGGGGGAGCTGCTGCTGGCGCTGGTGCGCAACGCCGCGGTGTTCCAGAGGCTCATGAAGGGGTGAGGCGCGGGCGGGGGCGCCGGGCGCGGGCGCGGGCGGGGGCGCGGGCGCGGGCGCGGGCGCGGCCGTATTGAGGGGTGGGGCCCGGCGGCGCAGGCTTGAAGCCCTGCAACAAGTGGCAACGATATACCCTCCCTCCACCGGCTTGCTCAAGTCCTCAACCAAACCAACCCCCCCCCCTCCCCCGCAGCGACGCCACCAACGCGGTGCTTGTCCCGCTGCTGCTGCGCGCCTGCGACTCCAACAGCCCGCGCGCGCAGGAGGAGGTGCTGCGGTCGGCGCAGCGGCTGGCGCAGGACGTTCAGTACGACGCGCTGAGGGGGGCGCTGGTGCCAAAGGTGCGGCTTTGACCGGGGTTTGACCGGCGCTGACCGGGGTTTGACCGGCGCTGACCGGGCTTTGAGAGGGCTTGGACCGGCTCTGACTGCCGGCCCAAGCACAGGTTTACAACGGCTGCCCGCCCCGTGCGCCTCCCGCTCCCCGTCTTTCGCCCCTCCACCGTCCGCTCCAACCCGCACCGCCCGCGCGCCCTCGAGCAACCCGCCCCCCCCTCCGGCCGCCGCTCCCCGCGCCCGCGCCCGCGCCCTCGAGCAACCCCTTCCCTCCGGCCGCCCCTCCCCGCGCCCGCGCCCCCCCCCCCCAGGTCGTGTCCATGGCGCTGCGCACCACCTCGCTGGCCGTGCGCACCGCCGCGCTGGGCGTGCTGTCGGGGGTGGTGCACCGGCTGGACCGCGACGCGGCGGACAAAATGATGGACGTGTGCGGACAGGTGGGGGGGGCGTGTGGGCGAGGGCCACATATGCGAGGGCCATGTGTGCAGCCAGCCGGGCTGCTTTCGGCTGGGCGCACTCTTTTCCAGGGCTCTTTCCAGGCTTTTGAGGCTGCAGTTTTTTGCATATGCGCGTGGCATGCTCACCAGTCATTACAGCGCCCCACCCACACTCACGCACACACCAAAAAACTGTCCCCCGGCAGATCTCATCCGTGGACCGCTCCGGCGGCACCGCGCTGGCCGTGCTCCGCGTGTGCGACGCCGTCTCGCGCCACTTCGGCCCCGACGCCACCGCCGCGCGCGCGCTGCCGCTGGCCTGCCCGCTGCTGATGACGCCGGGCCTGACCGCCGGCCAGTTTGCCGCGGCGGCGGCGGCAGTGCAGTCGATGCTGGATCGGGTGAGGGAGAAGCGCGTGTCGGAGCTCGGCAGCGCGGCGCCGGTGCCGCTCACGCCGCCGGCCTCCACGGCGAGCGACGGCGGCTCGCCCCTGGCGGGCGCGGCCGCCGCGGTCGCGGCCGTCGGCGGCGGCGGGCCGGGCGGCGGCGGCGGCGGCGGCGGCGGCGGCGGCGGCGGCGGCGGCGGCGGCGCGCTGAGCAGCAGCAGCTGGGACGCGCCGCTGCCCGCGGGCGGCGCGGCGCGGCAGGGCGGCGGGCTGGGCGGGGGCTGGGACGCGGGCCCCGCGCCGGCGGCGGCGGCGGCGGCAGGGGTGGTGCCATATGGCGGGGCGGGGGGCGGCGGCGGCGGCGGCGGCGGCTGGAACGGCCTGGGGGCGCCTGCTGCGGCAGGCACCGGCGGCAGCGGCGGCGGGCTTGCGCCCTGGGGCGGGCTGTCGCCGTCGCCGAGCGGCGGCGCTGCGGCGGCTGCGCCCGCTCCCTGGCAGCAGCAGCAGCAGCAGCAGCAGCAGCACCAGCAGCGGCCAGCCGGCTTTTCACCCACAGGGCCGGCGCCGGACATTTTCGGCGGCGGCAGCCCTTCCCCCGTGGCAGCAGCGGCGGGGGGCGGCTGGGGCGGCGGCGGGGGCCTTGGGGGCGGTGGCGGCGGGCCGGTGGCGAGCGGCGCTGCAAAGGATGTTGCCGACATCTTCGGCGGCCTCTCGGTGGCAGGCGGCGGTGCAGGCAGCGGCGGCGCCGCCGCCACGCAGCGGCCGCTGCGCTCCATGGCGCTCAAGCCGCCGCCCTCTGCAAAAGGCGGCATCGGCATCGAGAGCAGCAGCAGCAGCAGCGTGGCGGCGGTGGCGGCGGCGGACCCGTTTGCAAGCTTTTCGGCCGCGCCGGCCGGGGCGGCGCCGGCGGCTGCTCCAGACCTATTTGCATCCGCCGACCCCTTCGGCGCGCTCGCGGCGGGCGGCGGGGGCGCGGCCGCGGACCCTTTTGCCGGGCTGCTCGGCGGCGGCGGCGGCGCGATGCGGCCGCCCTCCCAGCAGCAGCAGCAGCAGCAGCAGCAGCAGCAGCCAGCCTGGAACGGGGCCTCGCCCGGCTCTCTGATCTGATCCGCAGTGCGCGGCCGCCAACCATGTAAACAAACGAACGCGAGGGCCCAGCAACGACCCAGCAACGACCAGGGGCCGGGAGCATTGGGGCTGAGGTATGGCAGCCGGGACATTTTACAGTCCTGGGCTGCCAAACGAAGTGACTCACCAAAGTGTCAAGTCATACGCCGACTATGCCGGCTTTGCCGCGCCGCCTACTTGCCGCGCCGCACCAGCCGCACCGCCATCGCGCCCATGGCCGCCGCCATGGCGCCCCACATGGCCGCGTAGTTGGCGTGGTCGGCCGGCATGGTGCTGAACTTGACCACGGCGTCGCCCTGCTTGGGCAGCGGGAAGGGGCCGCCGGGCGTGGTGGGGGCCTCGCCCTTTTCGCGGCCCTCCCTAAGGACCTGCAGCATCGGCGTGGCGGGGTGGAGGCCGCACGCCTCGGCCTGGCGCGCGCGCGGCGGGGGTGGGGGTTTGGGGTTTCGGGGAGGGGCGAGCAACGGCTGGGGCGGCCTGGGGGTGCGTTCTGCAGCAGGGTCTCACCACAGCTCATCCCACCATCGGCTGGCAACCGAGGCCCCTTTCGGCAAGTCCGATGCGCCCCCCACGCACACGCGCGCGCGCTCACAATGCCTGGCACGTCCAGCCAGTAAAAGTTGCCCTTTTCCGGCTCGTTGCGCGGCACAAACCCGCTGGGCTCCTCGCTGCCCTGCCCCACGCCCGTGGCCACCACGCGGCCCGCCGGCTGCTGCGCCGCCACGCCGTCCCCCCAGCGGCGCCGCCAGTCCGGCGGGACCCAGCCGCGGTTGACCAGCACGGTGCGGTTGCTGCGGGGCGTTTCGGGGGGCAGAGGGGGTGAATGATCAGCATTTGGAGGCCTCACCCCGGCGGCTCGCCTCCGAAACGGGCAGCCTGTCCCCCCCCCCTCCAGCCCCCCCCCTACCCCCCACCCACCCACCCACCACCCCCCACACACCCCACGTCCCCCCGCACCCCCCCCCCAAGGGCGCGCGCCTGCCCTCGTGCTTGAGCGGCGTGATCAGCAGGTAGCCGCTCTTGACCGCCCCCGGCACGCTCAGCATGGCCCGCATCCCCCCGTCCTGCAGCTCGTAGCGGTCGAGCTCAAAGCTGGGGGAGGGGGCGGCGGTTTCGGCGGTTTTTTTTGTGCAGCTGGGTTTGGCGTTCGGGCGGGTTCTGCTGCGAACGTGCAGGCGGTTTTGGGAGCTGCAGGGCGTGCAACGCGCACGGCCTGTGCATTGCCTTTTGCTGGATGAAACCTCCCCCCCCAAGGAAACGAGCCATGATGCGCCTTGCCTGATCGGCCGCGGCCCCACGAAAACGGCGCGCGAGTGGTCGTAGGCCCCCGCCGCGGAGCAGCGCCGGAAGCGCGGCAGCTCGTCCAGCGAGAACACGTCGTCCGGCGGCGCGCGCATCGCCTCGCGCGCCTCCTGCACCACGCCCTCCTGAGGGGCGCGGAAGGGGGGGAGGTGCGCGTTGCAGGGGGGGGGGGGGGCTGTGGAGGCTGGTGGGGGGCCGAGCGAGGCGGTGGAGAGCCGACGCCGGCGCCGACGCCACGCGCCGCGACGGCCCCATCGCTGCCGCCAGCGCTCACCTTCCAGTGCATCCGCTGCACCTGCCAGTAGCACATGCTCGCCGCCACCGCCGAGGGCACGAACATCAGCGCGCCCTTTGCCGGCCCCATCGCGGCCGGCTCCTGCGGCGCGCCCGGTTGCGCGGTTGCGGGCGGCACACGCCCCGGGCGCCGCCGCGCTGCCAAACGACGCCCTCCCCCCCAGCTGCCGGTCGCGCTGTGACTGGCGTCCCACCCGCCCTTGCTCGAGGCTGTGCGCGGCGCCGGTGTGGACGCGTGTGCGCAAGTGATCCGGAGGGACCAGATCGCGGAGGTATATGGGGTCGACGGAAGGCCAGTTGTTTTTCTAGGTCTGGGCGGATTCCAGAGCGACCAGCCGGGAGTAAGGAGCTGGCCCGCGCGCGGCGAACCGGCAGTGCCAAGATGGCAAACTTGGCAAAAGGTACAACGCTCGACAAAGTCTTCAAGGAGGCGTCCGTGAAAAAGGTCGGCTGCCAGCCCGCTCGTCGCTGTGGGGCCGCTGCAGCGCCGCAAGCGGCGGCGCGCCGCATCCCGCCGCCGCTGCCGCGCGCTGCTCCCGCCGTCGGCGGCGCCCGGCTCCGAACGCCGCCCCCCCCCCCCCCCCCCCCCCCCCTCAGCTGTTCAAGGACCTGCTATTCCTGGCGCAGTACGTCGGACGGCGGGTGAGCGGCCGAGCGCCCAGCCCGGCGGCGCGCGCCGCGGCTGCGAAGCGGGCCCGCGCCGATCCGTCCCCCGAAACGGTCGCGCCGCTCGCGACCGACCCGACCCCGCATGGCTGTGCGCCCCCCTCTCCCCGCAGCAAGGCAACGAGCGCGTGCTCAAGGACCAGGTGCGGCAGCAGTTCAAGGCCAACATGCACGAGACGGACGAGGCCAAGATCCTGGAGCAAAAGGAGGCGTGAGTCAACCCCTAAAGCTTTGGCCGTTTGCCGATTCCCCCGGCCGGCGCAGCGGCCGGGCGGGCTTGCGTTGGGGGGCGACGGCGGGGGCGGCCAGTGCAGCTGGCGCGCGCAGCGGAAGCCGAGCTGCCGTGCCGCGGCGGCGCTGGTTGTGTGAGGCCGCCCACCCACCCAACCCCACAAAACCCCACTCCCTCCCCCCAAAACAACATCCGCCAGTGCCATGCGTGCCCTGGGCAACTTTTACTTCCAGGAAGCAGAACGGCTTGCCAGGGTGCGCTCGCTTGCCGCTGCTTTGCTGCGTGTGCTGCGCGGCGGGTTGCCGGGGCGCCTGCAGTGGGGGCAGCAGCGGCTGTGGCCAAATGGGGCGCGGGCCGCGGTGGTGGCAAGCCATTGTGGCGAGTCCGCAGTCCCTGGGCCTGCAATCGCCCGCTCAACGCCCTCCGTGCGCAGGAGAAGGGACCCAAGCGCAAGTGAGCGCGCGCTGGCTCAGGCTCTCCGGCGTGCGTCCGCTCCCGGCGACCGCGGGCGCTCTTGCAAAACGGAGCGCCCCTGCATTGTGCTCCAGTTTTTCTCCCTGTCTCATTTGACCGAAACGCCTTGATTGCAAATGCACAGCGATTGTAAAACACGCCCACGGATCCCTCGCGTCCCCGGGCGCGGCTAATCGGCCGCCACCTCCCGCCCCCGGCGCACGACCATGCAGCGCTCCAGCTCCTCCGCCGCCGCCGCCGCCAGCGCCGCCGCGGCGACGGCCGCCGGCACGCCGCCGCCGCCGCCGGCCATGCGTTCCGCCAGCGTCGCCACCTGCGGCGCGCAGCGGGGGGTCGGCTGTGGGCGGCACGGCACCAGCGGGCAAAGCGTGCAGCCGCCGCGCGGTGCGGCAACTCCCCCGCCCCGCGCCTCCTCGGCGGCCGCACCTTTCTCTCCACTTCCACCTGCCGGTGGGCCGTCCACGGGTGGTCGCAGTTGCACACCCAGCTCGCCTCAAAGCCGCCGCAGGCGCCGCCCTCCCCGTCCTTTCCCCTGCACGCCGCGCCCTTGCCGCACGCGCGCGTCCGCGGGTCGTGCTCGGTCGCCCTGTGCTTGCAGCGGCAGCGCAGCGTCCAGGCGCCCTCGGCGACGATGAAGAAAAAGCCGGGGCAGCTGCAGCGCGCGTTGGCGCAGGCGCGGCCGGCGGCGGCGGCGGCGGCGTGCTCCTTGAGCCGGTGGCCGCAGAGGCTGGAGGTTTTGTTGGCAGGCATTTTATTCGTTTTCGGCGGCGCCGCTGCTTGGCCAAGCAGGGTTTGGAAGAAAGAAGACGCAACTGGCCAATCGAGGGGGCGCGGACTGGCGAGCCCCGAAAGCGCAGTACGGAGCCGTGCCGAGCCACACGCACCAGCGGCTCTCGGCACGGATGGGCCAGCACTCCGCTTCGCAGGTTCCGCACACCCAGGCCAGCTCGGTGCGCTTCTGCTGCTGTTGGCGGCTGTCGAGCGCGGTGTTCGCGCGCAGCTCCGCCGCCGCCGCCGCGCCCGCTCCCGCGGTGGCGGCCCCTCCTGCACGTCCCTCGGGCGAGGCCATAAAAACCCCGGAATTCCAGAGCTGATCCCGGGCCTCCTAGGACGCTGGCCCGCTGGAGGCAAGGTCAAAGCCTCGCGCAGGGGTGCGCGCTCCTCAAGTTCGATTGCGCAACGTTTTGCGTTCGTGACCAGTTTGTTTTTTGACCCGGCGCGGCGCCGAACGAATCAACGAAATGGCGGTGGCGTCCTGCCAGCTCGCGAGAGCGTCCCGTCGCAGGCGCTGAGAAGCCGATAGCGCCCGGCATGCAACTTGCGGCTCCCTGGCAGCGCCGCGCTGCGGTGCGGGCGGCGGCGCCCCGCCGCCCCGGCCCGCCGCTGCTGCCGCACCGTCCGCCGCGACGCGCGCGCCGCGCCGCGCCCCTGCGCGCCGCCCCCCAACCGCCCGGCCGCGGCGACGCCGGCGGCTATGACAGCGATGACAGCAGCGACGACGGGACGCTCGGCGGCGGCTACACGGGCTACTCGCCCAACGTGTTTGAGGCCGCGCCCACGCCGCCGGCCAACGTGGGGCGCAAGCGGCAGGTGGCGGCGCTCATTGGGGGGGCGCTGCTGGAGTTTTACCTCACAGGTGGGCGGCGGCGCGGGGAAGGGAGGCTGGCGCGCGCATGCGGCTGCATGCTGGGCCGGGGCGGGCGTTGAGTGTTGACAGCACACGCGTGCAGCGAGCAGCAGCGCGGCGGCGCTCGGGCGGTTGGCAGCGTCTGAACAGCCCCCAGCTGTGGCGTCCCCGCCCGTGCGATGCTGTATCAATGCACGCGGTTGCAACGCGATGCGGCGCAGGCGGCGTGCTGTGGGCGCCTGTGATGGCGGCCCTGGGCGTAATTGCGCTCGCGCCCAGCCGGCGGCAGCTGCAGCGGCGGGAGGCGGAGGCGGTGGCCCAGGCGGAGGAGCGCGTGCGCATCGAGCTGCTGGCGCGGCAGCCCGTAACGCCCCCAGAGAGCGGGCAGTGGTGAGTCGCGGGGGCCGCTGGGTTGCGGCGGGCGAGCTGCGCAGAGCGCTGCACAAGAAATCGGTCCGCACGTACTTGCGCTGTCATTGACCCCCCACCCCACCCCGCTTTTGCCGGCGCCTGTGCAGGGTCATCCGCCTGTGCCAGGCGCTGTGGCGGCCCTGGGTGGAGCCCTTCCTGATAAAAACTTGCCTGGCGCAGTGGCAGGTGCGGCCGGCGCACGCCTGACGCAGCAGCCGCCGGCACAGTCGCGCCCGGCAGTCCTGAGCGGCCTGCCCCGGCCGCCGCGGTGCCGCTGCGGTCGCTGCTTGTGCAGTCTGCAGCGGCGGTCAGCAGCAACCCGCCAGCCGCCGCGTGCGGGCTGCACGAAACCGCCCTCACGCGCCCGCGCCGCACCCGCTCCCGCCGCGCCGCAGGAAACTATCTCCAACGCGGCGCCGCGCGGCTGGTCCTTGGCCATCGCCGACGTCAGCCTCGGCACCGAGGGCCCCCAGCTCTCCGACTTCCAGGCCTACGCGGACAGCGAGACGGGGCGCCTCACCGCCATCGACTGCCGCATGGCCTTCAACTCGGACACGCTGCGCGTGGTCGTGCGGGGCTCGTCGCCGATCGCGGCGTTCACGGCCACGGTTTCGGGCATACGCATGACCGGTGCGCGGCGACGGGCAGGCGGCGGGGCCTTGGGGGCCGATGTGCTGCGCCGCAGCGCCTTCGACAGCCTGCGGAACCGCGGGGTTTTCAGCCGGCGCATGGCGCGCAGCGCGCACGGGGGGCCGGAGGCGGCTGCCGGCGGCTGGCGGCTGGGGATGGCGCGCAGGGGCACCGGGGCGCGCCGCGGGTGGCCGGCGGGGGCCCTGCAAAACTGCCTCGCAGCAGGATGTCAGCAGGGCTTTCGCCAGGGCCCGCCCCAACCCAAACCGCGCCCGCTCGGCCCCGCAGGCGAGCTGCGCATGACGCCGATCATGGACCAGCGCATGCTGCTTTGGGCCTTCAAGCAGGCGCCCTCGGTCAACGTCAAGCTCGCGGTCAAGGGGCCCATCGGCGGCGCCGACCTGTCGCAGTTTCAGTTCATCCAGGTGGGTGGCCTGGCTGGGTCAGGGGGGGCTCGCATGCGCGTGCCTCGGGCGGCGCAGCCGGCTTCTGATGGCATGGAGGCGCAGCACACAAGGGAGGCTGCTCCTGCGCGCGTGCACGTGCATGAGGCGCGTGCGCATGCACATGCGCATGCAAAAACGCCCCCATGCGCTCACCCCGCCGCCTCCCTTTCCTTCCCTTCCCGCAACGACCGGCGCTGCGCCTCCAGGGCATTGTTGCCTCCAACATCCAGGAGCTGCTGGTCGAGCCCAGGAGGGGGGTGGTGCCCCTGGACTACGAGTTCAGGGTGGAGGAGGTGGGAGGGAGGGGGGCTTTGGGTGGCCTTGGTGTCTTTTGAAGCAACCGCCGGGGGTTTTGCCGTGTCACACTCCGCGCTGGACCCGCCGCGGGGCACCTCGCAGCACGGGTGGGGTGGGCCCACCCCCACAGCGGGCCAACAGGCTCCTCGCCTCGCCTTCTCCAACCCCGCCGCTTCCCGCCGAATAACCCCCAGGCCGTCGCCACCACGGTCAACCTTCACGTTGAGTCCCTCGCCGGCCTGCCGCGCACCCTCGGCCGCCGCCGCGCGCCGGTGCAGCTGGGGGTGGTGTGCGTCGAGACTATAAGCCGCCAGCGCGGCGCGACGGCGCGGCCGCTGGAGGTGTCGCCGGGGTCAAAGGCGGTGGCGGTGCGGGAGACGGTCAAAGTGGAGCTTCCCAGGAAGGAGGGCATGATTCGGATAGAGGTGGGGGGGGCCGAAGGGGGTTAGGGGCCTCCTGGCCAGGGGGCTGGCTGTTTGGGGGGCAGCAACCGCTCCTTGGTCCGAGGCCCAGGGATCAAGGAAGGGTGGCAGTATGAGAGGAGCGCTCCCGCTTGGCATGCGGCCAGGGCTCCGCATGCAACCCCACAAACACACACTATGCACAAACAGCACACACAACAGCACGCACAACAAACCTTTCAAAACCGGCTCACCCCCCCCCAGCTGCGGGACCTCAGCGCCGGCGGCCGCGTGCTGGGCAGCACGCTGCTGTGGGTGTCTGCGTCGATGGACGGCTCGACCCTCTTCTGGGGCCACCAGCGCAACGGCGAGGCGCTGGCGCGGCGGTGGGGGCCGAGCGACCGGCCGTGGCGCGTGTCGCTGCCGTTTGAAGGTGCGGGCGGCGCGCCGGCCCTGCGCCGCAGCGCGCGCATCCGCTGCGCCTGGCGAGTGGCAGGCCCCTTGCCCTCTGCTTTGCCTCGGGCTTGACACGCGCAGCGCCAGCCAGGGAACTGCGGCCGCGCAACGGCCCCGCCTCGCAAAACCCACCCCATTCCAAAAAAAAACCTCCCCGCAGGCGACGCCGTCGGCGGCGTGGCAGAGGTGCGGCTCGGCGTGAGCGTTGAGCCCTGGACCTACAAGCAGCCGCTGGTGCCGGCGGCGTACCGCTCATCGGGGCCCCACACCGTCGTACTGCAGATCGTGGAAGGTGAGGGGGGGCGAAAGGGCCTTCGAGGCCAAAGAAAGGGCCTCAAGGGCCCTTTTTCATGCCGCTTGAGCGCGCTTGCTGCCATCCCGTCCCGATTTCTTTTTGTGGGCTTGCCTACGCCCCCTCAAACGCGCCACCCCCAGCTTCCGCCGCGGCGCCAACCCGGCCAAACCCCGCCGCCCCCGTCGCCGCCCGCCCGCCCCTTTCGCAGCCCGCAACCTCGGCGGCCCTCCCCCCGCGCCCGGCGCGCCCGCGCCACGCCGCCCGCCGCCGGCCAACCCGTTTGTGCAGCTCCGGTACGACCAGGCGGCCTACGCCACCGCCGTCGCCTACGGCACGCCAAGCCCCGTCTTCCTAGAGCCCTTTGCGTTCGCAGAAAACTCCAGCATGCTCACCCGCCGCGTGCGCCTCGAGGCGTGGTCCGCGCCGCCCGCCGGCGCGGACGCGGCGGCCGCCGCAGCGACGGGCGCGAGCGTCGCGAGCCTCGCGTCGTCTGACGGCCTGCCCGGGCGGCGCGAGTACTTCGGCGGTACCGCCATCAACCTCGACCTTACTACGGAGGGGGCGGTGCAGGACCGATGGTACGCCCTCGGCGGCGGCGAGGGCGGGGAGGTGCGCGTGCGGCTGGCCGTCGTGGCGGGCCGGCCCGAGGAGGCGGACGCGCAGGAGGCGGCCGACTTTTTCTGCGGCGCGCTGGGCGGCGCGAGCAGGGAGGCGCTGCTCGTTGAGGTGCGGGAAGGGGTGGCCGAGGGGCGGAGGCGCGTGCGGGCCTGCTGCTTTGGGTTGCCGCGGCGGGGGTTTGGAGGGGGGCGGGGCTGCGCCATTTGGTGTTGTGCAGGCTGTGAGGGGACCTGCCTGCTGGAGTGGGCGTCCGCAGGCCGGTCCAGCCTGGTTTGAAAGCGTGCGCCGGCCCGCTCACGCGCCCGCCGCGGCCGCCCCGACGCTCGCAGGTGCTGTCTTCGCGCCTGCAGCTGCCGCTGTCATCAATGGACTCCGATGACACCGACGCCCAGCCCGTGTACCGGATAAGCTACCAGGGCGCCTCAGTCGTGGGCGACACCTCGCCGCTCGCCGCCCGCCGCCGCAGCCGCGCGGGGCGCCTCAACCTGCGGCGGCGCGCGCCGCCGCCGCCCGCGCGGCCCGGCGGCGCGCGGCCCGGCGGCGGCGGCGGCGCCAGCGGCGGCGGCGGCGGCGCGGAGGCGGCGGGCGCTGACGGGGCGGACTTGATGGCGCGGGCGGCGTTTGTCTACGCCCCAGAGCCGCCGCCGCCGCCGGGCGCCCCCGGCCCGCGCCGCCCCCGCTGGCTGGACTACTCGCTCCAGATAGAGTGCTGCGACCTCGACGCGGCGCCGGGCGACGAGGTTATGGGGTCTGTGGAGGTGGACGTGGCGCAGCGGCTGGCGCTGTCGGATAATGGCTCCTGGGAGGGCTGGCTCAAGCTCAACAAGGTGAGCCTTTGGGGTTTGGGGTTTGGTCCGGTGGATTTAGGGTGTGGGGTTTGGGCCGGCGAGTTGTGCCTTGCGCACTGTGCGGGGTGGTGCTCATTTGGGGGGCTGTTGAGTCTCGCTTTGATAACCAACCCCCGCCGCCAACGCCACACGCTGCTGCACCGCAGGAGGGGGGCCACATTCTGGTGCGCCTGACGCGGCTGCCCGCCTGCGAGCCGGCCGACATCATACTGCCGCCGCCCAGGAGCGCCGCCGCCGCCGCGGCCGCGGCCGCAACGACCTCCTCCGCAGACAGCGTGGGGGCCTCCGCCGAGGGCGCCACGGCCGCGGCCACGGCCGCGGGCAAGGGCACGCCCGCGGCGGCGCCGGGCCCCGTGGGCCCGCAGGCGGCGGGCGGCCTGGCGCGCAGCGGCGGCAACGCGGGCGCGGCGGTGAGCGCCGTGATCTCGGGCCTCGCCGTCGACGGCGTTTGGCTGGGGCAGCTGGTGGGGCGCGTGCAGGAGTCTCAGGAGGGGCTGCGCGGCCAGGTCAGCGAGCAGGCGCAGCAGGCGGCGGCGGCGACGAACAAGTGGCTGCAGCAGGCCACCGGCTGGCTCGACCGCCGCCGCGGCGGGCGGGCGGGCGGGGAGGAGCGGGCGCAGCCGCAGAAGCAGCCCAAGGCCCTGACCGCGCCCGCGGACGCGGCCGCCGACGCGGCGCCCAAGCCGGCTGCGGCTCCAGGCGGCAAGTCCGACGGCGGCTCGCCCAGCGGGCTGCGCACGCCCAGCCGCGGCGCGCTGCCCCTCGGCGGCGCGCCCCGCAGCGGCGGCAGCGCCAGCGGGGGCTTTGAGCTGCAGCAGGCCCTGCTCTCCGCGCTGGGCGGCCTGGGCATCGACGGCAGCCGGTGGGGGGGCGGCGGCGCCGCCGCCGCCAAGGCGGCGCCGCTGTCATCAGGGTGGTGGGACAAGGTTGGCGAGGGCCAGCGCAGGGATGGGGAGCAGCAGGGGGGGAAGCAACAGAAGGCGAGCGGCCAGCAGCGGCCGGAGCAGCAGCAGGGCGGCTCGGCCACGGAGGGGCCTGGCGGCGCGGGCGGCGGCACCGGCGCTGCTCAGCCGCAGCCCGCGGGCCCCGGCGGCGGCGGGCCGGCCGCCGTGGCCGCTGCTGCGACCGCCGCTGCGGCGGCGGCGGTGGCCCCTCCCACTCCCGCCACGGAACATGGCACCGGTGGCGGCAGCGGCGGCGGCGACGACGCATCGCGGCTATCGAGCGCCATGGCCGCGGCCGCGGCGGCGCATGCGCGCGGCGCGCTGCGCCAGCGGCGGGGCGCCGCGGCGGCAGCCATATCCAGCTTCCCCCTGCAGGGCGCGGCCGACGACGCCGGCGACGGCTTGAGAAGCTTCCCCCTGCAGGGCGCGGCCGCCGAGCCCGCGGCGGCCCCGCCGCCCAGCCGCCTCGGCCCCAGCGTCGATGAGGAGGACGAAGACGACTGGGGGGGCGCCGGGGTTGGCGAGGACGGCAGCGGCGGCGGCGCAGCCAGCGGTGGCGGCGGCGGCGGCCAAGGTGGCAGCGGCGACGGCAACGGCACCACCGCCGCCGCGGGCGCGGGCGTCGCGGTGGCTCCAGACCGGGAGGCTTGAGGGCAGCGGTGTGCCGGCAAAAGCGGGGCGCTGCAAATGAGTGCGACAGCGCTCCTTCTCGTTGACATGGCTGATGTGCGTTGACTGCGCGCACATTACCGCTCCTCTGCTGTTCTTTTGCTCCCGCGTGTGTCGTCTGCAACTGTTCTATGCAATGCATTTGCACGCTGTTGGACAAACTCTGCAACAAGACCCCGTCATTGCGTCCCCCGCGTGCATGCGCGCGCGCCCGTGCCCATGTGGTGTTGTGAGACACCCCAAATCACTCATAATGTAACAACGCATCAGCGCGGCACGCTTCCAGCAGAAAGGGAGAGCGAGCAGCGGTGCAGGCAGGAAAGGAGAGCTGCAAAAGAATCAAAAAACGAATGCGCTCGCCGGGACTCGAACCCGGGCCTGGTCCGTGGCAGGGACCTATCATACCCCTAGACTACGAGCGCTTGCTAGGTCACGAATTGATGCCAGCCAGCAGGCATATATTAATTATATGACACAACAGGGTTTAGCAAATTTTTTGGAGGCGCCGTGTTGGAGGCGCGCGCTTGGGGCGGTTTGCGGCGGCTGTGTAGGGCGACCCAGTTGGCGACACTGCCCCATGGTCTATTGTGCCTGCAGTTGCTTTGGCTTCCTCGCGCGCGCGCTTTCGTTTCTCGGCGTCTGTGGCTTGCCCCCGCCGGCGCGCGCTGCGGCGCGGGACGGGGGAAAGCCGCGCGCTGAAGGGTGGGGCGGTTGGTTTTTGGCCTTTGCGGCGGTTGGCCGCGGGTCTTTTTTTTGGACTGCCCCACACGCCGTTTGCTTGCCCATCCGCTGATGCGGTGATGCTTGCTTGTGCACCCGACGCACCGCCGGACCGGGCGGCGGGCGGGAGGTTGAAAAAGGCGGCCCGGTATAGGATCCCACGATGCCGTGGGCGGAGTAACCATCAAATCAAAAAAAAATTGCGCAGGGGCCGTGCGACGCGGGGATTAGTGCGCTATCATTGCGCGTGGGTTTTGTTGTGGTGTTGCCATCCGCGCCTCGCAGGCGCCGGTGGTGTTGACCGCCTGCCATGCGGCGGTTGACTGCTCGTTTTCCTTGACCCTGGTTGGAACACGGTGGCTGCAGGATCCTGCGATGCCGCAGGCGGAGTAACAAATCATCGCATCGCGAATTATTTGCGCCTACAGCCCCGGCAAGCACATGCCGGCCGGGGGGCGTGGCGCGCGCCCCGCACGGCGCGCGCCCGCTGCCGAGCGGCCAAACTCGGCGCCCGCCGTCCGCACCGGCCCCTTGCAGGGGCCGTGCGACGCGGGGATTAGTGCGCTNGGTGATGCTTGCTTGTGCACCCGACGCACCGCCGGACCGGGCGGCGGGCGGGAGGTTGAAAAAGGCAGCCCGGTATAGGATCCCACGATGCCGTGGGCGGAGTAACCATCAAATCAAATTTTTAGGCCGCCGGACCGGGCGGCGGGCGGGAGGTTGAAAAATGCGGCCCGGTATAGGATCCCACGATGCCGTGGGCGGAGTAACCATCAAATAATCATTTTTAGGCGCCCGCCGTCCGCACCGGCCCCTTGCAGGGGCCGTGCGACGCGGGGATTAGTGCGCTATCATTGCGTGTGGGTTTTGTTGTGGTGTTGCCATCCGCGCCTCGCAGGCGCCGGTGGCGTTGACCGCCTGCCGTGCGGCGGTTGACTGCTCGTTTTCCTTGACCCTCCGCACCACGTTCGTCGCAGCAGCCTGCCCCTGCACTTGCGCCAACGCCGGCCCGCAACCTCGCCGTCCCTCCTCGCGACTTTACACGCTGTTCAACGCACGACACAACAACAGGCTCTTCACACGGCGCCCGCAGAGGGCGAGGCGCACAAAGCAAAGCAAAGGGACTCCCTCTGCTCAGTCAGGTCAGCAGCGGCAGCGCGCCCTGCGGCGCCGCGGCGCCATCGGCGCCCGCCCGCGGCTCGGGCGCCTGTGCCTGCGCCTGCCCCTGCTGCGGCTGCGGCTGCTCCGCCGGCGCCTCGGCCGCGCCGCCGCCGCCGCCGCCGCCGCCGCCTGCCGGCAGCCCGCCGCCAATTTCGTCCAGCCCCCCGCCGCCCATCACCAAATCCAGCCGCACATCAGAATCGAGGTCCCGGCGCTTGCGGCCGCCGTAAACGTCAAACCGCGCCGTCTCGACGGCGCCGATGACCGCCGGCTGCCCCTCCGCCGGCGGCGGCGGCACGGCGGCCTGCAGCACCGCGCTCGCCGAGCCCGACGGCCGCGCCTGGGACGCGCCCGCGGCCCCGGCGCCGCCGCCGCCGCCGCCGCCGCCGCGCGTTTTGTACTGCAGCGCAGCCAGCGCGGCGGCGCGGATGCGCGAGGCGGGGTCGCCGCCGCTGCCCGCGAGGGAGGCTTTCTCCGCGAGCTGCCCCAACTCCTCAGGGCCCCCCGCCACCACTGCTGCCGCGGCGGCGGCAAGGGCGCCGCTCGTGCCGCCGCCGTCCGCGGCTGCGCCGACAATGCTGAGCGCCGCGCGCTCGGGCCCGCTGCTGCCGGCGCCGCTGCTGCCGCCGGCGCCGGCGCTGCTGCTGGCCGCCGCAGTCGCCGACGCCGGCGGCTCGCCTGGCTGCTGCGCCCCCGCCGCCGCAGCGTCCCCGGCAGCCGCAGCCGCCGCAGGCGCGGCCGGCGCGTGGCTGCGCCGGTACTGCGCCGCCGCCGCCCACTGCCGCGCCGCCTCCGACGGCGTCCGCGCCGCCGCCACGTTGGCGTTGCCGCCGGGCACCCCCGACGCGGCGCCCGCCGGCCGGTGCCCGCCGCCGCTGCCGGGGCGGCGTTGCGCGTCTGCCGCGAGGGCGGCTTCGTACTCAGACCGCAGCAGCGGCAGCTCGGCCATCAGCCGCCGCCGCGCGGCGA
Source organism: Raphidocelis subcapitata (assembly GCA_003203535.1). Classification (NCBI taxonomy): domain Eukaryota; kingdom Viridiplantae; phylum Chlorophyta; class Chlorophyceae; order Sphaeropleales; family Selenastraceae; genus Raphidocelis; species Raphidocelis subcapitata. Next base: position 70,748 of record BDRX01000018.1, read on the forward strand.
GGTACTGCTGGAACCGCGCCACCAGCGGCGCGTCGCCGGCCGCCTGCGCGTCGAGCAGGCTGGGCCGGCGGCCGCCGTTGGCGGCGGCGAAGGCGGCGAGCCAGCCTGAGAGCGCGGCCTTGTGGGCGCGGAACTCGGCGAGGGCGGCGGAGCAGCGGTCCAGGACGTTCTGCGGGGGGTTTAAGGGGGTGCGGGCGTTTGCGGGCCGGGGCGGTGTTGTGGGCGGGCGCGGTCGGGGCGCGGGGTGGTCGGCGCGCGGCCGCGCTGGGTCAGGAGCTGAGAGGCGGCGAGCCGGCGCCGCGCCGCGAGGCCGGCATCGCCCCCGCACCTGCGCCTGGGAGGGGCGGCTGTCGGTGTGGCTCGTCATGTGCACCGACGGGCCGGGGGGCGCGGCGGCCGCGGCCGCGCAGGCTGGGCCTGGGGCTGGGGTGGCGGCGGCGGCGCGCCGCGGCGCAGCGGCGCGTGGTGCCACCGCCGGGGCTCCATTGGGGCGCGCGAGGCCGGCGCGCGCCGTGAGAGGCCTCCCAGAGCGCTGCAATTGCCCCAGCGCCTCCATGGGGCCGGCCTGGGGGCCGGGGGTGCGCTTTCTGGAGGGCCTCGACAGCGATGGGAGTCGGTGGGACAGGGAGTCACAGGTTTCTGGGCGTTAACAAGCGCAAATAACGCATACAGACCCTGCAACCCCACCCGTCAAATGAGGGGCGTGGCACTCGCCCAACACCAGGCCGCGGCCTGGGGCCTGTGCTTGGGCTGGCCACACCCCGCACGGGCCGCGAATGCTTGCTGGACCTCGGTGCGACCGCGGCTCTGCAGCGGCGCCGCCGCGGCCGGCGGCCGCCCGGCGCCGGTCCACGGCCCGGCCGTCGCCGTCGCCGCCGCCGCCGCCGCCGCTGGCGCCGCGCCCGCCGGCCGCGCGCCGCCGCCGCCTCCCGAGGAGACCATCACGAGCACGGCCAACGCGTACGTAAAGCACTGCGTCAAGCTGCGCGAGCGGGCGCGCTACCGGCGGGAGCGGGGCCGCCTCCTGCTCGTGGGCTCGACCGTGCTGCGCGAGCTCGCCGCCGCCGGCGCGCCGCTGCGCGTCGACGCGCTCCTGCTGCAGCCCGGCGCGCCCTCGCCGCTGCCGGACGGCCTGGCGCCGCGCCGGGTGGTGCGCGTCAGCGAGGCGGTGGCGAAAAAGATAAGCGGACTGGAAACGGTGGCCGCCTCGGACGCCATTGTCGAGCTGGACGTGGCGGCGCAGGGGCCGCTGCCCGTCGGGGCGCTGCGCGCCGCGTTTGGGCTGCCCGCGGCGGCGGCGGCGGCGGCGGGGGAGGCGCCCGCGCATACCGCGCCGCCGGCGCAGCAGCAGGGGGACGAGGAACAGCGGAAGCAGGACGAGGAGCAGCAGCAGCAGCAGGAGCAGCAGGGGCAGCAGCAGGGGCAGCAGCAGCGGCGAGCAGAGGCGCCCGCGGCCCTGCGGCGGCTGCTGGTGCTGGAGGCGGTGCAGGACCCCGGAAACCTCGGCACCCTGCTGCGCTGCGCGCTCGCGTTCGGATGGTGAGCCCTCCCGCCGCCGGCGGCGGGAGGCCGGCGCTGCGCGGTCGCGCGGCGGAGCATTGTGCAGCGCGCCGCGCCCCGGGCCGCGCCCGCTGTTGCTGCCGGCCGCGCCCCTCGCAATCGCAACGCACCTCCCGGCACGCACCGCAGCACCCCCACGCAATCCCCCCCACCACCCCCCGCCGCTGCCAACAGGGACGCCGTGCTCCTCCTCCCCGGCTGCTGCGACCCCTTCAACGAAAAGGCCCTCCGCGCCAGCCGCGGCGCGGCGCTGCGCCTGCCGCTCGCCGAGGCGTCGTGGGGGGAGCTCGAGGCGCTCGCGGCGGACGCGGGGCTGGCGCTGCTGGCGGCAGAGCCGGAAGAGGAGGAGGGCGGAGGCGCGGAAGCCGGGGAGGCAGCAGGGGGAGCCGAACGGGCGGGCCCCGACGCCCGCGGCGGCGGCCCCGGGCGGCAGCGGCGGCAGCGGCAGGGCGACGGCGGGGCGGCGGCGGCGGGGGCGGTTGCGCGGGGGGGCTGCGTCGGGCTGGTGCTGGGCAGCGAGGGCCAGGGCCTTTCGGCGACGGCGCTGCGGCGCTGCCGGCGCGTGGCCGTCCCCATGGCGCCGGGGCGGATGGAGAGCCTCAACGTCAGCGTCGCGGGAGGTGAGGCGGGGGCCTGCGCGCTCCGTGCTGCGTGCTGCGTGCTGCGTGTGCTCGGGGAGCCCTGCGCCCTGTGTGTTGTGCAGCAACCTCCTCCCTCTCCCAACCCCCATCTCACCCGACCCTGACTCCACCCCCCACCCCCTCCCGCAACATCCAACCCCCACCCGCAGGCATCTTGATGTTTATGCTGAGCGAGGGGCGGGGGCAGCTGGCGGCGCGGCTGGACGGGATGCTCGCAGGCAGCGGCGGCAGCAGCAGCGACCCTAGCAACGGCTGAAGTCCTGTAAAAAACACCACCACACCGACTGCTTGCTCTACCACCCCCGCCAGTCGCACGCTTGGAATTTGCTCTGGGGATCATGGGGCAGCAGCACCATTTTTGAAGGAGCGCTGGCAGGGGGGGAAATGCAGGCGAGAGAGGGCACGCCGCAGTTTCTGCGCAAGCGACGCCTCCGCCCGCCCCGCTCTTCTGCCGGCGCGGGGCGGCAGCAGCCTACGCGGACACCTCCACACCGCCAGCCGCACCCCCCGCCGCGGCCACCGCGCCGACGACGGCAGCGGTGCCGCCCCCGCCCTTGCTCCCACCGCCGCGCTGGGCACGGGCGCCCGCGATGCGCCCAAAGGAGATGGTGGGGCCGCTGCGGGCGCGTTTGGGGGGCGCCAAGGGAGTGACCGAGTGAGTAACGGGTGCTCTGCACTTGAGCGTGTGTTAAGCCAACAGCCAGATCACTTTGGCAGCCCCGTGCTGCCCCCTGGCAGCCAGTGACGGCAGCAACTGAGGTGGCCCCTAAATCGCGCAGAGCAGAGCAGCGCAGAGCAGGGGGCAGCCCCCCCCCTCACTTGAACATGGCCGACACCGCCGCCGCCATGGCCCTGTTGGCGGTGAGGTCAATGGGGCGGTCCCCGAACTCGGCCTGGCAGGGACGGTTCGGGGCGGTTTCGGGGCGGTCTGGGGCGGTTTCGGGCGGTGTTGGAGAGTGCATGTGCGAGGGATTTGATTGCCCCGAACCGCTCGCCAAGGACACCTGCCCCATTCCCCCTCGTTGAGCACCCCGCAAACAACAGGACAAACCGAACGGCCCACCACGTGCGTCGTCGTCCACTGCGGCAGCGCCTGCACCCCCGCCTTTGACAGCGGGATGAAGCTGCGGTTGCGGGCGGCGCGGCTGGCCTCGATCTGGCGGCTCGCCGCCGCGACGGCGCGCAGCGCTGAGTCGCCGTCCCTACGGACGTTTTGGGTTTCAGTTGCGGGGCCGGTGGTTTGGCGGGTTGTTGTTGAACAACCCGCCAAACCCGCCTTGGCAGAGGGGTTCCTCTGATAGGTTTCATCGGCACGGATTGGGCCTGAGCGCCCTCGACCACAATCGATGCCATTGCCGCGCACGCCCGCGCCCCCGCCCGCCGCGACCCCCGGCCCCACCCATCTGCCAGATGCACAGTGTGCGTGCCCCGCACGCGCGCGCTCCCCTCTGGCCCCCGCGCACCGCGGCTTGAAGGCCATGCGCTGGGTGGTGCGCATGTCATCCTCCGATGGCCGCTCCCCCGGCTCGCGGCGGCGCTGCGTGAAGTGGAGGGGGACGGGGTAGGCCGCGCTGACGGGCGGGTGGCGCACCTTTCAGTTGGGGGCGGGCGCGGTTTTGGGGTGAGTCATTCAGTTGGGGCCGCTTTTCACTTGGGGAGGTGTCAACAACTCCAAGGAGGGCTGTTGGGTTGGGGAAGTGCCTATGAAGGCTCAGGAACACGCTTTTCGCGGCGGCCTGATGCGCTCTGAGCGCATTTTCGATAGATCATTCTCAACGCCCACCCATCCACCCCACTGATTACTAAGCCCGCCTCACCTCGTCGACGTGGCCCCAGCCGCAGTCGACCTCGGGAAACACGACGCGGTGCATCTGGGAGGGGCGGGATCGAGCAGGGTTGCGGGTGATGCAAGGGCGGGGGTTGCAGCCGCTTGAGCGGGGGTGCAGCCGCCTTGGCGGGCTGGGCCCGGGAACGGCGGCGCAGGCGCGTCACTTTTCCTCCCTTGGGAGCCCGCCGTGCGGCGCGGGCGGCGCGGGCGCTCGCCTGCGGCACGCGCCCCGGGTGGGTGCCGAAGGAGGCCGAGTAGGATGAGGTGGCGGGGTACAGCTCGCTGCACGCCCACTTCAGGGGGCAGTGGGAGGCCAGCGTTTCGATCAAGTCCCCCGCCTTGGGGCGCCCGCCGCCGCCGCCGCCGCCGCCGCGCGCGGCCCGCAGCGCCGCCGCGGTGCGACGGCCGCGCGCGGCGGCGGCGGCGGCGGCGGCGGCGGCGGCGCCGGTCGCCGCTTCGCCGGCGGCGGGGGCTGCGGCGGCGTCCGGGGCGGCCGAGGCGGCGGCGGCGGCGGGGTCCGAGGCGGGGGCGTGCCTGAGCCCCTTGACCTCCACCTTGCGGGGGAATCCCATTGTCCTAGGGGGAAAAGCGACGGTTGTTGTTTTTACGGCAAGTGACGATTTGTTAGTCAAACCCCAACCTGGGAGGTTGGTCGCAGGCGCAGAAAGAGCAGCAGGCGGGTGCGTGCGTGAAAGGACGGCCACCGACCTCCCCACCCCCCGGCGCACTTGATGCGCGTCTGCCACTTTAGCAGCGCCGTCGCCTCTGCGTCCTCCACAGAGTGCTGGCGGCAGTGCAGCTCGTGGCTCACGGGCTTGGTGCTGGGGGGGGGGGGGGGGGGGGGGGGCGCGGCAGAAAGCAGGGGGAGGAAAACGGAAGAGTGAGGGGACGGTGTAGCCGCAGTCGGGGGCGCGCAACCCCAACCGACTGATGGGTCAGGCAGGAGCGGATTTAAACCCCCGAACTCGCGCATCCCTTCAAACTGAAGCGGATCAAAGAAATGAGTCGAACGCGCAACCGCAACCGGTCGGCCCACCTTTCCGGCCGCGCCACCGCGTGCAGCTGCCTCAGCAGCTCGACCAGCTCGGTCCTCTCCCCCGGCGGCAGCGCCCCCAGCAGCGCCGCCGCGGCGTCGGCGGCGCGGGGCGCGAGCAGGCCGTCTGTGTAGGTGCGCTGGCGGGCGACCCATGACGCGAGCGCCGTCTGCTGGCGCACGCGGAACTCGTCGGTCTGGCGGTTTGCGGTTGTTAGTAACGGGTGGAGGGCGGTTTACCAACGGGCGGCGGGCGGCCCGGTTGGAGGGTTTTCGCCGTGTATGTGGTGGGGCTTTCAAGCCTCAAGGACGGCAGGCAATGACATGGGTGCCTGCAGGCCTGTGGACCCTCAAGCCACTAACTTGTCCATGCTTCAGCAGGGCAGGCGGGAGCAAGCTGCCTGCAGTCTGAGACTGCGGCAATCGCAGCGGCCCTCCAACCCGCCCCACCGGCTTGTGCACTTGCGCGTTGGCCACGGTGTAGGTGCTGGCCAGGAACGGCGCCCACGTCTCGCCCGCGCCCTGCCGCAGCGCCTCGCCCCTGCGGTTCGCGGCGGCGCGGCGGGGTTTGCGCGAGGCGGGGCCGGGGGGCCGGTGCCGGCCATGGGCCGCGCCCCGGCAGTCCGCTTGCCGGCGCGCCATTCTATCCAACCCCCAACCGCCCAGCAGCTGCCCTTCACCCAGTGCCTGCGGCCGCCGCCTGTTCCGCCGCCGCCCCCCGCCCCACCAATCGCTGACAAAGTTCTTGTTGGGCGCCGCCTCTGGCCTGCAGATCGGCAGCGTGTTGGCCCAAAGGTCGGGGTAGAGGTCCTTCAGCCCGTGGGAGGCCATCGAGGTGGTCAGGTTGGTGATCGCGCCGGCGCCGAGCTTCGGCGGCGGCGGCGCGGCGGCCATCGCGGCGGCGCGCGCCGAAATGCGCGCGCTCGTCGTGAGCGGCGGGGAGGCGGCGGCCTCGGCGGCGGCGGCGGCGGCGGCGGCGGCGTCAGCGGGGGCGACGGCCAGGCGGTCGAGCGGGAGGCGCAGGTTGTCGCCGGCGGCGGCGGCAGCCGCACTGGCGGCGGCCCCGCCACCGGCCGGCGCCGCCGAAGCCGCGCGCCCGCCGCGCGCGACCGTCGCGGTGTGCATCCAGCCAGGGGACTCCGCCGACGCGGGGCGCGGCGGCGGCGCGCCCAGCCGGCCCGCGCCGCCGCCGCGCCGCGCCGCGGTGGGCGCGGACGCGAGCCGCGCGCGGCACGCGGCGGCCTCCAGCGCCCCGGGGGCCGCCGCGTCGGGCAGCGAGTCCCAGCGCGGCGCGCGGCGGCTGCTGCGGCCCGTCGAGGCGCCACTGCCGCCCCCGCCGCCGCTGCCGCCCCCGCTGCCGCCCGCGGCGCGCTCCCGCTGCTCCGCGGCGGCGGCGGCGTCCTGCAGCAGCGACATGTACCGGGCGTACCGGGCGCGCTCCTCGGGCGTCGCGCGGCACTGCAGCCAGCCCGCGACGGCGTCGGCGAAGCGCTGCTGGCAAAAGGGGCCGGCGGCGCGGGGCGGCGGCGGCGGCGCCGCCGCGCCGCGGGCGTCGCTGGGCACGCCCATCGCCGCCGGGGGCTGGCCCAGGTGGTGTGTGTGCCTCCTTTAGGCGATGTACGAAGCGAGAGCGCGGGGGTCCACCGGTGAGGAGGCGCGTTTCCGCGGCGATCGACGCTGCAAGCGCGCGGAAACGTCGGCGACGAGCTACTCGAAACGAATGCGCTTCTACAGGGTCGCTGCGCCGCGAAGCCATCGACCCCGATGTAAGCTTGACCGCCGGTCAAACTTGCGCCGCCGGCGCTGTCTGGCCCCCGCCCGCCGCACACCAGGCGCTGCAGCGCGCACTGCGCGCCCAAGATGCCCGCCAACCACACCCATCTGACCACAACCAACCAGACCAAAGGCGTTTACACCCGACTTCGGCACACACTGCCCGGGCCGCTCCAACCGCCCCAGTCAGCGACAGGGTGTGTTCCCCTCGCCGCTCGCAAAATGCGCTCACGCACGCAGCCAGCCCACAGCACACGCACCAAGCCCAAACCCAAAGCTCGGGTCCTTGACGGGCCCGCACAAAAAGATCCAAACCTGCGGGTTGAGTACTGGCCTTAGTTAATATTAGCCAGGCAGGCCCCTACTTGACGTCTGCGTGCACGTAGTCGGTGAAGTGGAAACGCGACCACAGCCGCTGCAGCGCGCGGCGCGCCAGCAGCGCCGCCGCGGCGAGGGCCAGGCACGCCAGCCCCAGCGGCGCCGCCGGCCCCCACCCGCCCGCGCCCGCTGCGCCCGCGCCCGCGCCCGGCCACGCGCCGGCCGCGGCCGCGAGCAGCGCGAACGCGCCGACCGGCGCGGCCACCGCCGCCGCCGCGGTGCACGCCGCGCGCAGCCGCTCGATCCAGGTAACCGCCCGGCGGCAGCTCTTGCAGTGCCTGCAGTGCTGGGCCCAGCGGTCCATTACCACCTCACGGGGCAGCGCGGGGCCGAGGCGGGCGTCGGTGCCGAGAGGCCAGGGGATGCTGCCGCCGCCGACCTGGTCCATCCAGGTCCTGGTTTGGGGGGGGGGTGGGGGGTGGGGGGGGGTTGGGGGGTTTGGGGGGGTTTGGGGAGGTTAGGGGGTGTTGCGCTTTTAGTGAGGCGCTTTTTCCTGCGGATGGCATGTTTTGAAGCTTCTGGGGCCCGGTTTGCGGAGGGGGTTTATGCGAGCGCGCAACGGTTGACCGGCCTTTGCGGGGTGCGCGCGCTTGCACGCGTGCTGCTGTGCGGGAGCGGCTGGGGGTGGGGGCGGGCTCGGGGGAGATTGCAGCTCCCAACTCCCTGCTGCCAACTCCCTGCAAGATCGATCAAGATTGCACATCCCAATCCATCGCACCTGAAGGTGATGATGCCCGTGTCTGCGGTGGCGGGAAGGTAGAAGCTCTGGCGCCACCCGCCGGCCGGCGACGCCTGCAGCAGGCGCTCCTGAAAGCTCATCCGGGGAGGGGCGTGTGCGTGCGCAGCGCGCTCTTGCCCCGGCTTTGCTGCCGTAATGCCGAGCCCTCTTCAGGCAGGGTGCAAGGCCGCATGCACACAATAACGGTAGCGATGCGAAGCAAACACTCAGAAACACCCTCCTTTTCCAAAACGCACGAAACTGCCCCCCCCCCCCTCAAAACAACCAAAGCCGCGCGCCCCACCCCCACCTGCACGTGCAGCAGGTATGCGTCGCTGTCCAGCACCACCTGCTGCCCCAGGTGGAACACCCAGTCAAACGCGCCCGCCAGCTTGCGCGCGAGGGGGGGGAGCTTCGCGTTGGTGACAAAGCCGGCGAAGAGCTTTGACTTGCCGGGGGCGACGGGCACGCCGTAAAACTGAGCGGGGCGGGGGGGGGGGGGGGGGGGGGGGGGGGGGGGGGGGGGGGGGGTTGTCACATGAGGTTGGAGCTTGCAGATCGCATCGGCTTTGGCGGCGGCCTGCTGGCTCCCAAACTTGGGTTCGCTGTTTTGTGCGTCCGGTTCCACCCCGCGAAACCAAGCGCGTCCCCCAACACAGGACACCGGATCCTGCCCTACTCCCCTCCCAAGTCCCCAGCCCCACCTGCAGCATGAAGGTGCGGCCCGTGGCGGTCTTCTGGACTGTGCTGTTCAGGCAGGGCGCAACAAAGTTGTTCACCTGCGGTTTTGGGGTTGTGGCTCGCGCCTAAAAGCTTTGCGCTGTGATTGCAGAGCGCCGAGGGGGATCGGGATGCGGCCCCGGTGGGCGTGCCGCGCTCAAAGGCCCGGCTGCACGGGCCCAGAGGCGCTGCATGCTCCCCGCCGAACTACCCCCCCTCCCCCCCCATCACACACCCCCGGCCCGTCTCCATCCGCCGCCCACCCCCTCCCCCCACATTATCTCCCCGCAATCCCCCCCCCACCGTCTCCATCCTCGAGGGGATCTTGAAGGGCGCGGTGTCCCGCCACAGCCGGAAGCCTGCGGACGCGCGAGGAAAGGCGGAAGGTGAGGGGCCTGCTTGCGGCGGCGAGCGGCGGCGGCAGCAGGCAGCCGCAGCAGGCAGCCGCGACCGGCGGCGGCGGCCAGCAGAGGGAACAGGCAGTTGCGGCAAGCGGCGGCAAGCGGCGGCAAGCGGCGGCGGGTGTCCGCGGCCGGCGGCGATCGGCGGAGGGAACGGGCAGCGGCGGCAAGCGGCGGCAAGTGGGGCGCGAGCCGCCGCACCCTTGGCGCTGGGCGCCGCCTCGGTCTTGATCTCCCCCAGCGGCGTGGCGATCTCCCTCCGTGCGTTGCCCATGATGCCGTGGTGCGTGAAGGGGATCTAAAGGGCATCGTTCCGGGTTGCGTTTTTGCGTTGCTGGATTGGTTCATTGGTGCGTCGCGCGCGCGCGGTCGGGGCGTGCTTGGGGCGGGCGCGGGGCGGGTGCCACAGTTGCGGAGGGGGGCGGGGGCGGCCGAGGTTGGCGGCGCTGTCCCCTGAGCGCGCCGGCAGGCGTGCGTGAACGCACACGGTCCAAGGCGGCGCGCGCGTGCGGGGATGGCATGGCCGCAGTCTCACGTGGCTGGGGTCGTGGAGGTTCTCATGCAGCGTGTCAAAGCTGTTTCCGGTTGAGTTTTTTTTGGGGGGGGAGGGTGCGTAAGTGTGTTTGGGTGTGGTGTGGAAGACTGGTTGGGGCAGGGATTAGGCAGAAAGCCGCAGCAGGGCGTAGAAGAGGGTGCAGCGCGGGCAGAGGCAGCCGAACAGGCAGGCCCCCTCTCCCCCCCCCTCACCCATACTCCAGGTCCCGCATGAACCAGTCCCCCCCAAGCAGCGTCCAGCCCTCCCTGCCGATCTCCTCGGCGACCGGCGGCGCCGCGTCCGGCGGCGGCGGCGACTTTGCGTCCATCCAGACCCACAGCAGGCCGCCCTTGGCCTGCGGGCGGCGCGGCGCGGCGCGGCGCGGCGCGGGGCAGGGCGGGGCGGGGTGGGTCCGGGGCGGTCGCGCGCGGGGCGTCCGAGGCGCGGCCCTTGCGGCGCGCTTGGCTGCACCCGGGGCAGCTGCCTGAGCTACGCAGGGCTGCGCATGGGCTGTGCATGGGCTTTGCATGGGCCGTGCATGGGCTGTGCATGGGCTGCTCATGCGCCATGCATGCATGGGCTGCGCATGGGCTGTGCATGGGCCGTGCATGGGCTGCGCATGGGCTGTGCAGGCACCCCCCGCCGCCCCTCCCACCTGGCAGGGGAAGGACCGCGCGCACGCGCGGCCGCTGGAGCAGGCGGTGGCGCGCGCCTTGGGGTCCTCGATTTGGGGGATGTCCCTGCGGACGGATGGGGTTGGAGGGCCCGGGGTTCAGCGCGATCCACGATCCAGGGCGTAAAGCCCCGAGCCCGGCGCTTCCGCCGGCGCTCGCTCGCGCAGCCTTGCCGCCGCGCAGCCGCGGCGCGCCCAAGCCAAAACGGCGGCTGCGACCAGAGCCGTCCCTACGCGCCTGCAGGCGCCGCTGCCGTCGAAGCGCCACCTGGAATGGAAAGCGGGGTTTGATGTTCGAGGATGGGGGAGAGCTTGGCGGGGCGCCAATCGTTCGTTTCCAGGGCCAAGCTGCAAGCAGTCCGGACTATCCCCCCCACCCAGCCGGCCCAGGGTGACCGAGCCCTTGCACCCGCCCGCTGCCTGGTGCGCCTTGGTGCGTGGGTGCGATGAAAAGTGACTGAAAATGACTAAAAGCACCCACCCGTGGTAGACACACTGCAGGGTCGAGTCTGACGGCTCGATGCGGCCCTCGCTCAGCGGCGCGAGGCGGTGGGGGCTGCGCGCGGGGGTGGGTGGGCGTTTGCGTGCGGGGGAGGGCGTGCTGTGCGCGCCGTGCGCACGCGGGGCGGGGCGCACCGGACCCGCAATGGGGAACGGCCTCCCCCAATGTGGGGTTGTGCGGCGGGGCCACAGCCACGGTCGAGCAGCAACGGCGCGGCGCGCGCCCCCCCTCACCAGCCCCCCTCCCCCCTCACCAGCGGTCCTCCAGCACGGCCCACCCCCCCTCTGCCGGCCGCCAGATCACGAGGGGCACGCCCAGCACCATCGCGGCGGTGGGGCGGGAGGGGTCCAGCTGGGACTCGACCGCCACCGGCCACCACGCGCGGTGCCACGAAAACGCGTCCCCGCCGATGCCGGGGGCGGGCGCGGGCGCCGCGGCGGGCGCGCCCTCGCCGCCCGCGGGGCGCGGCGCGGTCGCAGTCGCGCCGACGGGGGCCCCGGCATCGGTGGTGGAGGCGGTCCGCACGGCGCGGCGCCAATGGGTGGGCCTGGCCGGCAGGCGCGGCGCGGCAGCGGCGGGGGCGGCCCCTGCGGCGCGCCGCCGCTGCGCCTGCTGCGGGGGCGCGCGTTGCTGCATGCGCGCGGCAAGCATTTCGGCAATCGAATCCGCGATCCGAAATGGCGCGGGAAGCCGGGGACCGAGCGGAAAATCGCTGGTCTTCTGGAGGCACCAGTGGCACCCGCGCAGCCTCACATCCCGAGCCCCGCTCCGTGGCTCCGTCTGATGTGCACTTTCGGATCGGAAGCTTCCAAGTCCCAACAGCTCGACAGACACTCGCCGGGAGGAAGGGAGGACCCAGATCACCATGTCACAGCCCTTGGCAGGCCTCCTCCTGCGCCAGGTGGGCGTCCAAAGGGCTGCTGGGTTGCAGTTGACCTCTTCGCGCCCTGAAGCGCGGCCGGAAGCCCACCCTGCACCCCGCACACGCCCTCTTACACCCCGGCAGGCGGCACTGCAGAACGCCCCTGCAGCGGCCAGCTTGATGCGCGGCGCTGCAGTGGCTCTGGCGCAGAGGATCCCGTTGTCCGGGTGCGCGGCTGGGAGCGCCGGCGGCGCCGGGGGCCGGCAATGGAGCGCAGCAGCGCGCGCGCGCGCGCGTCGATGCACGCGCGCCGCCGGCCCTGCGGTTGTTCTGCCGCTGCCGCCGCTGCCTCGTGCCCCTTCCCCACCATGCGCGCGCCCGCACCTCACCGTGCCATCTGCGCAGGACTCGCGCCTTTTCGGCCGCAGCGGCGGAGCAGCAGCAGCAGCAGCAGCAGCAGCAGCAGCAGCAGCAGCGAGAGGCTGAGGTGCGTTGCCGCCCGCAATGCATGCACTGTCCATTTGGCTGCATGCACTGTCCATTGGCTGCAAGGGGAGGGCCCGGCGGCCACATCCCGGCCATGCAATCCACATGCGCGCGCCTCTGAAAGCACGCACGCCCCCACGCGCGCGCCCGCCCCGGCGCGCAGGCGGAGCAGCAGCAGCAGCGGCCGCCGCCCGGCGGGGCCGCGGGCGCGGAGGGCGCGAGCCCCAGCGGCAGCGGCGGCGGCGCGGGCGGGGAGTCCGGCGCGGAGGGCGGCCCCGCGGGGGGCTCCCCTTTCGGCTCCTTTTCCAGCAGCTTCAAGGCCGGGTTCGAGGGCGTGAAGGGCCGCATCGGCGGCGCGGCCGGCGGCGGCGGCGGCGGCGGCCCGGAGCGGCCCAAAGAGGAGCTCTCCGCCAAGGCGTCCCGCCTTTGGTCGACGGCGGTGCGGGAGGTGCGGGACGCCGTACTGCCGAGGGACGATGCGGTGTCGCTGACTAAGCAGTACACGGGGCCGGTGTACCAGGTGGGGGCTCGGGGTGGGGTCGGTGTTTGGATGGGCTGCGGTACGGCTGCTGGCGTGCGATCTGGCTTGCGCGCGCGATTCGGCAGCGATGGCTGCGATGGGCGGAGGAGCGCCGCCGAAAGCCGCCGCCGAGGCGCGCGCATCCTCGCGTGCCGCCGCGGCTCCGTGAGCCGCCATCCCAGCGCACGACCGCCTCCCCTCCCCGCCCCCCCTTTTCCAAACCCCGCAGCCCGGCGACCAGCCCTACGACGGCCCCAGCGCGCTGGCGGCGGTGAAGCGGGAGGAGTCAGCTTTCGAAAAGGCCTGGGGGGAGCTGCAGCGCAAGGTGGGTTGAAAGCGGCCGCGTTTTTTTGGGGAGGGGGAGGTGGGGGTTGGCGCGTCGGCGGCTGGGGGCGGCTTGAGAGCGGGGTTGGGTGGGCGCCGGCGCGCTCAACGCCGGTGCGGCGGCGCCGCCGCGGGGAGCCGCCGGCCGCTTTGGCTTTGTCGCCGGGCCCCCGGCCTCCCCGAACGAGCCGCAAGCCCCGCCTAACCCTTAAACCCTAACCCTAAACCCTTCCACACCCCTCCCCCCCCCCCCGCGCCCCCCAGTTTGGGCACCACCCCCTGTTCCAGCGGCTGCGCTCGGTGCGCCTCGCCGACAGCGCCGTCGTGCGCAAGGGGCAGGAGCTTGCGGATGAGATAAGGGACCGCTACGAGACCAGCGACAGCCCCATGGTGCACAAAGTGGAGGTGAGGGGGGGGGGTGTTGGGGGGCTGTTTGGGGGGGCAGGGGCTTGCGGATGAGATAAGGGACCGCTACGAGACCAGCGACAGCCCCATGGTGCACAAAGTGGAGGTGAGGGGGGGGGTGTTTGATTTTGGAGGGGTGATTCATTCGAATTTTAAAGGAAGGCTTAATGTTGGATCCGCAAGGAGAGCTCACCGACTTTCGAATTTCAAAACCTTCACCCCCCCAAAAACCTCCAACCCCCCAAAAAACAACCTCCCCCCCCCTCCACCCACCCTCCAAAACAAACAGGACATAAAGGAGCGCGTGTTTGGCAAGACCGACGCCGCCAGCGCTATGGCCACCATGCTGGCACGGGACCCGGGGTTCGACATGTCGCGCCTGCTGGCGGGGGTCAAGAAGGACGCGCCGCTGGTGGGGGGCGGTTGTTGAGCCGTTGTTTCCCCTGTGCAGCCCCCAAGCAGAGCCTTTGAAGCAGAACCTTCTTCGGGGGAGGCTGGGCCTCCCAAACCCATCGCATTTCCAGTGGAAGTGCCTGACATGCCACACGCCACAAAACCTCCCGCAATGAAACCTCTCACAATGAAACCTCCCGCGAACAAAACCGCCGCCCCCCCCAAAGGTGGTCAAGGCGTTCCTGACCCACGACCTCGCCACGCTGGGGCAGCACTGCGGCCCCGAGCTGATGGAGCGCTTCACCGGCATATTCAGGCACTTTGAGGCAGAGGTGTGGGGTGGGGTGGGGTGGGGTGGGGCCGGCAGGTGGGCGCGCGAGGGCGTCTCTTGGGCGGCTCTTTCTGGCGCGCACGCGCGCGCCCTCCCTTTCGTGCAACAGTCAATTCCCAACCCCCAAACCCTCCCCCAAACGCCCCCAAACTGCCACCCCCCCCCCAAAGGGTCTGATTGAGGACCCCACCATCCTTTTCGTCGGGGAGGTGGAGCTGGTGGAGCTCAAGGTGGGGTGGGGGGTCGGGGGGCATTCGGCACCCTTTGTCCGGTTGTGCCGTTTGAATTCGGCCGGCCGAATGTTCTGAATTTATCCCCAAACCAAACCAAACCAAACCAAACCAAACCAAACCAAATCAAACCAAATCAAACCAAAACCGACACCAAACCAAACCAACCCCCCCAAAGGCTATTGATGACGAGCCGCTGGTGGTGGTGCAGTTCAACTGCCAGCAGATCAAGTGCACGCGCGACAAGTTTGGGAACGTCATAGACGGCTCCCCCAACTCCATCCAAAAGGTGGGGGGGGGGCTCTTATCAAGAGAGTTTGGGGGGGCGTTGAGCTGAAACACCCCAAAACAAACTCGGCCAACCACTTCCCAAAAACCTCGCCCCAAAAAACCACCCCCTCCCCAACCGCCCCCCCTCCCTCCACCCCCACCCCGCCCCCTCCAGTGGCAATCCATGCTGGCGCTGGTCTGACCGGCGGCGGCCCGCGGAAAGGCGCGCCCCTCTGAGCGCCGAGCGGCTCCGCCAGGGGGCGCCCGCCCCGGCCGGCGGGCTGCGCCCGCAGCAGGGGCCCTGCCTGCGCCAGCAGGGGCCCGCGCGCGCGCGCCCCTCTGCAGCAGCGCGGACGCGTGCGCGCCCGCCACGTGCGCGTGTAAACAAACTTTCCCGCGTTTTTTTGCATTTTTCGTGGGGCCCAAAACTGAGGGGCCTTTGTCAGCATTCGAAGGGCGGGCGGCAGGCCCTCGCATAAAAAGGGGCTCGGGGCTTTGGGAGCCGAAGGGTCGCGGCGCCGCGCACCAGACTGTGCTTTTGCGCGCATTGCGGCGGCACAGGAAAACGAAACCGGGCGCCGCGCGGGCGCGGGGTGCGTTGCGATGCGTGCAGGGTGCGGCCGCGGGAAAGCGGCGGCGCGGCGCGGCGCGGCGCGGGGCGGCAGTGGGGGAAAAGGAGGCAGAAAAAGAGCGCAGCCGCCCCGGGGTCCAGTCCCAAAGCCGCTGTCAGTCCTCCGCCGACCGCCACCCCCCTCTGGAGGCGTTCGAACAGAGGCTTTCAAACGGAGGCCACGTTCAGGCCCAAAAGTCCAGCCCCAAAGCCGCCGTCAGTCCTCCGCAGATCGAGACGGTAGGTTGGAAAGGAACTGCAGCGGGCCCCTTATGCCCGGCGGCCCCCGCCAAGACGGCGGCCGCAGCGCCTCCAGGCACCACCAAGCAAACGCCACGCGCGCCGCGCCCAGCGCCCACAGCAGCGCGGCGAGCAGCAGCAGGCGCGCCATCAGCACGGCGGTCGCGAGGGGGTCCTGGCCGCCGAACGCGGCCGCCAGGCGCTCGAAGCCGCTGGCCAGGTCGTCGATTCGGTTCTGGACCTGGCGCCGCCGGGGTTTTGGGGGTTGTTTTGAGGTGCTTCTGTCTGGTGTTCAGTGCTCTGTTGGGGGGGCTTCAGGGTTCTAGGGCTCAGCGCAGTGCGGCGGCGCGGCGGCCCAAAGGTTGCGTGCTGCGCCAAAACCGATCAAACAAGAAAACATCCTGGCTGGAAACCGCCCCAAAACCGTCCCGAAACTGCCCAAAACCGCCCTCAAAACCGCCCCCACCTGCAGCGACACCCTCAGCAGCTGCTCGTACCGCCGCTTGAGCGCGCGCAGCCGCCTCGGCCGGAACATAACCGCCGCCGCCGCCGCGCCGCCGTCGTCGCCGCCCGCCCCCTCCGCCCCTCCCCCTCCCCCTCCGCCCCCGGGCCATGCCCAGGGCGTTGAGGGGTCGTCGTCTGAGTCGTAGTCCTCCCCCCCAAACGCGTCTGGCAGCAGGCCCGCGGTGTCCAGCAGCTCCCCCAGCTCCACGCCCAGGTACTCGGCCAGGCCCTTTTGGGGGGGGGGGTGGCATGTGTGGAGTTTTTGTTTTGGGGGGGTGTTATTTGGGGTGTTGAAGCTATCATGAGGCATGCTATCGCTTATCCACGCCCAGGAACTCGGCAAGGCCCTTTTGGGGGGGGAGGGGGGGGCATGTGTGGAGTTTTTTTGTTTTTGGGGGGGTGTTATATGGGGTGTTGAAGCTATCATAAGGCATGCTATCGCTTATCCACGCCCAGGTACTCGGCCAGGCTCTGAGGAGTTTTATTGTTTGGGGAAAGGATGGTTGGCCAGGCCCTTTTGGGGGGTTTGGGAGTGTTTATTTGGGGGGAGGGTTTGGCCAGGCCCTTTGGGGGTTCGGGTTTGGAGGGTGGGATGTTTGTTGGAAACGGGAGTGCAGCCAGGGCAACGGGTCTGGGACAAGGCAGCGGAGTCATGCCGCTACCCCCCAAAACGCGCAAGCTCAAAGTTGGGGCCGCCCCCCGCGCCCCCCGCGCGCGCGCGCGCCTTGCGCCACAGCCTGCGCAGTGCGAATGCGCTGCGGTAGAGCACCGCCGCCAGCAGCGTGCCGCGGGGATGGAAGCAGACCCAGTAGGCCGCAAACACGGTCAGCAGGTTGTACCTTGGGGTTTGTTTTGGGGGGGGGGGGTGTTGCGGGTTTTTTTTGGGGGGGGATTAAGGGTTGTTTTGAGGGAGGGGTTGCTTGTCCAGGTGCTGCAAAAACACAAGCACGCAGACCTCGCCAACCAAAGCCCCCAAAACGCGCTGCGCGCGCCAGCGGCCGCCGCCACGCGCACCAAAAGCCCGCAAACCACACGCGACCCAGCCACCCCCAAGCCCCCAGATCGCGCACCACGGCCGCCGCCACGCCCGCAGGTCGCGCATCCACGCGAGAAAGGAGGCCAGCCAGTTGAGCGCCTCCTTGAAGCGCCGGATGTTGTAGCGCGCGCGCGCCACGCGAAACTGCTCGCGGCCGGTTTCGAGGACCTGGTTGTTTCGGGGGGTGGGGGTGGGGAGGTGCGCGTTGAAAGGGAGGGGTTGCGTACGTTAAGGGTTGAGAGGTTGATTTCGGGACGGGTGACGGGTGACGGCCAGGCGCCGTATGGTTGGGGGCCTGCCCCGGGCCCCTGTCTTGCTCCCCCCCACCCGCCCTTCCCGGCCCCCCTCCCACCCCGGGCCCCCCCAATCCCCCCACCCCACCCCGCCCTCCCCAGTCCCCCCCAGCCTCTCCCACCTTGCGCGCCACCGGCTGCGGCACGGGGGGGTCTGCGGCCGCCAGCCAGGCCACCAGCTTGTCGTGGTGGCGCTTGACCGTGGCGTCGCGGCTGCAGGTCTGCCAAAGCGATATCAGGTGCACCTGGGGGGGTTTAGTTGGGGGTTTTTTGTTTGGGGTTTTGTCGGGGGGTTTGTCGGGGGTTTTGGCGTTTGGGTTTTTTGCGCTTGGGTTTGTAACGTGCGCTCGCGTGTACGAGGGCATCATTGCGTGCATGTGTGTGCGTCCGCGCAGCTGTGCGCGCGGTCGCATGCACGCAGCATGCGTGCGCGCATGCGCGTCCGCCAGGGCTGTGCAGAAACGCGGGACCGCGGGAAAGGCAAAAGGCGCGCGCACTGTAGGGGGGTAGGGCGAGCGCGAGTAGGCCGACAGCAGGCGCCGGCGGTCCGGGATGTCGCAGCGGAAGGAGACCAGCAGCGTGCCTGGCGGTTTGCGGCGGCGGTTTCGCAGCGGTGGGTTGCTTTTTTTCTGCCTGCTCCCCTCCCCAAATCCTCCCTCCTTAAAAAGCCTCCTGAAAAAGCTTCCGTGCGCAGCCAGCCCGGCGCGCAAGCAAACCCGGGGGCGGCAACCGCATCCCCCGCTGCCGCGGCCCGCCGCCCGCCCACCTGCCACGACCCTCGCGCCGCGCTCGTCCCTCGCATCGCCGCGCAGCCGCAGGCTCTTTGGCTGCTCGCGGCCGCTGATGACGAGCAGGCTGCTGATGCGGTAGGAGCTCTTGCCTGCGGTCAAAGGCGCGGTCAAAGGCGGTCAAAGGCGGTCAAAGGCGCGGTCAAACATCAGTCAACTGTGCGGTCAAACATCGGTCAAAGGTGCCGTCGAGGTGGTTGTTGAGGTCGGCGGAGCACCCACAATCAATCATCACGACCCACCCAGGATTTCGGGGCGCCCCCGGCGGCCAGACTCCGAATAGACCACGGCCACGAGGAGCGCGGTGGGGTGGTAGATCGGCACCTGGTGACGCCGCGCGGGTGACGCCGTGCAGGGTGAGGCGGGGTCGGAACGCGCGGCGCAGAGGGAAAGGCGCGCCCCCCAAAAGCGAAATCCGCCGCCTCGACAACTGTCGCTGATGCCAGGCCGTCGGCCCCACTCAGCAGCCCCCTCCCGGATCCAAAAGGCCAAAAATGCCACAAGGAGGCAGCCCAGACGAATCCCGGGGGCGCCGCAGGCCGGTCGTCTCACGCACGCACCTCCAGCTGCCACTCCAGCTCGGGCCCCCGCCGCGGCCGCGCGCGCGCCCAGTGGGGGCCGCATTTGACCACCAAGCTGTAGCCCCTGGCAAAGGGGGGAGGGGCGTTTTGTTGTTGGCGGTTTGTTTGAGGAGCGTTCCGGGTCAGCTTTGGGCTGCGATCTGGGCTGGGTGACTCGTGGTCGTGACACATGGCTGGATTGTGGGGCCCAGGTGACTCGTGGGGGGCCATCCTGGCATTGGTTGACTAACCCATGGCACTGGACTCACTTTTTGGGCTCTGGTGACAGGTCCACCCTGTGTAGCACCAGCTGCAGCCGCGCCAGCGGGCCGTCGGGCGTAGAGCCCGCCAAGCTATTGGGCAGGCCGGCAACCGGGCTCGGCACGGCCGCCGCCGCCGCCGCACCCCCCGACGCCGAGGCCGCCGGCGCCGCCGACGCGGCCGCGAAAGGCGCCGCCGCCGCCGCGGCGGCGCCGCCCGCGCCATCCGGCGGGGCGCCGCCGACGCTGGCCGCCGGCGCGCGGCGGCGCAGCGTCAGCTGCTTCAGAAGCGTCCACCGCTCCGCCCCCGCCGCCGCGATCGCGGCCCCCCGCGCCCCCGCCGCCGCGCCCGCACCGCCGCCCCCGCCCCGCGGCGAGGGCGAGGGCGCGGCAGCGGCGGAGGGCGTGAGCGCGGGCACGCCAAAGGCGGAGGCGCGCAGGTCCGCGTCCGCGGCGTGGCACAGCAGCTCCGCGCGGGCGCCCTCCAGGCCGGAGAGCGGCAGGCGCATGCCCGGCAGTCGGTTCTGGCGCGCCTGCGTGCGGGGGGGGGGCAGAGGGGGGGATGTGTGGGTAGGGTGAAAGGGTGGACGGTGCGGGGTTGCGGGTTGGGGGCAGAGGGTGAGGGGCGGAGTGTGGGGGTGGGTATGAGTACGGGCAGGGGGTTGCGAGCGCGCGTGTGACGTGCCGGGGTACGCTGCCGGCGCGGGTGGCGCCGCCTCGCCCCGCGCGCGCCCAGTTCATTCCGTCAACCCCCCCCCTCACGTCAACCCCCCTCGAGCTCACCGCGTGCACCCCGAGCCACGTTGTGGGCGGCGGCGGGGACTGCAGCAGCAGGTCGATGGAGCTCCAATCAGCGCGCGCCATAACCTGCATAGGGCGTGGGGTGGGTGGGTCCGGGTGCGGTGGGTTGAGTTTGGATGGGTCGAGTCGGTTTGAGTTGGCGTGTGGTGGCTTGGGTTGAATTGGGTTGGGGCTTGCAATTCGAATAGCACGAGCTGGCGGGCGCAAGGCTCTGCTGTGCAACAAACCGTTCCCCGCCCCCACTGGCCCCCGCCAACGGAGACTCCACCCCCGCAGCGGCGACAGCAAGCCCGCAAACCCCCCAGAAGCCGCGCGCGCGCCTGCGAGCGGCCGCCGGGCAGCCCCTCCCCCCTCAAGATGACCTCCAGCACCACGCGCTTGTCCTTCAGGGGGCTGGGGGGGGGGGCGGAAGTTGCGTTGGGGGATTGGTTTCGTTATGAGTCGGGTTTGGGGGTTGGGGTTCACAAGGTGTAGTTGAGTTGCTTGGGAGTCCCAAGTGGGCTGGCCCCAAGAAAAACCCCATTCCACCCCACAATATGCTCTTGAGCTCAACAGAGCTTCAGACCCCGCCCTGCAACAAGCACGGCTGCAGTCTCTGGCGGATGCCGGGCCCCCACACCCACCGTTTCGTGCAGAACACAAAGCTCTCCAAAAACGCCGCCCGCCCCCCCGGCGACACCCGGACCGGCCGGCTCTCCACCCGCTGGTGCCGGCCGAAGCTGACGCGCGCCAGCGCGAACACCGCCGCGGCGCGGGGCGAGGGGCGCGCGCCGCCTGCCGACGCGGCCGCGCCGGCGCCCTCGCCTGCGGCGGCGGCCGCCGCGCGCCGCTGGTGATGCGGCGGAGGGCTCGAGTCGCTGTCAGCCCCCCCCAGGAACCACGCCGCCGACGACGCGACCGACGAGAGCGGCCCCGCATCCGCCTCCTCGCCTTCCGATGCCACGCTCGCCCCCGCCCCCGCCCCCGGCCCCGCGGGCGGCGTCGCGGGCCGCTGCCACCACCAAAGCGGGGGCTGCGCGCCGGCGGCGGCGTCAAAGGCGCCGCCGCCGTCGTCGTCGGTGGCGGCGCCGCCAAGCCAGGCCGAGTACCAGGCGCCCCCCAAGAGCACCTTGGCATTCGGGAATGGGGGGCGAGTCAACGGTCAGAAACCTGGTTTCAGGGCTTGGCTTGTAAACGCACCCACCCCCAAACGGTGCTGCAATCATTGCTCGACACACTGGATCACGACAACATGAAGCAGGCATGCGCAGCACGCACGGCAGCAGCGCGGCACAGCATGACACATCCTCATTTTTTAGTCACCCCCCCTCCCCCCACCTCCAGCAGCTGCAGCTTTACGTAAACCAGGCAGGGCTCCTCATATAGCTCCCCCAGCCGCGAGTGCGCCAGCACGGGGGGGACTTTGGCCTCTCCGGGCAGAAGGCAGAAGCTTGGTTTTCGAAAGGGCGTGGGGGGAGGGCGGAGGGTTGGGCTCAGCTCGGTGACAGGTGACAGCCGTGGGTTTGGCCACGCCGGCAGCATAAAGGAGGCACTCGTGCTTGGTTTGGCCCTGCCAGCAATTGGTCCAGCCGCTCTTAGTCGCCGTTCCCCACTGCTTCAACTGCTGCGCCGTATGGCCCCCCCTCCCACCTGCACCGTTCCGCGACGTCCGCCGCGAGCGGCGGCCGCGCCGGCGCCCACCACACCGCGACCTGCAGCTGCCCCACCGACGGCGGCAGCTGCCGGCGCTGCAGCTGCTGCTGCAGGTGCGCCAGCGCGGCGCCGGCGGCGCGCGCGCCGCGGCGCGGCGACAAATCGCCGCCGCCGCTGTCGCGCGCCCCCGGTCCGCTCTCGTCATCCGGCCCCCCCTCCCCAGGCGGCCGCCTCTGGCCGCGCGCCTTCCCCACCGCCGCCGGCGGGGCGCCGGCGCCCGAGGTGGAAGCTTCCTCCGGCGGCCCCTCTCCGCCGCGCGAGCGCCCCCGCCGCCGCGGGCGCGCGGCGACGAAGGACGCCGCCGCCGCGAGCGAGGCGACCCCCGCCGCCGCGCGCTGCAGCGCGCGCGCGGGGCCGGCGACGAGCGGCGGCGGGGCTTTGACGTTTGGCGGGTACAGCTGGAGGTCGATCTCCAGCACCTGGCGTTGACAAATCATTGCTTCAATAGTCATTAGTCAACAATGTGGAGGGCTGCCGCCGAGGCCACAGGCCCCCAGGAGGCAAGGCGAGACCACGCCAAGCCAAGCCACGCACCCCCACCGCACCTCCAATGGCTCAAAGGCGAGGCACGCCACGTCGATAAAGGCACGCCCCAGCAGCTCGTCGGCGCGCCACAGCTCCCACGACCAGATCTGTCGCGCCGGCGGTTTAGGGGTTTTTGGAAGGGCGCAGGCGCGGCGCATGCAACGGCAGCATGGAAAGCAACGCCCCGTCGAGAGGAGCGCAGCCCAACCGCGCAACAAAGCCGACGCTAGAGCGAACTGAAAAGAGGGCCGAAGCAGTGGGAAACAGGTCAAAACGCCGGTCAAACGTCGTTGCAGATCCCACCTCCAGGACGACGCGCCGCCGCGCCGCGTCCACGTCCCCCCACTCCAGCGCCCACTCCTCCCCGAAATCCGCATCCAGCCGCCGCCGGTGCGCGGGGGTGCGGTGCCTGCCGGGGGCGGCGGCGGCGGCGCCTCGCGGCGGCGGCGGTCGGTTTGGGGGGGCGGGGCCGGGCGGCGCGCGTGCTGTCGGGAGGTGCTAGGGATAGCGCTGAGCTGGATGCTTGGGCCATTGGGGGTTTCGAACCAAGGAAAAGGGCCGGTGCCCCCCCTGCGCACCTCTGGCCGCCGACGACGAGCACGGCGTAGGGGTTTGGCAGCGAGCCGCGGTTTGCTGGGGCCAGGTCGCGCAGGCACAGCAGCTGCTCGGTTGGGTGGGAGGGAGGGGAGGGGAGGGTGAGGGGCCGCCGCCTCCGTTTCCGCCGCGCGACACAATCACATGGGGGGCCGCTGAAGCGGCAAAACCGCCGGGGCCGTTTGCTGGGCGAGCGGTGCCCCTCGCCTTCTGCCATCGCTGATCGCGGCGGCGGCCCGTCCCAAAACCCCCAAACCCCAAACCCCACGAATCCCGGGCCCCCTGGCCAACCCTCACCCGCACGTGGAGCTCAAAGGTGCGGAAGGACGCAAACCACTCGTCCACGCTCTCCTCCTGGGTTTGGGAACCGCAAAAAAGGCGTTGGGATGGGCAGATTGGGCTGCGCCAATCAATTGCGCGGCGGGCCGTCCGACTGCTAAAACCCTAAACACCCAGTTCCCCCCTTCCCGCGCGCGAGCTCGCCTGCAGCACGTCGCGCTCAGTCAGCCGCAGCGGGTGCGACGTGACGACCATTTTCGCGCCGCGCGGCGGCGGCCCGCGCAGCGCTCACAGCCCGGGCGCACGCGCCATTCGACGCGCGAAGCACGCACGCACGCGGCCCGTGCGGGCCGCCCCGGTTGCTGCTGCGGGTTTCAGGCTGCGGCGTGTGCGGGGCCTCCAGGCGCCGCTGTCCGCGCACCGGCCGCCTCTGCGCGTGACTGCGTCGGCCTCTGTCGCCGCAGCGCGCTGGCGGGCGCGGCGCCGGCGCTGTCGTGGCGCGCGCCCCGCAGCTGACGAGCCCGCAGCTGCAGCGCCCGCTGTCTGGGACTATGCAGGCCTCGCCTCTGCGGGATACGCGGCTCGGCAGGACAGGTGTGCAGTGCACTGGAGACACCGGAAAGCACCGAGAGGTCGCTGCGGGGTCGGTTTGTTCAAAGCCTTGGGCGCCCCAAAATCCGAAGCAACATATGGCCTGAACGGTCGAGGTTCGGGAGAAAGAGGCATCGACGGTGATCTCGGCCTTGCAAGCCGAGCGCCGCGATGCTGGCGGCCCTGCCGGCCCCGCCGGCGGCTGCCGATGGATCCGATCTGACCTCCCTTTTAAGGGGCCTGCCGGCGGGGCAGCCCCGCATCGATGCCAAGGAGCTGGAGGGGATTGCGCTGCTGCGCAGGCGCCGCGGGGTGGCGCGCCTGGATATGGGCCCTTTCCTGGCGGCCTACTGCCTGATAACGCTGGCACTTATGTACCACGCGATCACGGGCCAGTGGTGAGCGCGCGGCTGCCCGCGACGGCAGCGCGGCCGGCCGACGGCAGCGCGCGCGCGCTGCGCGCCGCGCGCTGCAGTGCACGCGCCGCCCGCCGCCCGCCGCCACGCGCCGCCCATTCGCCCGGGCCCGCGCGCGCGCAACCCTCACCCGCCGCCGCAGGCGCACCTTCACGCTGCTCTCCTACGGCCTCGGCGCCGCCGCCGCGGTCCACGTGCTGGCCCTGCTCTTCACCGTTTGGTCAATCGACTTTCGCGCGGCGGTCACGTGCGCGCGCGCCAGCGGGGTCGCCGACGCGGAGCTCGTCAAGGTGCGTGCCCGCATGCGCGCCGCATGCGCGCCGCATGCGCGCCGCATGCGCGCCGCATGCGTGCGGAGGGGGCTCGGCCGGGTTGGCCCCTGGCGGCTGCTGGCCTGCGGCCATCCTGGCGCGCGCGGTTTGACCGGCGCGCAGCGGGGTTGACCAGGAGCCAGGCGCCGCAGGCTCGGCCGCCTGCGGGGCGCACCGCGCACGGCAGCAGCTGCAGCGGCCACACCCCCTCCCCAGCCGCCGCGCCGCTGATGAGCCTCCCAGCCGCCGCGCTTGCCGGCCGCCGACGCGCCCGCCGCCGCTCTTGCGGCCCCGCCATGCGCCCCCCGCAGGTGGTCCCGGGCAAATTCTCCGGCAAAAAGGAGATCGTTCCGCTCACCACGCGCGTGCTGGTGAGCCTTTTGTGAAACCGCGCGCCGCGCACCAGGAGCGCCGCGCGCCGCCACCGTTGCTACCGCCGCGCACCCTGCAGCACGCCGCGCAGAAGGGTCGCCCGCCAGGCCCTCCGCCCCGCGGCGCGCCCCGTGCCCCGCCGCCGCCAACGCCCCCCGCCCGCCCCCCCCCCCCCCCCCCCGCGCCCCCCCCCCCCCCCCCCCCCCCCCCCCCCCCCCCCCCCCCCGCCCCCCCGCCCCCCCGCGCCCCCCCCCCCCCCCCCCCGCAGCCGGCCGACGCCGCCGCGGCATCCGGCCTGCCCTTTATCGGCGCCGGCCCCGGCGCCGCTGAGGTGGTCGAGGTGGCCTTTGAGTTCCGGAAGCTGCGCTTCCTCTACCACCCCGATACCGCCGCCTTCACGCGCCTGAAGTGAGGGGCTGGGGGATCGGCGCGGGCCGCCGCTTGGTTGGGTGCTTTCGCAGCTGCGTGCGAATGCGCAGGCGCACTGCGTGGTGTCGGTGACTCCTAACTCACAAGTTTGCATGTGCGTGTTGCCGGGGTACGTACGCCGCCGCCGACCCCACCCGCACACCCACAACAGCCGCCGCCGACAAAGCAAACCAAAACACCCCCCCCAGGTTCCCCGTCCACGAGCCCTTCTCCCACTACCTAAAGGCAACCGGCTACGGCTCCCCCGACCGCGTCGCCGCGGCCGCCGAGGTGTGGGGCGCCAACCGCTTCGAGGTGCCCCTGCCGCCGTTCGCGTCGCTGCTGGCGGAGCACATGCTGGCGCCGTTCTTCGTGTTCCAGCTGTTCTGCGTGCTGCTGTGGTGCCTGGACGAGTACTGGTGGGGGGGGGGGTGGCGGTTTTGGTGCAGTGTGCTTTGTGCTGTTTTGGTGTGTGTTGCCTTTCTTGTGTTTGCGTGTGTGCTGTTTTGCGGGCTGCTACTTACCAGCCCCCTCGGCGGGGGAGGGGGGAAGGGGTGCTTTCTTTGCTGCGCTCATGCATGTGTCGCCGCCGGGCAATTCGGCGGGGGCTTGTGATGCGGTTGCGCGTGCTTCGTCCCGCCAGCGTGCAGCGGGCAGGGGTGGGCGACTCTGCGACAAGGCAGTCACCACCCAGCCCGCAACACGCATGCGCACGCCCATGCACCAGCACGCAAAGGCTCGCGGCGCGGTCTGCCGTTTCTTGCGCCACAGCCGCACACACACCCGGGGCACCCCCCACCCCAACGCGCGGATTTCATCCGGCGCCGCCGCCGCACCCGCGGGCGCGTCAGGACTCCAAGCCGCGCGACAGCGAGCGCACCCCCCCCGGTGTAGCGCCCCCGGCACTGCCCAGCCGGGGGCGTTTTAGGGAGGGGCGGCCATCCCGCCGCGGCGTCACCCCGCACGCTCCCTTTCCATCAGCGCCCCATCCAGCCGACGGCTGACGGCACCTGCAGCCGCAAACCAATTCGCTCCCGGAGGGGCGCCCGGCGGTTTCTGCCCCATCAGCCCCCCTGCCCAGCCCCAACCAAACGTGGCCCCCGCCCGAGCACGACCCCCAACCTCGACACCGCACAAACCCACTGCACAAAATCCACCGCACAAAACTCACCGCACAAACCCGCCGCACAAAACCCACCCCCCCAAAAGGTACTACTCCCTCTTCACGCTGTTCATGCTGGTCATGTTCGAGTGCACCGTCGTGGCGCAGCGCATACGCACGCTGAGGGAGCTGCGCAGCCTGCAGACGCCGAAGCAGCGGCTGGCGGCGTACCGGTGGGTTTGCCGGCGGCCATTGGGTGACCGCCGTTGGCCAGCCGCCATTGGCTGACCGCCGTTGGCCAGCCGCCATTGGCTGACCGCTTTCGAGCTCCCCACACTCATCAAACAAGAAAAGCGGCCCCTGAAACACTCCCCGAACACAAACACAAACACGCATGCATCCAAACAGACCCAAACGCCCCGCACCCCCCACCCACTCACCCACCCATCCACGCACGCAAACACGGCCACCTGCCTTGCACACACCAAAAGCTGGCGCGCACCCACCGTCACCCCCCACCCCAACGCTCGGATTTCATCCGGCGCCGCCGCCGCACCCGCGGGCGCGTCAGGACTCCAAGCCGCGCGACAGCGAGCGCGCGCGCGCGGCCCGAGCGGCCGCGCCGCCGCCCCCGTGAGTGGCGGCGCGCCGGGGCCCTCAGCCCGCGCCGCCCAAGGCGGGGGCCGACAGCTCCGGCAATGCGCCGGCGCCCCCTTGCCTCCCTTTCCCCCGCCACCCACCCTCGCCGCCGCTCTGCCCGCATCGCTGTCAGTGCAGAGCCGCGCCGAGGGCGGCCGGCGGGGCATTGAATGCGCGCGCAGCCCCTAACGCAAGCCCCATGGTTTAGGGTTTCCCTTTCAGCCACCCTCGCCGCTGCTCAGCGACCTGTACAGGTCACTCGAGCTGCGCCGAGGGCGGCCGGCGGGGCATTGAATGCGCGCGCAGTCCCTAACGCAAGCCCCAAAACGCCACCTGCGGGCCGCCGCGGCCCTTGAACCCCCCCCCCCCCCAACACAGCCTGGGAAAGCCCGCCTCCTCCACGACGCCCCCCCCCCCCAAAAAACTCCCTCCACACAAAACACCCTCTCCAAAAACACCCTCCCCCCAAAAAACACCCTCCCCAAAACGCTCTGCCCTAACCCCCCAACCCCTGAAACGCCCCTCCGCAACCCCCCAAATGCCCCCCCCGTCTGCCAAACCAGCAACGGCAAGTGGGAGGTACTGCCCGGCGAGGCTCTGCTGCCGGGTGACGTGGTGTCCATCGGGCGGCCGTCTGGGGAGGGCGCCGAGGACAAAGTGGTGCCCGCGGGTGGGTGGGGGTTTTGGGGGTGGGGGATGGGCTGTTTGGGGCGGAGGCGGAGGGGGCAACGTGGTGCCCGTGGGTGGGTGGGGTGTGTGTGGGGTTTGGGGTGGAAGGCAGTGCGGCAAGGTCGTGGCCGGTCATACGGCGCGCGTGGCCGCACGTGCACCCCCCTCCTCGCACACGCACATGTGAATGCACTCGAAAACACACACTCACATGCACACGCGCACGCACACGCGCCCCCAGACTGCCTGCTGCTGTCCGGAACGGCCATTGTTGAGGAGGCGGTGCTCACCGGCGAGTCAACCCCGCAGTGGAAGGCCCCCGCCGCCGGCGGCGGCGCGGCGGCGGCGGCGGGGGCGGACCCCGACGAGAGGCTCAAGGTCAAGGCGCACCGGCACCACATCCTGTTCGGGGGGACGCGGGTGCTGCAGCACACTGGCGACAAGGGCGCGCGGCTCAAGTGGGCTGGGGTGGGGGTGGGGGAGGATGCTGTGTGCTTTTGAGGGGGCGGCGGTTCTGCAGACCACGGGCAATCAGTCTCCATTATGACTGGCAGGGAGCTTGGGGGGCTTGACCAACGTGTTTGCAATCCACACCCCCACCCGCAAACAACAAACGAAACAAACACTGCCGAAACAGGACCCCCGACGGCGGCTGCCTGGCGGTTGTGCTGCGCACCGGGTTCGAAACCAGCCAGGGCCAGGTGGGGGCCGTTTTTTAGGGGGGGCGTGCTTGTGGTTTCACGGTGCATGCTGCATCGGTGGCGGCGCGTGCAGCAGCGCAAGCACCCTTGCGCCGCCGCTGCCCATTCAACGATCCGTTGCGCCCCCCAAACCTGCCTGCGGGCACGAGACTGCCCGGGTGCCCACGCCGCCCGTCGACCAAAACCTCAACCACCAACCAACCCAACCAAAAACCTCGAAGCCCCCAACCGAAACCCCCAACTGCCGACCCCCCCACCCCCCTACCCCAGTTGATCCCAACTGCCGACCCCCCCCACCCCCCTACCCCAGTTGATGCGCACCATCCTTTACAGCAGCGAGCGCGTCACTGCAGGCTCCGCCGACGCGGCCATCTTCATCGCATTTCTGCTGGTGTTTGCGGTGTCGGCGGCCTACTACGTCCTCAAGCACGGCCTGCAGGCGCGGGAGGGGGGGGGAGGGGGGGCTTTGGGGTTGGCTGCCAACCCCAAACTCGGTCGGTTACATGTGATGGGACATTTCAGTTCATGAGACCCCCTAACTGAAACACGAAGCAAAGAAAGGCGCTGAGCTGCATTTCCAAACTGCAAGAAACCCCCACCACCCCCACCAGAAGAACACAACGCCCCCCCCATTTGCATCAAATCCCGCAGGACCCCAGCCGCGACCGCTTCAAGCTGCTGCTCAACTGCGTCATGATCATCACATCAGTCATCCCACCGGGTGGGGGGGCGCGCTTTTGGGCCCCGCTTTGGGCCTCGGGGTTGCCGGCTCGTGGGTTGGGGTGCGCCCCGGGCCGCTTTCGCGCCCCGACTGTGGGGTTGGGCCTGCTTTTGGGGCCCGCCCTTGCGCCTGGTCTGCCGGCTTTTGCGCTTTGGGGGTTCGATGCCGAGGGGCGGAGAGGCCCTCTCATCCCGGGCTTTGCACGCCGTGGCGACGCGACAAGGGCTTTGGATGAGTCGGCCCTGTCCT
Organism: Raphidocelis subcapitata; assembly: GCA_003203535.1. NCBI lineage: Eukaryota > Viridiplantae > Chlorophyta > Chlorophyceae > Sphaeropleales > Selenastraceae > Raphidocelis > Raphidocelis subcapitata. Next base: position 99,692 of record BDRX01000018.1, read on the forward strand.
CAAACGGACCGCGCCCCCCCAGGCCCCCCCCCCCACCCAAGTACTCAAGATGACCCGGTTTCCCCCATCCCCTGCAATAACCAAAACCCATAAAGTCAACCCCTCCTTTCAACATAACACCCTCCCTCAGAGCTGCCCATGGAGCTGACCATTGCGGTCAACGCCTCGCTGGTGGCGCTGGCCAGGAAGAGGGTGCGACCGGGGGGCAGGCGGGGGCTTTCGAAAGGGCTTTGCTTTCGCGGCGGTGGCTGCTTCCACGCTTCAGCCGGATCCCCCTTTGCCGGCGGGCCGGGTGCCCCCGCGCTTTCCGCAACCCCCTCCTCACCCAACCCCGCCGCCACCCAGCCGTTGACCGCAACACCCCCGGCCCCCCGCCTGCCCCCCCAAACCCCCAAAGGTGTTCTGCACCGAGCCCTTCCCCACCCACCGCGCCGCCTCCCAGCTCAACCCATCCCGCCCTCCCGCCCCCCCCAAACCCCCAAAGGTGTTCTGCACCGAGCCCTTCCGAATCCCATTCGCGGGCCGCGTCGAGGTCTGCTGCTTCGACAAGACCGGGACGCTCACGACGGACCACCTTCTGCTGGAGGGCATAGCCGCGGCGCCGGGGACGGAGGAGGTGCTCGCCTCGGAGCGCGCGCGCGCCGCGGCGGCCGCGGACGGCGGCGGCGGCGGCGCCGACGCCGCGGCCGCGCGCGCGCCGCGCGGCAAGTCGGCGAGGCGCGCCGGAGGCGCCGGCGGGAGGGCGGGCGCAGCGGCGGCGCTGCCCGCGCCGCCGGGCGCGACGCCGCTGCTCGCGGGCGCGGAGGGGCTCGTGAGGGACCCCTCGCTGCTGCCTTCCTCCGTCTGCGAGGTTCTGGCGGCGTGCCAGTCGCTGGTGGTGGTGGAGGGGGAGCTGGTTGGGGACCCCCTGGAGAAGGCGGCCCTGGAGGTGCGTGGGGGGGTGTTTCATTTGGGGGGGGGGGGGGCGCAGTTGGTTTCCCAAGGCCGCTTTTCGGGTGGGCGTCTGCAGCCTCCAAAGGAACGCCCCCCACTCAAACACAGTCTTGTGGCTGGTCGCAAACAAGCAAGCAAACAAGCAAGCAAACAAACAAACAAACAAACAAACAAACAAACAAACAAACAAACAAACAAACAAACAAACAAACAAACAAACAAACAAACAAACACACAGTCCTGCGGCTGGTCCTACGCCGGCGACGTCGCGGTGTCCCCCGACAAAAAGACGCGCGCCACGGTGCTGCAGGTG
>BDRX01000018.1:106236-267965 GCA_003203535.1 Raphidocelis subcapitata
AGTGCGGCGGTGGCCACCATGCCCACAGACCAGGCCCAGGACAGCGAGGCGGACTTCAAACCCAACCTGGTCAACAGCGTGTGCTACATGGTGGAACAGGTGGGGGGGCTACACCGTTTGACCGGACCTTGTTTGACCTGGTTTGACCGGACGCTTTGGGGGGGGGAGTGTTTGGGTGTTCGCCCCTGCGCCGGGCTTCGCCTTCGACCTGCGTTTGTGTTTCCCTTTCCCCCCGCGCGGCCAACGCGCGCCGCCGCGCCGCCGCGCCCTGGTTCAGGAACACGCCGCCCCACTCGCCCCTCCCAACAAAAAACCCCTCCCCCCAAACAAACAGACCGTCCAGCTGACCACGTTTGCGGTCAACTACGTGGGCCACCCCTTCAACGAGAGCATCGTGGAGAACAAGGGCATGTTCAGCTCGGTCAAGTACGCGGCCATCTTCCTGCTGGTGCTGGTGCTGGAGCTGGTGCCCTCCATCAACGAAAGGTGGGGGGGGGGGGGCGGGAGGGGGGGCGCATGGGGCTGGGGGAGGGGAGGGGCGGCCGTGCAGGGGTGGCTGCGGCGGCGCGGGGGCGCACGGCGCCGCGGGGGCGGCTGCGGCGGCCGGGGGGCGGCTGCGCGTCGCGGGCTGCGGCTGTGGGGCCGCGTCTGGGGGTGGGGGGTGGGGTGGTGACAGGGCGCTCTGCTTGGCTTGGGGTTTCGGGGCGGGGCTGCACTCCCCGTGCGGCCTGGAAACGGAAACGGCCGCTTGCGGTTTGATTTGGAACACGGTTGCGCCCCAACGGAACGGGCGCCCCGGTTTGGGGGTGGGACGGCGCTGCACTGCGGCCGCCTTACCAACCCGGCGCGGCGTTGGCATGGCTGCATTCGCAGCCTTGGGGCTCGCAAGGCGTGGCATGGCACACATTGCTGCCATTCGTTGTCAGTCCCCAAGGGGCCTCGCCAGACCCTTCGGGGCTCACTCACGGCCCCCTCCCCCTCCTCCGCGCACGCACCTCCCCCCCCCCACGCGCCGGCCCGCCTCCCGACCCCTCCCAAACCCCCCAAATCCGCCCCGGGACGCAGCTTCGGCCTCGTCCCCATTCCGGCCCAGCTGCGCGCCCGCTTCCTCTTCGGCGCCGCCGCGATGGCGCTGTTCTGCAACGGCTGGGAGCGGGCGCTGCGCGCCGCGTTCCCGGCGCGCCGCCCGCCGGCGCGCGGCTACCTCGCGCACGCGGCGGAGCTCGCTCAGGCGCAGGCCGAGGCAGAGGCGGAGCGCAAGCGGCGGTAGCGGAGGGGTAGGAGGGGGAGGGGGGCGCCCGCTTGCCCACCCCCCCCGCCGCAGCGGCTTTTCCTTTTCGTTGCGTGCCCGCGCGTGTGCGCGCGCGAGCGCGTGCCGTTCCTTTTTTTGGGCTGCTGCAGGGGCCTGCGGCACGCCCGGTAAAAAACTGGAATCGCGAGGGGTCGTGGCTCGTGGGGGGCGGTCGGCGGCCGGCAGCGAGCTGCGGGAAGGAGCAGCCAGGTCGGCAGCGCGCGCAGCACGCGCAGCACGGCGCCCGCTGCGCGCCGCAGCCAGCACGCCGGCTGTTCCAACCCCGTTGCAATTCCTGCTTGGGGACCCCCAGTAGGCCAAACGCTCGCACGTCGAAACTCGGCCAGATCACACGCGCTGGGATCAACACACTGGCATACTTGGGCCAGACCAAAGGACCGGACGCTGACAGAGGCTGTTGGACGCTCATTCACCAGCCGCGGCCCAGCCCAGCGGCGTCACGCCGCGGCAGAAACCCTCGCCCAGTGTCAGCCCGCGCCCCGAGACGATGGCGTCCGCGCAGCTGGCGTACCTGTGGTGGTACGAACACCTCCTGTCCATGGAGGGCATAGAGCCCGACGTGGTCGAACACCTGGCGACGCTCGCCGCGCTCCCCGGGCGCCTGCCCGCGCCGCTGCTGCTGCGCCTGTACCTCCGCGGCATGAGCCCCCGCCTGGCCACGCCGGCCGAGCTCGTGCGCGCCGAGAGCGAGGGCGCGCTCGAGACGCTGGGCTACATCACCAGCCTCGCCGCCGCCTACGCGTCCGAGTTCCCCGCGGGCGTGCGGCTGAACCGGGTCGCCCCCTCGAACCGGCTCGCCGACGCCGTCGCGGCGCTGCATCTGGCGCGGCGCGTGGCGGCGGTGCTGCGGGACGACCACTCCCTGCTGGAGGAGGCCGAAGTGCAGGAGGAGCTCGCGACCATCGCATCCGTGGCCGGGCTGCAGGCGATCGTCGCAAACAGCGGGCTGCAGGCCAAGTGAGCGCCGGCGCCCGCGCCCCGCCGGCTGTGCCGATGGTTGCTGGTTGCCACCAGCTGCTGACTAAGCGCGCACCTTTACGTCGCTCGTCCCCGTTCACCCTTGCTCCTGCCAACGCCGGGCTGGGAAACCAACCCCTCAAACCCCCCACCCCGCGCGCCGCAACCCCTCCCCTCCCTCTTAAAGGGTCAAAGCACTCATGGCGGAGCTCGGAAAGGGCGCCTCCAGCAGCCGCGGCCGCACGCTCACGCAGCCCGCCGCGCGCGCCGCGGCGGAGCGCGTGGAGGCGCTGTTCGACGCCGACGAGGCGCAGGCGCTGCTGGAGGAATACGTAGAGGCGGCGCTGGCGGAGCTGGGGCCGACGTACCTCGAGGTGCGCTGGCTGGGGGGGGGGCGTATGTTGTTTTTTCGCACTCTGTTTTTCGAGTTCCCGGCATTCCACCCTCCATCCACCAGCAAAAGCATGGGCCAAACTGTGCTGTGACACTGCTTTTGCTGTCGAGTTGCGAGTTGTCTGGGCCGGGTCGGGGTTCCGAGCGCCCCCGTTGTGACGCCGCTCGGACGCTCCCCAGGCGCACGAAAGGGAGGTCCGCAGCGGCGGCCGCGAGCGCCCCGCGGAGCGCCACGCCACCTTTGGCCCCGCGCCCGCGGCCGCGCCGGCGGCCGGCGCGGCGCCGCTCTCGCCCGCGCGCGGCCGCGGCGCCGCTGCGGCGGCGGCGGCGGCGGCGCTGGGTTCCCCCAAGTCACCCAAACCGGTGCCGGCGGGCGCGGCCGCCAAGGCCGCGGCGTCGCCCGCTGGCTCGCCTTCCACCAGCGGCCGGCCCGCCAGAGAGCGGCAGCTGCGCAGCGCCGGCGCGGCGGCGGCGGCGGCGCCAGCGGCAGAGGTCGAGGAAGAGGAGGAGCGGCCCGAGCGCGCAGCGAGGCACCGGCTGGGGCGGCCGCCCAAAGCAAGCAAGCCAACAGTCGAGGTGCCAGAAGTGGAGGAGGAGGAGGAGGAGGAAGAGGAGGAGGCACCCGAGCCCAGCCCCAGGCGGCGCCCCGGCCGGCCGGCCAAGGCTGCAAAGGTGGCCGAGCCGCCAGCAGCCAAGGAGCAGGCGCCCACGCCAAGGCGCGGCGGCCGGCCGCCCAAGCTGGCGACGCTGGCCGCCGCCGCCGCGGCCGCGGAGGAGGAAGAGGATGCGGCCGCCGCCGCGCCGCCGGCAAAGCGGCGCGGCGGCCGGCCGCCCAAGGCGCCCAGGGGCGCGCAGCGGGAGGAGGAGGAGGAGGAGGAGGAGGAGGAGGAGGAGGAGGCAGCGCCGGCGCGGGGCGGCCGCCCGAGGCGCGGCGCGGCGGCGCGGCAGGTGGTAGAATCGGATTCAGATGACGTGTTTGAGGATGCAGAGGAGGAGGAGGAGGAGGAGGAGGAGGAGGAGGAGGAGGAGGGGGCGCCGTCCGGCGGCAAGAAAGCCGGCGCGGGCGCTGGGGCCGGCCCCAGCAGCGTGCCGCGGGGCCGCGGCCGAGGCCGCGGCCGCGGCCGCGGCGCCGGCCGCAGCACGGGAGGCCGAAGCACGGGCGGCAGGAGCACGGGCGGCCGCAGCGGGGGGCGCGGGCGGCCGCTGACGACGGCGGCGGCGGGGCGGGGGCGCGAGCTGCGGTGGGACAGCCCCAGCCCCACGCCGCAGCCGGCGGCGCGCGGGGGCGGCAGCGGCGCAACGGTGCGCGGCCATACTCACGCGCGCATGCACGCGTGAAACACAGCACATGCTATACCGCAAATCCTGGCTTTGTGATTGCTAGCGAAAGCAGCCTTCAACCACCTCCGCTCCACCTGCCTGCAAGCCCGCTGACTAAACCCCTCCCTGCCCCCCAAAACTAACCTCAGAGCGACGGCAGCCCCCAGGCCAAGCGGCGCAAGGTGTGCCGTTGGACAGATGAGGAGACCAAAATGTTCATTGACCTGGCTTACGAGGTGGGGGGTTGGGGGGTTGGGGTTGGCTTTGTGCATGTGAGTTTGGGTTGGGGATGCGTGTGCGCGCTTTTGGCCTCTGGTTTGCGCGTTTTGGGGAGAGGCGGGATCCCCCTTGGGCAGCCACCTCCTGACTGCTGGGGGCCGGGGCTTTGGAGGTTGGGTCCTCCACCCTCCGCCGTTTATCCTCCAACACCGATTCCCCCTCCTCCCCGCCCGCAGCACGGCCCCGGAAACTGGAGGGCGATCCTGGACGCCGGCGGCAGCGGCTTCCAGAACCGCACGCAGGTGGGGGGGCCGGGGGCGCGGCAGGCGGGCAGCCGCTGCGGCAGGCAGGCGTTTTCTGTATCAAGCGACGGGGCAGGAGACCCCAGAGGCAATTATCAGCCCACGCACCTCGCAGCCCCACTCAACCCTCAACCAACCTCCCCACTGGCCAACCAGCCAATCAACCCAACCCAACCCAACCCAACCCAACCCAACCCAACCCAACCCAACCCAACCCAACCCAACCCAACCGAACCCAACCTAACCCAACCCAACCCAACCCTACCACCCCCCTCAAAAGGTGGATCTGAAGGACAAGTGGCGCAACCTCGAAAACTCCGGCCGCGTGCAGCGCGGCCGCCGCGACGGCGAGCGCGCCTCGGCGCGCCGCGCCAGCCGCGGCGGCGGCAGCGACGACGACGAGGGGATCGAGGAGTCGCTGTGATGAGGAGGGGGGGCTCACTTGCCGCCCGCCCGCACGGGCGGGCGTGTGAGGGGGCCTTGCCTGGCTCCCGAGGCGCCCGCGCGGGCTGGAGGGCCCCCGCGCACGCCCCCAGCCCGACGGGGCTTCGGCCGCCTTCGGCGCCGAAGCGGGGCGCCCGGCGCGGCGGGCCCCGCGCCCCGGAGGAGGGAGGGGAGGCAGGGGGCGCGCCGGCTTTGGGGCGGCGCCGGTCTGACGCGCCCCCTGTCTTGACGGGCGCTTGGGTGACTGATGACTCACCGACTGTGACAGGGACAGCCCGTCACCCGGCGGCGTACGGAGGGGGGCTGAGCACATACACTGTTTTTACCGGTCCCCGGGTCTGTGTGTTTGATTGGCGGCGGTAAGCAGCGGGGAAGCAGCGGCGCTCTGCTGGCACCCCAGCCGCTCCCCCAAATGGCGCGTGGGAGCCGCCGCTGCAGCCGCCGCCGCCGCCGCCGTGTCTTGCTCTTGCTCTCGTGACAGCTGTAAAGCAGTGCCTTTTGGACTGCCAAAGGTCAGCAGGACCGATTGTGGGGTGGGATCGGGGCGACGGGTTTGCATCGCACGGGTTATGCCTCGGCAAACGATTTGGCGCATCCGCTCAAAAACTGGAAAAAGGCGGGCAGCCCGGCAACCCATTCGAAAGCGGCCAGCGCAGCGCCGGCTCAGCCCCGCGGCAGGCGCGGGCTGCCGCGCACGCGGCGGTCGCCGTCCCCATCCCCGCCGCCGCCAATGTCAGCGCCGGCGGCGTCCCAGGCGCGCCGCGCGGGCGGCGAGCCGACGGGGGAGGGCGCGACGGCGACGCCGACGTCCCTCGGCGTTAGGACGCCGCCACCGAACAGGCGCGCCCGCAACGACGGCAGGCGCGCTGGCGCGCCGGCGGCCGCGGGCGCGTCGCCGGCGGCGGGCTGCGGCTGCGGCGAGCCGGCGCCCCCGTCCGGGACAAACCAGGCGCCCCGGCGCCGTGGCGAGGGCGACGACGGCGCGCCGGCGCCGCGCGGCCCCTGCGGTGCGTCGGCTAGGGGCGACAGCCCAGCGCCCCGCGGCGACGCGGGCGCGAGCACCCACAGCTGCGGCACGCGCTGCTCGGTTTCGGTGGACGCGCCGAGCCACCCCCCCGGCTGCAATCGGTCCGAGGGCTGCTGCGGCCGCTGCGCCTGCCGCCGCCGCTGCCGCTCGCGCCGCTCCCGCTGCTCGGCGCGCAGCGCCTCGGCCAGCGACCGCTCCGCCTCGGCCCTTTCGCTGTCGGCTCCGCCGCTGCCGCCGTTGCCGCCGCCGCCATCGACGCCATCGACGCGCCGCGAGCGGCTTCGCCGCGACCGCAGCGGTGGCTGCGGCAGCGGCGGCTGAGGCAGCGGCGGCTGCGGTTCTGCCGCGTACGCCTCCTCACCTGCCGCCGGTTGTGGGCTGCCTGGCAGCTGCGTGTCTGGCTCCAAGCCCTCTGCCGACAAATCCAATCTCCGCAGAGCGACGACCGCCGCGCCGTCAGTGCCGCCGCTGCCGCCGCCGCCGCCCGTGGCGCGCCTGCTGCTGTTGGCGCCGCCTTCGAGTGTGGTTTCGCTGCTGCGGCGCAGGCTGCGGCGCAGCAGCGGGCCGGTCTCTTCCTCACCAGCGGCGGCGCCAGGCACGCCCTGCTCGGGCGCGCGTAGCCTGTGCGGCTGCTGCTGCTTCTGTTGCTGCTGCTGCTGGCCGCTTGCCAGTTTGCCCCGGCGGCGCCACCAAAAGATCAGAAGCAGTCCCAACAGAAGCAGCACGCCGACGCCGACAGCCGCGGCCAGCGCCCACTGAGGCAGCACCCAGCTGCCGAGGCGGATGTCCAAGGCTCGAGGCGGCGCCGGCGCCAACGGCGCCGGCCTGGCACCCGGCAACGCGGCTGCCGTCGACGGCGGCGGCGGTGGTGCCGCCGCCGCGGCCTGGCCGCCGGCCGGGGCCGGGGCCGTTGCCGCCGGTGGCGGCGGTGCGGGGGGGCCGCCGGGCAGGACTTGGATGGAGCCGTCGGCGGCGGCCGGCCCCAGGAGGGCGGCCGCCTCCCTGACCGTTACGGTCCCCTGCACAGGGAGCAGCGCGGCGAGGCGGCGCCCCGCGCCGCCGCCGCGCGGCCGCGGCGACACAGCTGCGGCGGGTTTGCCGCCCTCCGCCGGCCTCTGCTGCTGCTGCTGCTGCTGCTGCTGCGGCGGCGGCTGCTGCTGCTGTGGCTGCGGCGGTTGCGGCGGCGGCTCGCACGCCCCCGGTCCCGCCGGGCACGCGCTGCCGCAGCCCCCGCCGCCCTCCCAGCCGCCGGCGTCCCCCAGCCGCCGCGCGGCCGGCGGGGGCGGCGGGCTCGACGGGGGGGTCGCCGGCGCCGGCGCGAAGCCCCAGAGCTCAAAAGGGTCTGGCCGGAGGGTCATGGCGCCCGCCCAATCGTAGGTGCCCGAAAACCCCGGGCCCGGCCACGCGCCGCTGATCAGTCGCACCTCCCCCGAAACGGCGGCCGACGCGGCGCCGGCCACGACGCCGCCGACGGTGCGGGTCAGCGCCAGGGAGCCGCCGAGCGAGACGGGGGCGGCCCACGCCGACACGGCGGGGTCCCAGCGCCAGGCGAGGGTGCGCTGGATGGAAAAGTCGCCGGCAACCTGCGCTTCGGCGGTTATTGGCGGTTTCAAGGACCGCCGCGCTTGGGGTTGAGTGGCGGTCGCTTTGCTGAGCGTGAAGCTGCAGGCGGGCGCCCCCAGCAGCAGCAGCAGCAGCAGCGGTGTAAATACGGCTCTTAGAGATTCAAGAAACCCCCACCGGCACCACAAGCCCCAGGGTTGTGAACTCCAGGCTTCCGTTGAAAGCGGCGCGGTGCGCGGGCAACGCGGCCGCCGCCGGCAGCGGCGGGGCGCCGGCGGCGCCGCCGATGGCGGCTGTGATGCCGCTAATGTTGAGGCTGCCGCCCCGAATCTCGACGCCTGTTAGGTTGTGATGGTGTGTATTACGATTTACGTGTGAAGCCTTCCTTCTGTATGTGTGAAAGGCAGGGTTGGCGTTTTGAGGCGCGCCCCTGGTTGTGTCGGTCCCTGCTGGGCAGCGCCGGCCCAGCCGCCGGCCGCAATCGCAGCCCGCTCACCTACGCTGGGTGGTGCCAGTGGAGGCAGCGGCGGCGGCGGCGGGGGTGCCAGCTCTGGCGGCGGTGGTGGCGGCGGTGGCATGGCTTCGGGCGGCGGTGCTGGTTCGGGCGGTGGCGGCGCCGGCGGCGGGCTGGGCGGTGGCGGCTCGGGAGGCGGGGGCGGAGGCGAAGGGTCCGGCGGCGTGGGAGGCGGGGGCTGCAACGGCGGCGACGGTGGGGGGGGCTCGGGGGCCGGCGGCGGCGGTGGGTCTGGGGGCGGCGGCGATGCCGTTCGTGGGGGCGGCGAGGGCTCCGGCGGCGGCGGCGACGGCGGCGACGGCGGCGGCGGCGGCGGCGGCGACGGCGGCGGCGGGGGTGATGGGGGCGGTGGCGGCGGCGGCTCGGGCACAAGGGAGACGTCGGCCACACCGCAGAACCAGCCCAGATTGGTTTGGGACCCGCCGGGCTTGGGCTCTGCGGGCGGGGTGGAGCAGGGCCAGCGCAGGCCACGGCGTGGCCGGCTCAATACACAAAGCTGACAGCATGTATTGGTGCTTACCATCAGCGGCCGACAGATGAGGTCCCTAGCTGCCGATTCAACCGATTTTTAGTCAACGCCCAGTCAACGGTCAAAGCGGACCCACCTTTGGCGGCGACCATGACCCACGCGCCGCATGCTGAGCCGCCGCCGTGGGCGCACAGCTGCTCCATCGTCGCGCACGGCGCGGCCAGCGTGAGGCAGAAGAGGGTTCCGTTGACCGCCTCGAAGCCGTAGTCAAAGCCGCTGACGTTGAGCACGCCCGTCGCCTTGGATCCGTCCAGCGCCGCGGCGCGGGGCGCGCCGCCGACGGTCGCGTTGACGACCGCGCCCGCGCAGCCGGCGCCGACCTCCAGACCCAGCGAGGTCGTGTTTGCGAACAGGCTGCCCCCCCAGCGGCGAAAGGCGGTCGGCACGACGGCGGGCTCGATGGCGGCCGCGGTGCTTGAGATCCAGAAGCAGGCGCGGTTCGAGGCGGGGCGGGAGTGCCACCGCAGGCGGATCGGGTAGGCTGCAGAGCAGGCCTGGGGGTCGCCGGCGGCGGCGACCCAGAGGCTTGAGGGGTAGGGGAAGCCGGCCGCGTAGGCAAGCCGGCTGCGCGGTTGGGTTTGGGTGGGGCGAGAGCTGAGGGGGACGGGGTCCAAATACATTGGTCTGCGACAGACAGGGCGCGCGAGAGACCCAACTCGGGCGGGCGCAGTCGCAGCGCAGTCGCGCGCGCGCACCGCCGGCCGTTGCCGCTGCTGGCGGCAGCGGGCTGCTCCTCGCGCCCCGAATCGCTATCTGCGCCTGCCAAGGGGTCCTTCTCGGCGATCCCTGCGCATTTGGGGGCGCGCGTGCGGGGTTCGGGACTGGCCTGGTGACTTCAGTTCGCCACGGCTTTTCAAGGAGCCCGGCCAACCCGCGAATGGCGCGGTCGAAAGCAGCGCCAGGATCGCCAGCAACGCGTTCCAGGCGCGCAGCGGCATGCCACCCGCCCGGGCGCGGCGGCAGGCGCTGCGGCGGGGCTCTGTCGCGCCGCGCGCGCCCCCCGTTGGCGGCGCTGCCTTTGCTGTTTTCACAGACCAGAGACTGCGATCGATTCTAACAGCCTGCATTGCCCGCAGGCTCGCATTTCGCACGGCAGCTTCCTCGCCCTCCCCCTCACCGCGGCGAAGGGCGCATGCTGGCGCGGCCGTCTCCGGACTGCCTCGCTGCAGCCGGCCCGCCCGCAGCCCGCCTGCACGTCCGATGTCTGATAGCAGACCAGGGGAGGCATCCCAAGCTTTACAAGCGGCACGCCATCGCAGTCACTGGGGCGCTTTTATAAGGCGCACACAACTGCCCACAAAAGGCGGGCAGCGAGCGGCGTGTCCCAACGCACAACTGCACTCACACCTGCACTTTGCGCTCGCGCCACATCACCCCGCTTGGCCGCCGCCGCCGCCGCCGCTGCTGGCCCCGCCGCTGGCCCCGCCGCCGCTGCTGGCCCCACCGCCGCCGCCACGGGACGCGAATGCAGGCGGCGGCTGAGGTGCTGCCATGTACGTCCGCCGCTTGAACTGCTGCGGTGTGTGGTGGAGGCGGGGGTAGGGTATCGCGTAGTGAATGGCGAGATCCACTCGCTGCTCCGCCTCCGCCAGCTGTGGGGATGGAGCGGGGGAGGGAGCGGGGGAAGGGAGCATGTCAGCATGGCTGTTTTCGTGCCATTCAAATGCTCACGCGCCCGCCAACTTGGAGCTTCTGCATGCCACGCAAACTGCATGCGTTGAGCCCCGGGCCCTCATCGCGAAGGGCTGAGCCCCTTCCCTCCAGTCCCCCTCGCCACCGGCGCACCCACCCGCGCCTCCGCCTCGGGCGGCGGGAGGTTGCGGTCGCGCCGGAACTCGGCCTTTGCTGTCGACTCAATGTAGGCGCGCTCCTGGATTTTGTGGGAACGGTTTGAACGCGCCGGGAAGGCGGGGTTGATTCAAACGCGCAGGGACTGGGGCCGCTGGCGCGTGGTCGGCGCTGCGGCTGCGGGCTTGGGGGCTGCGGCCGCAGCCCAGTTCTGCGTGCAATGCTCTGCCGCGCCGCCCGGGGCGTCCGTCCCCTCCCCACCCAGCTTGCAGTGCAGCAGGCGTGTGCTGCAAAGCTGCCTCGCTGCCCACACCGGCGACACGGCAAGCGGCGCACACCGCCGCGGCAGCAACGAATGCAAAGCGGCGGCGCGCTGCGCGGCGCGGCGCAGCGCACCTCCTGCGGCCCCTGCCACGTGCGCGCGGCCCTCAGGATTCGCCGATACAGCGCGATGGCGCGGCCGCCGCTGCCCCCTGGCCCGGGCATGCGCGTTGCTGCTGCGCTCGGCGGAGCGGCGCTTCGGGCGCTGCGCGTGCTGCGCGCTTCGCCGCGGCGCGCTCTGCGCCTGCTGAAGCCGGCCCCTGCCGCCTCCTAGAAGCGCGTTATGCGGTTGCGACGCCGCACTTGGCTCTGGACGGCCGCTGCTTGCCAGGGTGCCACGCAGAGAACACCGCGTCACTTCAGCAGCGTGGTGCTGTACATACCGGTATGATGATCGCAACGAGCTGGACATTGCGACCAGCTTCACATCCAGATCTTTGGGGGCTGACAAACCGCAGCTGTGATCTGCCTGCGTCCCTCCCGTAGCCAAACCGCAGCGTCGTGCGACGAAACTACCGCAATACAGCGCCCAGCTGCGTGCCGACCCACACCCCAGCGCAGCAGCAGCAGCCCCGGAGCGCGCGGCGTCAGCGGGCGCGCCGGCGGCCCCGCCCGCCGCTGTCGACAACCGCCGCAGCGGCCCCGCCGCCCCACCAAACCGCGCCGCCGCTGCGCCCCCCACCCCGCACGCCATGGTGGCCGGCGGCGGCGGCGGCGAGGGCCGGGGCGGCGAGATGGCCCCGCTCGTCGCGGGCGCGCTGGCGGGCGCGGCCAACGTCGCCAGCGGGTGCGCCGGCGCGGGGGGAGCGCGCGCCCGCCGCCGCCGCAGCCGCATGCGCCACGCCCACAGCGTCCCGCATGCGAGCATGCCCCTAAACGCACCGCCAGCCCCCCCCTCCCCCACAAACATGCGGGCAGCTACGCGTTTGACACCGTCAAAGTCCGGCTCCAGACGGGCAAATACGACGGCGCGCTCCACTGCTTCCGGCACATCATGCAGACCGAGGGGGTGGGCCTGGGTTGGGTGGGCCTGGGCTGGGCGCCCGGCCGGCCGGGGGGCCCTGGGAGCGGCGCAGTGGGTGGTTGCTTGTGTTGGCGTCTGAGAGAGTGCATGTACGCGCGTCTGTGGGCGCTCGCGCGCGCCGCCCCGAGCCCTCCCCCCCTGCCGGTTCTTCCTGCAGGTGCGGGGCCTGTACCAAGGGCTCACCCCTCCCCTCATCGGCGGCGCTGCAGAGACGGGGGTCAACTATTTGGTGGGTAGGGGCGCCCCCTGGCGGCTGCTTTCCACCCGCCGCCTTGGCAGGCGGCACTGACCCATGCGCAGCGCGCACTGCAGCATGCAGTACGCGCCTCAGTGGCGCACCTTGACGGGCCCAAAATATAACCCCAAAATGCGCAGGTCTACTCCCGGCTGATTTCGGAGCTCTCAGACCCCTCCAGCCCGCCCGGCGCGCCCCCCTCGCTCCGCGCCGTGCCCCTCGCCGGCGCCGGCGCGGGCGCGGCGCTGTCTTTCATCCTCGGCCCCACCGAGCTGCTCAAGTGCCGCCTGCAGACGGCGGGGCAGCACCGCGCGGGGCCGGTGGCCTGCCTGAAGCAGCTGATAGCAGAGGAGGGGCCGAGGGGGCTGGCGCGAGGGCTGGGGGCCACCATGGCTCGGGAGGTGGGTTGGGTTGAGGGCTGACTTTTTAGTCAGATGAAGGTTGAAAGGCACCAAAGCCTGCTTTTGGGCCCCCCAAAGGCTTCTTGGGCGAGTGAGCTTTTGTCTTCGAAACTAGGCCCGCACATTAGGCGGCGGCGGCATGGCAGGTCAAACCCATCCTGCATTCGCCCCCAACGCCCAACGCCCACCCCAACGCGCAACGCCAAACCCTCAGATCCCCGGCAACGCCCTTTTCTTCACCGTTTACGAGTGGCTGCGGCGCACCCCCTGGTTCAGCCGCCAGCAGCAGCAGCAGCAGCAGCAGAAGCAGCAGCAGCAGCAGCAGGGGCGTGGGGCAGCCCAAAGCGGCGGCGGCGGCGCGGCGCTGCTGCAGGCGGTGCGGGACGCCGGCTCTGCCATTCTGTGCGGCGGACTTGCCGGCGTGGTGGTGCGTGGGTGTGCGCTAGCTGGTGTTTTGGGGGAGCTTTTCAGCGTGCGTGTTGCTTACTTCTCTCCACGCGTGCGCGTTGGCTTTTGGGGGGACGGCCCCCGCTGTGGGGCCTACCTGCCTCCCCCGCTGTCAGCGCGCGCCCGATGCCGCCCCGCAAACAGGAAGGCCCCTCAAGCTACAACTCCCAACCACCCCAAACCCTCCCTCCCCCCTTGCCCCCCCCCCCGCCAGATGTGGGGCACCATCCTGCCTTTGGACGTCGCCAAAAGCCGCATCCAGGTCGCCCGCCCCGGGAGCCCGTGGGACGTGGGCATCGCCGCCCACCTCGGATCGCTCGCGCGGGAGGGCGGCGTGCGCGCCCTCTGGTCGGGCCTCGCGCCGACGCTGGCGCGCGCGTTCCCGGCCAACGCGGCGCAGTGGCTGGCGTACGAATTGGTGCTTCAACAGCTGGCGGCGGCGGAGGCGGCGGAGGGCGCGGCGGGCGGGGAGGCTGCGCAAAGATAGCGCCGCGCACCTGGCTGCGTGCGCGCCCGCGTGCGTGCGTGCTTGTGTGCGTGCGTGTGGAGGCGTGCGCGTGTGTGTGCGCCTCGAGCTTGCTGCCGCTCAATTCTTTTGCCGAGGGCTTCCCTCCCCCGAGCCCTTCCCCCACTGCGACCTGCCTTCACCCCCTTCAAAGTGAGTGCTGGAACCTTACCGAACCCCGCTGCAGCGTGCAAATGAAACCCTGCTCTTCGCCTCTAATTCGTTCAATCGTTTATTACACAGCGCTGCGCTGCGGTAGGCAGCCGCGCGAGCGGCTTGCGCGCCCCAGCGGCCCGCCGCGCGGGCGCGCCGGCGGCGCGCCTGGGAGCGCTCCAGCCCTCATCGGCTCCGTTTTGCCTGAAAGCCGCTGTAAAATGCATTTGGTGGCAACGTTTCTGGGCGGCGGCGAGGCGCATTCGCGCCGTGCACGCAGCTGCTTGGCGGCGCGGGGCGCAGACGCGGAGGGGCGCGTTTGGTGTGGCGCGTTTAGGCGGTCTTGGGCTTGCCGAGGGAGCCAAAGGAGTAAGCATAGGCCAGCGCCACCAGCACACCTGGACGGGGTTGTTGGCAGGGGTTTGGGGCGGTGAAGCAGGGTTTAGTAGGCGGAAACAGTCATGATGGGGGCACGTTGCCGCCAAACTCTGACGCGCGCCTCGAAACCGGCTGCCGAAACGGGCCACACCGCAACAGGCGCGGCGGGGAAACGGGCCGCGCCGCAATGCGCGGGTGGAAAGGGCCGGTTGTAAAGAAGCGCACCTCCCACGATGTTGCCCAGGGTGACGGGCAGCAGGTTTGCGGTGAGGAAGGTGGAGAGGGCCACGGGCGCGCCCACTGTTCGATCGGTTTGCGAAAGGGCGGAGGCGGGGGTGAGTTGGTGGCTAGGCCTCGAACCGGCTGCTACGTATGCGGCGCATGCGCAAGCTGGCAAGACGACGCCCAATCATGGCCCGCAGCACTCCAGCCGGCTCGACACACATGCACACATGCGCGTGCGCGCGGCGGCATCAACAGGGTCAGGCCGAGTCAGCGGCAAAACAAACTGAGCGTGACTCACGGGCGATGCCCATCGGGACGAGGAACATGTTGGCCACAGAGTGCTCAAAGCCGATGGCCTGGGGCAGTTTGTTTTTTGGGAAGGGGGGGCGTGCTTCGTGAAGGATCATTCGGGCGGGGCCGGTCGTCAGCCGCCGGCTTGCCTGTGCCAGCCGCGCGGGGCCCTGCCAAACCTGCCCAACCCCGGGCAAAGGCGTGCCAATAGCGCGGGTGTTTTCGGGCTTTCCCGCCTGATTGAGCGCGGCTCTGCGCACTCACCGCGAACGCGCTGACGGGCAGCCACGAGCCGACAAACTTGCCGGTGAGGGAGGTGGCGGCGGTGGCCTGCCAGATGCCCTGCGCAGGCGGGGCGGGGCGGGGCACGAGTGGCTGTGAGCAAAAACACTGATCGGCTGCGGAAAACACAAACACACAGAGCCTGCGCGGCGCACGCAAGCCGCTTGCTGCCCCCCATCCCTCCCAGCCGTAGAGCCAAGCGCAAGCAACAGAGACAGGAAGCCGGTGCTGCGCCCCCCCCCCAGCGGCCCCCCGCACCAGGCACACAAACATGTTGCACAGGACGCCCCGCACGAAGGCGGTGCCGAATGCGAGCGACGTCTTTGCCACCGCCGCCGCAGGCGGCGCGGTCGCCGTGGCCATCAGGCCGGAGGCGCAGATGGCGGAGATGAACAGAGCGGTGCCGATGGCGTTGCCAATGTAGGAGCACGCCCAGCTCTTCGCCAGCTGGCGCGGCGAGGCGCGCCCCTCGAGCGCGGCGGCGGTTACGAACGCGGTGTTGCCGGTGAACAGCTCCCCGCCGCAGATGAGGACGAGCATTAGGCCCACGGGCAGGCCGATGGCGCCGACCAGCATCTTCTGCATGCCGGGGTTGGCGGCGGCGAGGCCTGGGGGTGGCGGGAGGTTGGGGGGCGCGGGGAGGGGGGGAGCAACGGTGAGTCACGCGGACAGGGGCCAGGCGCGCCCGCTTGTTAACTGCGACTGTTGCAGCGCTGCGTCATTCAAAAGGCCTTCAAGGCCGCCAGCATCCAACACGGCTCCGTCCCCCCGCCCCGCCGGGCTGCCGCCCCACCCCGACGAAGCGCGGCGCCGACGCGGCGCCGAAACCACCCCAACCACCCACCCGGGCAGTTGCCGCCGACGACCTGCGACAGCAGGGCGCCAAAGCCGATGTACACGCCGGCCATGATCCCCAGCACCAGAACCTTCTGCCAGGGCAGCGCCGCCTTGCCCGCGCCGCCGTCGACGACTTTGGCGTAGACGGCGGCCGGCGGGAGGACGCCAGGGATGGGGTCCGGGATGTTGATCGCCGCCGGCGGCGGCGGCGGCGGCGCAAAGGCCAGCGCCGCGGCGCCCGCGCCGACGCTGGTGATCGGGATGCTGCTGCCGGCGTGCGCGGGGCCGCCGTTGGCGCCGGCATCGCCGGCGGGGCGCGCGAGGGGCTCTGCGACGGCCCGCACCGCGACGCGCCGCAGGCGGCGGGCCGCAGGGGCCGCAGCGCGCTGCGCCGCGGGGGTCATGTTTCTGCGTAGCCCGACTCCGCTGGCAGGGCGTGCGGCGAGCATCCTGCCTTCTGGCCGAGCGCAGGGGCGCGGTCGCCGGGGCGTGGGACGCTGGTTGACTCTATCTGCAGCCACGCAGGGACGCGTGCGACCACTTCAATCGCAAATGACTGCCCCGTGTGCCGCTTGGGCGCTGCCTTCGCAGGCGCGGCCCGCTGCACGCGGCGCGGGTGGTTGTGCCCGCTGCAGTCCCCAAAAGGGCAGCTCCTGCTGCGGCCGGCGCGGGCGCGAACCGCTCGGGAGGGCTTATACTGAGCGGTTCTGAGCCGACTCGGCAGAGCGGCTGGTCACCGGCGCGCACGGGGGCTGCAAAACTGCGCACGGGGGCTCGAACAGCGCTGTGCAAGGCCGAGAGGGCTTGGCAAGGGTTGAAAAGGGTGGTCGGATGGATTTCCAAATTGTTTTTTGAGCAACGCGGGAGGGCTGGCCGGGTGGGAAGCAGCCTCGCCGGGGGCTCGGCCCGCACGCTAGGGGCAGAGGGGCCGGGCAGAGGGGCGCACGTGAGGGGCAGGGCTGCGCAGGTTGGCGTGCTCACGTGGCCCGGAAAGCGGCTGTTAAATCCTTGACAGCCAAGGATGCTTTGTCAAGGGGCGGGGATGCACGACGCCCATGTGGAGGCGGCCGCCGCCCACGTGCGCCCACGCCGCACGCCGCACGCCCAGGCCCAGGCACGCCCAGGCGCGCAAGGGTACGGCATGGCAAAGTTTGGTACCAGCCAATTGAAAAGCGCCGCCAGCGCCCACCGGTGCACCTCCCAGCCCACAGCACAGCCCGGCCCGATCGCCGCCCGCCCTCTGCCGCAGTGCCGCTCATCAAGCCGTGACGCACGAGTCGGGCGCGGCGCGCATGCCGGTGTGCGGGCGCGCTCATGCCGGGGCGACATGCGCGCGCTCGCTACCATGCAAACGCGCGGAAGCCCTCCCAGGGCCGCCAAGCAGGCTGCGATGCGCGGCCGGGGCCGGGCCCGCGGCGGCCTCGTCGGTGGACCGGGGTGCGCGTGCGTTCGCGGCCGCCGCCGCCGCCTCCCGCGCCAATCGCAATGGCGCATTGGCCTGGGCGGATCGGTCGCCTCGCGTGGGCGTGCCGCCGGGACCGGGGCGCATCGGGGGGGCGCTGATATTTTCGGGGCAACCAAGGGGCAGCTGCGCTCTCCCCCGGCCAGCAACCCCTCCATCTATGCCTGGCAATCGCGCAAACGATACGCAATTCCCGCGCGCGCCCAAGCAGCGAAGCCTGGCAGCATGCAGGCCCTCAGCGCCATTCCGCTGGCGCCGTGGATCGGGGCCTGCCAGCCCCTGGAGCTGCCTGATGTGGCCCTGGCGGCGGCGATGCCCACTGGCAGCCCCTCGTCCACCAGTACGCAGGACAACTGCCTGAGCACGCTGCCGCGGCAGACGCGGGTTCGCATCGTCGGCAACCAGCGCACGAAGCGCAGCCTGCTGGGCCTGGAGTGCATCGTAAAGCGTGCTACGGGTCTCGGCGGATGGCACTGGCTGGTGCGCGGGGCGGGGGGGCGCCGGGCCGGGGAGCGCTTGCGTCTCGGGGGGAGCGACCCGCGCGGGCCCGCCCGGACCGCGGCTGGCGCCGCGCACTCTGCGCGCGCCGTCGCATTACGATCGCGACATTTCCCGCCCGCAGATCCTGCCCAACGGGGAGGAGATCAAGCTGCAGAGGAACGCGCTGTCGGTGATCGAGCTCGGCCCGGAGCAGACCGAGGTGGGTGGTTCTGGACAGCCGGGCGCGGCCCCCGCCGGCCGCCGGTGCGGTGGATACGATCGCAATGCATCGTTTGCGATGGGCCCGAGCGCGCACCCAACGCCGCGTGTGCCCCTTCCCCTCGGGTTGCGCGCCAAACAGGAGTCGTCCGAGGAGGAGGACGAGCCCGACGCCCGCGAGGCCATGCAGATTGGTGAGACGGGTGGCAGTAGACCGCATGAACCGATCCGCCGCTGGCCGTCTGCAGCGGCTGCGCTCGGGGGCGCTCGGCGCTCGGCGCTCGGCGCCCGGCCCCGACTCTCCAAGGGCCGCCCCGGCAAACCCTTCCCACGCCGCCCCGACCCCCCCCCCCCCGCAGAGATACTGGACCGCCCGCGCATCCGCCGCCCGCCGCGCGCGCTGTCGCCCGTCGCCGGTGAGGGCCGCAACGCATCCGCTCGGCGCTCCGCCGGCCGGTTTTGACCGCCTGTTTTGACCCGCCGCCGGGTGTTGACCGAAACGTCCGCCTCGCCCCACCTCGCACCCCCGCCCCCTCGCGCGCCCAGTCAGCAACCCAACCGCGCCCTAAAACACCCCCGCAGAAGCCTACAAGGCTTCCTCCCGGCCTTCCAGCAGCGGCAGCGGCGGCAGCGCGGGGGGCAGCATGGGCCGCTACCACCCCTACACCCCCTCGCCGGTCGAGTCCCGGGTGCGCCCCCGTTTCCGTTGCTCGCGTGTTTCGCACGGGCCTCGTTGCGCGGGCTTTGCAACCGCCAAGAGAGCTGGCTTGTGCGCGTGTGTTTCAGGGCCGGCCGCCGACCGCGGCCGCAGCTGCCCGCCCCTCGCGCAGCCCGCGCCCCACCCCCCTAAACCCCGCTGCCCGCCGGCCCCCTCCCCTCCCCCAGTCCATCAACCTGATGCAGCTGGACACCGACTCGCTGCGTCGCTACCGCCGCGTGCACCAACTGGTGGGTGGGCTGCATGGCGTGCCCGCATGGCGCGGCGCCGCGGCTCGCATGGTTTGGCAGCGGGCGCGCCTGCATGGCGCGGCAGCACGGCCCGCATGGCGCGGCAGCGGGCGCCGCTGCACGGTGCAGCAGCTGCGAGGCAGCGGGCGCGGCAGCGGGCGCGCCTGCACGGCGCCCCTGCTTGGCATAGCAGCGGGCGCGGCAGCGGGCGCGGCAGCGGGCGCTGCAGCGACCCTCCACCGCCCTCCCCTTCCCACAACCTCCCCAACCCCCCCCCCCCAGGGCGACGTCGAGGGCTCCGCCCCCAAGGAGGCCCTCATCGATTCGGTGTCCCGCCACTTCAAGAGCCAGATGGTGGTCGACGAGGGCGGCGTGCTGCTCGCGTTCTGCGCCGCGCTGCGCCGCCGCTCGTCCAGCGGCAGCGCGTGAGCTGCGCCGCCGCCGGCGCCAGCGCGCGCCGCGCTGCCGCGGCCTTGCTGCGGCGCGATGCCGCGGGCAAGGCAGCGTGCGATCGGCGCGCGTGCGCGCGCGCGCGCGCGCATCGACCGACGGCTCGACCGCGCCCGCGCCGGCGACACAGGCCCCCGAAATGCGCCCGACATCTGTGGCGGCGGCCAGCGCGCCGCCCGAGCGAGAGGGTTCCCCAGACACCAACGTACGGGAGGGGTTGAGGGAGGGAGGGATGCATCTCTACAAACCACGACGGTCCAACAACAAACCGCGAAGGCCATCCATTTGCGTTGAGGGGAGAGAACTGTCGATACGCGAAAAATGCAAGCGCCCGCCGGGCGCGCGGGCGGGCCCTCTGTGGGCGCGCCCGCGCGCCGCACGCATGTGCGCGCGCCACTGCGCCGGGGTTCCATGTTTGTGTGGCAGGAGGGTCTTTTGGGTGAGATTTATTAAGGGCGGGTCGGAGGGGTTTTTTGTTTCCAAGCCACACCCTGGAGCCGCGCCGCCCCGCACATCCGGCGGCGGCGCGGCGCGTCTTTAGACGCGGCGCGGCGCGGCCGCGGCGCGGCGCGCGACGCCCCCCGCCGCGGCCGCCCCGCGCGCCCCCACCCCACTTTCACTGCGCGCCGCCGCGCGGCACGCCCCCGGCTTGCCTTGCCCCGCTTTGTTGACTGCCCCGGTGTTCCCGCCGGGCCCGCTGGCCCAGCGGCGGGCCCACCCGTTGTTCATACCCAAGTTGGCGCCGCACCCTCACCTCCCGAGGCGCCCGCGCGCGCGCGCGCGCGCACCTCGCCGCGCGCGCGGGGCGGAGAGCCGCGCGAGCCGGCCGAGGCGCCGCGAGAGGGCCCGCACAGAGCGGACCGAGCTGACTGCACACCTTGTTTCCACCCCACCCAAGCCGTGCGGCACCGCGCGCACGTATCCCCCTGAGGGGCGCCGCCGCGGCCGCCTCAGCACTTTGCGCGCAAACCCCAATACGTGCCAGAAAGCACCCAAGCAATGTGCGCCTCCATGCACACCGGATTGTACGTGCGTCCCGTGCATGCGCGCCCGCGCATGCGGGCGGGCGCCGAGCCCAACGGCGGCGCCGCGCCGGGCGCTGCCCCCGGCGGCGGCGGCGGCGGCGGCGGCGGCGGGCCCCGCGTTGCGGCAAACACCACCTCTCGCTTTGTGGTCACTGGCATGGCTGGTCCTGCCTCGGCGCGCCGCCCGGGCGCGCCTCGTAGTGTCGTCATCGTTTCATAGCCCTGGGGCGGCCCCCGGCCCCCCATGTTGATGAGTTTGCGCCTTAACTCCCCCCCAAAGGCGGCGGGGCGCCCCGACGGCCCCCGCCGCCTCCTCTTCTCCATCCCATTCCCGCCATTGGGGGGCGCGGCGCCCCCGTGCGCCCGTGTACATACCCGCATGCCCCCACGTTTGCAAAGGGTCGTCGGTGTGGATCAGATCGTGCGTCCATCTCGCGCGGCGAACGGGGGGGCGAGGGCCCCCCGCCCGCCCCCCCTCGCCGCCGTTTTGTGGGGGTTCAAAGCGCCCCCATCCCCGCTACCATTCGTCTCGTGTTTGCCGGGGCCCCCCCCCTTGGCCGGCCGCCCCGCCTCCCCTAATGGAAGCCGGGGCCCGGCCCGTGACTATTGAAGCCCCGGCGATGTGAGTGTTGTTGTGCAGGTTTGATCCTGAGACCTTTTGAGACGTTGTGAGCCGAAAATTCAGGTCGGGCGGTTTTTGAGCCGGCGCGGCCGCGGGCCCGCCGCCCCCGACCCCCCCGCCGGAGCCCGCGCCCGCCCCCCGCGGCGCGGCGGCGGGGGAGCGGCGGCGGCGCGCCGGCCCCGCGCCGCCTCTCACCCAGCTGAACGCGCCGCCCCGGCCCAGCCTTTGACTTTCCCCCCCCCCCTCTGCGCCGCCCCCCTTGCAAGGGGCCGCGAAAGCGCCCCGTTTCGCTGGCCGCGCCCGGTCGCTTCACTAGCTGCGAAGCTCGTGCACGCGCGGCCGGGGGCGGCGTGTGTAAGCAAGTGTTGACTCCACAAAGGGATCCGAGCGGGGTCAAAAGGGAGGCGGCGGTCAAAGCCAGTCAACGGGGTCCAGCCAGCTTGGAGGAGGAAGCAGCAACAGCCCGCCCTTTTTGCCGTGAGCGGTTTGGGTCACGGCCCTTTTCAGGGGGCGCTTGGGCCAGCCCTGCTGAAGCCCTGTCGGCGGTGCCCGAGCGGGCGGCTCGCTGACACGTCAGCAAGCTTTAGCACCCCTCCCACACGCACACCCCCCCATATTGTAGCGTATGCTTACTGCTGGGGAGAGAGTTGGGGATTTTTTTTCACACCGCGCCTTGCAACCAACCAGGTTTTTCTTTGTTTGTAACGCACCGGTCAAAAACAGAATGTGTTGGATGGGGGCAGCCGCAATTCACTGATGCGCGGCGCCGACGAGGTGAGCCCCCGCCGGCCCGCCACGGCCACGCCGCGCGGGGCACGGCGCTGCGGGCGCCGCGGGGCGTCGCGGGCGGCAGGCGGGCGGATGCGCGAGTGAGCAGTGCGCCGCCAGGGGACCTGAGCTGTGCAACCTTCACGAAAGGGGGCTGGGGGTTCACATGCACCGATGGCTGTGCTGCTTTATGCCGCTTTGCGCGGCGATACACGAGGGTTATAATCAACAGTGGGAATGTGCGCGCGTGTATAGTGCGTACCAAGGCGAGATTGTCTTTTGTTGGCCTGCCTCTTTTGAGGCGTGGCGTCTGCTTTTTGTTGAGGCCGCGTGCTTTCTCCCCTTGCGTGCGTGCGCGCTTGCGTGCGTGCGTGCTTGCGGGCCCGTTCGGCGGGGGGTGAGTCAGTCGGCGGGGGTTGAGTCAGCACTGCCCAATGGCGAAAGGCATCCGCTCAGGGCGCCCTGAGCGGAATGCAAGGGCCGGGCTCGGGCCAAATAGGAGCTCCTGAGTGGGCGTGCCAATGGCGGCACGCGTCCGGCGCAAATGGGCCATCAGACGTACTGCTTTTGGGGTACGTATCACGAGTAGTTAGTATCACGAGTCTGGAAAATCACGATTCCGGAAACAAACGAGGCACTGCGCGCGAACGCCGTTGGGCGCGTTTGGTTGGAAGGCCGGGCGGCCAGGCTTTTGGCCCGTGGGCTTGCCCGGCGAGGCCGCCGGCAGCGGGCGCAGCGCGGCTGGCCCGCCGGCCCCCGGCCCTGCGCTTTGCCCTCAGCCGGCAGGCTTGCAGAGCGCGGCCGCCGCCGGCAGCGTGCGCAGCGCGGCCGGGCCGGGCCGCGCGCGCGCGCCGGCCACCGGCCCTGTGCTTCGCCCTCAGCCCGCGGGCTTGCCCAGCGGGCGCAGCGCGACGGGGCCCGGCGCCCTGCGCCTTGCCTTTAGCCCACGGTCCTGCTGATCCACGCGGGCAGGCGCACGTAGCGCCCGAAGATTGTGTTGGTCTGGTCCATGAGGTTGGCCAGGTCCGTGGCGGAGGTCGCGGTGGAGGGGAACACGCCGACCTGCGGGCGGCGGCGGAACGCGTTTGCGGTTTGGGGGTGCGTCGGTCGGGCGGAAAGGGTGCGTGTGTGGCGGTCGCCCAGGGACCAAAGCGCGAGGGGAAGCCCAAAGCGCAAGGCGAAGTGAGCTGGGCCGGGAAGGGATCACGCCGGGGACGGCGAATAGTGCTAGCATGCGCGCTGCGCGGCGGGCGAGGGCGAGCCGCGTGCGCCCCCGCCCCCAATATGCCCCGCGCTCCCCCCCCTCTTCCCCCCTCCCCCGGCTCACCGTTGGGTTCATGGTGGCGTTGAGCTGCGCCAGCACCGGCGCCAGCGCGGCGTCCTTCACACCGGTGGCGTTGAGGGCGCCCAGCATCTGCGGGGGGTGGGGTGTTTGGGGGTTTGCGTTTGCTGGAGCGGGGGGGTTGAATCCGTTGGGGGCGCGCCGTGCGTGGGCCCTCTCTCCGGCAGCAAGGGGGGTGTTACCGCCGCCGTGTGTGCACTACGGGGGGGCCAGGGGCGGCGAGCAAGCGGCAGGCAAGTACGAGAGGAGGGCCGCGCCCGTGCCCTTCCAAAGCCCATCCCTTCCTTAGATAGGCTATCTTGCAGCCGGTGTAACCCACAAACACTCAGTCAATCTGTGGGAAAGCCTACCTCGGTCATGCCCTTCGCCATCGACGCCGCCAGGCGGTTTTGCTCGGCGGCGCCGGAGATGTTGGGAGCGTAGGTGCCCCTGGGTGGTTGGGTGGCGGCGTGGGCGTTGGTTTGGTTCATGCGGGGTGGGACACAACGGTGCTGGGGCAGGGGGGGAGGTCTGATGGATGCTGCCTATTGATGCCAGGCTTGCGGACGGCGACGTTTGTTTAAAGAGGATCGGCCAAACAGAACTAACAAAGGCGGTCTGATCGGGCGCCCCTTTTTTGGCCAACAAAAGCGGGCCCCGCTCACCAGGCGAAGAGGACGCCAGAGATGATGGCGCCGACGAAGAGCGTGAACACCCAGCCTGCGGCACGCGGCGTTTTGCGGTTTTCGCGGTGGTTGGGCGGCGCGCAATAGAGAAAGGCGGCCGCGGAAGGCGGCTCGTTTGCAGTGCGCGACCACGCCGCGCTCGGGCGGCGCGCCAGTGATGCTGGTGCGCACGGGCCTTTGGCCTGCGGCGGAAGCAAAAGGCAGGCAAGCAGACGGGGAGACAGGCCAGGCGCACCCGCGAACATCTTCAGCAGCAGTCCCCACTTCACGGCGTCGCGGCGGCCCTCGCTGAGGCCGACACCGGTGGTGGAGCCGACGTGGGTCTGGGTCGTGCTCAGGGGGATGCCTGCGGCGGCGCGGGGGTTGGGGGGTCATGTTTAGCCTTCGTGCTGCGCTGGGGCGGCATTCGGTTGGGGAGGCTGCAGGCAGGGCCGGCCCGGGGCCGGGGATTGTTGCTGCCGGCAAGGCGGTCTCGTGGCTGGTCGAATCGAACAAAGCAGGTGGTCAAGTCAGCAAAGGGGCCGCACCCAGGTAAGACCCGAAAGCGGTCACGAGGGCGGTGGTGGTCTCCATGGTAAAGCCGCGGCAGGGGGTGATGGCCGTCATCTTGACACCCTGTGAGCGCAGGGGGGGTTTAAGTGTGCAGGTTGGGTGTGTTTGCGTGTGTGGGGTGGTGGGGGCATTGTTTTTCTGTGTTTGGTGGGGCTGCCGCAGCTGGCGCCGCGACGGCGCTCCCTTCCCCAAAAGCGCGACGCCTGTAAACCAAGCAGCAAAGCGCCCCCAAGCAGCACAGCGGCCCCAAGCAGTAAACCCCCACCCGGCCCCCGCACCAGCACGCGCATGATGCGCCAGCCCCAGGTGGCCAGGCCGATGACGATACCGGTGCTGCCGATGCCGCCAAGCATCCAGGGCTCAACAGCACTCTTGGTGGAGATCTGGGGGTGAGGAGGGAGCGGCGGCCAGCAGCGCGGTTGGGGTTGATGGGGGTGGGGCAGGGAGCGGGCCCCGCCGGCGGCACCTGACAAGCCCGCGGGTGACTTGCGGCCCCCCGGGCCGCAGTACCCAGGGCAGAAACGAAGCAAAAAGGAAAGGGAATCCTCACCGCCCCGGTCTGGTAGATTCCGTAGATAGCGGCAAAGGGCCCGACGGCGTTGGCCACGTCGTTGGCGCCGTGCGCAAAGCTCACGGCGGCGGCGGAGATGACCTGCAGGTACTTGAACACCTGGGGGGGTGGGGTGGGGGGGTCCAGGTCGGCGTTTTGGGGGTTGTTAGAGTTAGGCTTGGCGCCGCGCCCCGCTGCGGCTGCCCTGCAGCGCCCGAGCAGCCGGCCGGTCGGGCGGCGGGTAATAGCACGCGGGCGCCACCGCGCGCGCGCGCGGCCCCCACCTGCTCCACGCGGGGGTCGAACTTCTCAGCCGAGGCGTGGATGTTGTGGAGGCCGTCGTCCTCACCGATGCAGGCTGTTTGGGGGGATTGGGTTTGGGGGGGGGGGGGACAAAGCTTTGAGGGAGGGATCAGTTGCGCATTCGCGTTCGCACACGTGCATGCGTGATTGAGCATGCGGGCGGCCAGCCGATTGGCAGCAGAGCACAGAGAGGCGCGCGCGGCACGGGATGAGGCGGCAAACAACACAGATGCGTCCGATCGGCGGCCGGCGCACCGAACACGTCGGCGTTGAGGCCGCCGGTGAGGGCGTTGCGGGCGCGCGTGCACCAGGCGCGCAGGCTCCTGCGGGGGGACGAGGGGGGCGCGGCGTTCAGAGGCCGGGGTTTGGAGCGGCGCCGCGGCGAGGGCGGCGGGCGCAGCCGTTGTAGCTGGGGCGAAGCTGCGGCAAGCAGTTCCTTTGATGAGTTTGCACTTTCGGCGGCGGCGGCGGTGCGAAATGCATGTGCAGGCGCGGCCGCGCGCATGCGTGGGCAAGTGCGAGCGCCTGCCGCCGGCTTCCCGGGGCTCACTTGTCCTCGGGGTCGACCTCGATGGTCTTGAGGAAGTTGGGCAGCCCCGAGCCCTCCTTTGACCGGCTGAGGTTGACCGCCGCGAGGGGGTCCTTCGACTCCTCGGGGAGGGCCTCGTGGTCAGCGAGCACCTGTCGTGGGATTGGGAGGTTTGGGGATCAGATTCAGCCGTCGGGCTCGGGGGATTCGGGTGCGTTGCTTGAGTCTTTGCGTTTGTGTTTGCGTTTGCCGCGCTTTGCGATTACGCTTTTGCCAGCCAGCATGCAACCCAGCCGGCCGGCCGCCAGCCAGCCAGACCAGCCAGCCAACCAAGAAACCCAGCCGGCCACCCAACCAGCCAACCAAGAAACCCAGCCAAGCCAGCCAGCCCAACCAACCAGCCAACCAAGAAACCCAGCCGGCCACCCAACCAGCCAACCAAGAAACCCAGCCAAGCCAGCCAGCCCAACCAACCAGCCAACCAAGAAACCCAGCCAAGCAAGCCAGCCAGCCAACCGGCCAGGCCGGCCAACCAGCCAAGCAACCCAGCCACCAGCCAACCAGCCCACGCACCGCGTCCCAGCGCTTCTTGGACCTGAACAGCAGCGGCACGCCGATCGCGCCGCCGATGATGGCCCCGCCCACCGCGCAGATGCCGCAGATCATCAGCGACGTGGACGCGGGCAGCTTGATCACTTTCTTGGCGCCCTTGAGCAGGATGAAGGTCAGGCTGGGGGTGGGTTTGGATTGGATTGGTTTAATTTGGGTGGGTGGAGCATTAGTGACGTGGACGCGGGCAGCTTGATCACTTTCTTGGCGCCCGTGAGCAGGATGAAGGTCAGGCTGCGGCGGGGTGGGTTTGCTTGGGTTTTATAGGGTTGGGTTTGGCTTGATTTGGTTGGGTGGGTTTGGGTGCATACGTGGGTGTGTGGGTGGAATAAGGCGTGGAGTGGGAGAGAGGAGGAGAGGCTGCAGACGGAACGCTGCCAAGGCAGCCCCACCCGCACCCCTCGCGCCCATCTAAAGCTCCAGTGTTGGTTGCCACCCCACGCCCAAAGCCCCACACCCAAAGCCCTGCGCCCCACGCGGGGGCGCTCACTTGACAAAAATGGTGATGGCCAGAAGGATGGGCAGGCACCAGATCGCGCGCGCCGCGCTGTTCTTGCTACGCAGAACGAAGGTGCGCAGAACCACAAAAAGGGCGCTACTGATAAGCCCCGCCAGCACGGGGCTGACAAACCACGACAGCACGATGGCGAGGACCCCGGAGACGAATGGGAACTCCGAGATGCGCTTGTTCCAGACCACGGCCGAGGGGCCGCCTGGGACGGGTGGGGAGGAGGGGTGTGAGTCAGCAAGCGCCCCGGAGGAGGGTGTGAGTCAGCAAGCGCCCCGGAGGAGGGTGTGAGTCAGCAAGCGCCCCGGAGGAGGGTGTGAGTCAGCAAGCGCCCCGGAGGAGGGGTGTGAGTCAGCAGGCTCCCCGAAGGAAGGGTGCGAGTCAGCAGGCGCTCCCCCAGAGGGTCCCACAGGCCGCCGGGCAGCAGCAACGGCCGCCGGCAGCCCCGCCTGTGCGGCTGCCGCCAGAGCAGGCCCAGCCTTTTTCCCCCAAAACTAAACCAAACGGGCACTCACCGTACACGAGGGCGAACCCCATGACGCCGCCGACGATGGAGTGGGTGGTTGACACGGGCAGCTCCCAGTAGGTGGCCACCAGCAGCCAGATAGCCGCGCCCGTGAGAGCGCACATCATGCCTGCCGATTCGCGGGCGCGTTGCGGGTGGCGACGGCATCGGCACCGGCGTCGGCAGGGGAGCGGAACCCCCGGGGCGAAACAGGTTTAACAGCGGGGATGCCGAGGCCTCAAGCAGCCAAGGCGCCTCCCCACCGCAACCCAGCGGCCCGCCCCTAGCGGCCTCCCCCACGCAACCCAGCGGCACGCCGACGCGCGTGCGCGCGCGCGCAGCGCGCACCGTAGGCAAACACATCCGGGGTCGACTTGAACGCGAGGGGGTTGGCCACGCCGCCCGAAATGGTGTCGGACACGCTGCCGCCCAGCAGGATCGCGCCGAGCGTCTCCATGATTGCCGCAATCACGATGGCCCTGCAGAGGGGCAGGCGGTGGGGCGGTTTGTTTCGGGGGGGGTGCGATGCGTTTGCCGCTGCGCGCGGCTGTTGAGTGGGGTTTTGGGTGGCCGCGGCTTCCAGAGCCCCGCGGTTCTCTGTGCGCGCGCCGCGGCTTGGGGTTTTGGGTGGCCGCGGCTTCCAGAGCCCCGCGGTTCTCTGTGCGCGCCCCGCGGCTTCCCCTGAAGCAGGGCCAGGCCTGCCGGCGGGCGCGCGTGGGGAAAACACGGCGAGTGGGGGGGGGGGGTGCGCACCACTTGAGCTTCAGCGTGTGGCTGCCGACACTGGTGGCAAAGGCGTTGGCGACGTCTGCGGGCGCCAGGGGGGAGGGACGCGAGTTTGGGGTGAGGGGAGCCTTTTGGGGGGCTGGGGGCAGTGCGCGGGCGGCCAGGTTCGGAGGGCGCCCCATGGGATCGCCCCCTGCCGCCAAACCCTCAACCGAAACAAACCGCCGTCCCACCATTGGCGCCGATGCCGTATGCCATAACCCAGGCCACGACGCCTACGGCGGTGGGAGGGGGCGGGGGGTGGGGCGGTGAGCAGCCAAGCGGCGGCAAGGGCGAAAGCGGCCGCGCGCGGATTCCAGCGGTGTCACCGAGCACGGGGCGGCATGTGCTCCCGCCGGCGTCCGCGGTGGGAGGCCTCGCTCGCCGGGCCAACACGATTATCTTGTCTGCGCGAACTAAACGCACCGCGGTTCTGGGCGAGGGCACGGGCGCGCGGGCGGCAAGGCCAGTGACAGCGCGCGGGCGCAGAACTTGCGCGCACCTCCCACCACCACCATCCACAGGGCTGCATTGAGCACCATACTTGCGCTGTCAAAGGATCACTGACTGAAGCGGGGCAGCGGCCCTGATCAGGGAGCGCAGCTCGCAGTCCACTTCGTCTTCGCCGGCGGCAAAGCCCCTGAAGCTTGCACGTCCGCAAAGGTTTCGTGGCCCGGTTTTTAATGCGCTCGTTTTTGGAGCGCGGCCGCCACAAGGGGGCTGGAGATGCCGCGCCGATGCCCGTTGCACACGTCCCAGCGCCGCCCCCGGCCGCCCCGGCGCGCGCTTACGCGGCCGCGCGCCCCGCCCCCGGGCCCGCCCCGGGCGCCGCCCCCCGCGGGAAAGAATTCGCCCGAATCC
The DNA here is from genome assembly GCA_003203535.1 of Raphidocelis subcapitata. Taxonomy (NCBI): domain Eukaryota; kingdom Viridiplantae; phylum Chlorophyta; class Chlorophyceae; order Sphaeropleales; family Selenastraceae; genus Raphidocelis; species Raphidocelis subcapitata. Next base: position 134,867 of record BDRX01000018.1, read on the forward strand.
ATGCAGCCGATCGGACCAGTACACGCACCCGCTGGCGGCTGCGCCGGGCGCGCTGCAAACTGCGCCCCGGTGGCCTGGGTGTGCCCCTGACCCGCGCCACCTCACTTGGCAAGCCCGCCCCAGCCAGATTTTACAGGACACGGCAAATCCAAGTGCGTAGCACCTATCTGCTGCGGCGCGCGCCGCCGCCGCCCCTGCCGCCGCGGCCGCCGCTGCTGCCGCGCCCGGTCCCACGCCCGCCGGGGCCCCCGCCACGGCCACCGCCGCCGCCGCCCCCGCGCCCGCCGCCGCCGCCACTGCCCGCTGCTGATAAGCCCCGCCAGCACGGGGCTGACAAACCACGACAGCACGATGGCGAGGACCCCGGAGACGAATGGGAACTCCGAGATGCGCTTGTTCCAGACCACGGCCGAGGGGCCGCCTGGGACGGGCGAGGAGGAGGGGTGTGAGTCAGCAAGCGCCCCGGAGGAGAGTGTGAGTCAGCAAGCGCCCCGGAGGAGGGGTGTGAGTCAGCAGGCTCCCCGAAGGAGGGGTGCGAGTCAGCAGGCGCGCCCCCAGAGGGTCCCACAGGCCGCCGGGCAGCAGCAACGGCCAGTCCCACCTGTGTGGCTGAGGCCGAGGCGGGCCCAGCCGTTTTTGCCCAGAGAGAGAAGCGCACTCACCATACACGAGGGCGAACCCCATGACACCCCCAACGATGGAGTGGGTGGTTGAGACGGGCAGCTCCCAGTAGGTGGCCACCAGCAGCCAGATGGCCGCGCCCGTGAGAGCGCACAGCATGCCTGCCGATTTGCGGGCGCGTGATGGGCGGGCGCGGCATCGGCATCGGCATCGGCGGGGGGGCGGAGTCGGTCGGCGAAACGATCCAGTGGTGGGAACCCGCGCGCGCTTACGCGGCCGCGCGCCCCGCCCCGGGGGGCCGCCCCCCCCCCCCCCCCGGGAAAGAATTCGCCCGAATCCATGCAACCGATCGGACCGGTACACGCACCCGCTGGCGGCTGCGCCGGGCGCGCTGCAAACTGCGCCCCGGTGGCCTGCTTGGGTGTGCCACCTGACACGCGCCACATCACTTGGCAAGCCTGCCCCAGCCAGCAGATTTTACAGAACACGGCAAATCCAAGTGCGTAGCACCTATCTGCTGCGGCGCGCGCCGCCGCCGCCCCTGCCGCCGCGGCCGCCGCTGCTGCCGCGCCCGGTCCCACGCCCGCCGGGGCCCCCGCCGCGGCCGCCGCCGCCGCCGCCCCCGCGCCCGCCGCCGCCGCCGCCGCCGCCGCCGCCGCCCCCGCGCCCGCCGCCGCCGCCGCCGCCGCCGCGGCCGCGGCCGCGCCCGCCGCCGCCGCCGCTGCCGCCGCCGCCGCCGCGGCCGCGCCCGCCGCCGCCGCCGCCGCCGCTGCCGTTGCCTATGCGCGTGGTGTCAGAGCTGCCGCCCTTGCCGCGCCACAGCAGGCGCAGCGAGGTGCCGGTGAAGCCGATGCTCTTGCGGAGGGCGCCCTCCATGTACCTGCCGGTTCGAATTCATAAGGCTTTGTGAGTCGTGGGTTTTGCAGGTTCGGCCGACGGCCAAAGGACAAGGCTTCAGCAATCAGCACACGCACAGCCCTTGCCGCCCCACCCAAGCCGCCCTCCACAGCGCGGCCCTCAGCCCCCCAAAACCAACCCCTGCCGACCCGGCCCTGCAGGCCCCCCCCAAAAAAGGGCCCCCCGTGAGTCATCGCCGCGCGCCCGCACCTCCGGTAGTCATCGGGGAACAGCCGCGGGTCGTTGACAAACACGACAAACGTCGGCGGCCGCGCGGAGGCCTGAGTCGCGTAGTAAACGCGCCCCTGGCGCCCGCTGCCGCGCAGGGTGGGGGGCGCCTTCCAGGCGACGGCTTCGCGCACCACCTTGGGAGCGTTTGGGGTGGGGGGCGAATGGGGGCAGGTGCCGTTGGGGCGGGGGGGCGCGATGGCCGGGGCGTGGGGGGTTAAGGGGGTGGTTGTCAGGGCCACGCTGGCGGCGGTGATCCACTCAGCACCCCTCCCCTGCACCATCAGCGCCCCCCACGGCGCCACCGACTCCACGCGACCGCGCGCGCCCTCACCAGGTTGAGCGTCGCCGTCGGCACGCGGCGCCGGTGCTGCTCCCCCGCGGCCAGCAGCGCCGCCACCACCTCCTCCACGCGCTTGCCCCGGCTGGCGGTCGTGCAGACGACGGGGGCGAATGAGATCGCGCGCAGCTGGGCCAGGGCGTCCTCGGACGCCTTGGACGGGGGGGGCGGGTGGGGGGCGGTTGCGAAGAGCGGTTTTGGGGCGGTTTCGGCGGAGGTCGGGGGTTGGGGCCAGGCCTCACAGCCCACAAACTGGCCCGCAACGAACACATTCACACAGCAAAGACACACAAAAAATCACAATGCGCAAAGCGCGGATGCAACACCATGCAATGCAATTCAACACACTGTGCTGCGCAGGCGCACGCGCACGCGCACGCGCATGCGCATGCGCATGCGCCACCACCACCGGCCGCACCTGCGAGACCTTTTCCGAGTCCACCTTGTCCCATTTGTTGAGGACGATTATTGCGGCGCGCCCCTCCCGCGCAATCAGCTCGCTGAGACGGAAGTCCTGGGGGCGGGGGGGAGGGTGGGGTTTTGGGGGTTTTGGGGGTTTTGGGGGTTTTGGGGGTTTTGGGGGTTTGGAGGTTTTGGGGGCGGTGGGGGTTTTCGGAGGGCGCGTCGCACATGCCGGTGCCCTCGAGTTTCCGGTCCCCGTGAGGTCTCTGCGCCTCTGCCAGGCAGGCCAAACACCCCTTGTGCCGTTCAGCCCAAACCCCTCCAAAGGCACGGCAAGCTGCGGCAACCCAGCCAAATGCCGCGCGCGCTGTGGGCGGGGCGCGGTCAAAACACACACACACACACCCCACCTGCTGGGTGACGCCCTCTGTGGCATCCACCACGAGTGCCACCACCTCTGCGCGCCCGATGGCGCGCACCGCCCGGTCGACGCTGATCGACTCCGCCCCGTCCTTGCTGCCCGCCACCCGCGCGCGCTTGCGGATGCCGGCCGTGTCGATCAGCGTCACCCGGGTGCCGCAGGGCAGCGTCACCGGCGTGTCGACCGCGTCGCGCGTCGTGCCGCTCATGTCGCACACGATGGTGCGCTCCTCCCCAACGATGGCGTTCAGCAGGCTGCTCTTCCCGACGTTTGGGCGGCCCACGATCGCGATCGCGAGGGGCGCGTCCCCGATCTCCTCCGTCTCGACGCGCGCCGGCGGGGGCAGCGCGCGCGCGAGGGCCTCCATCATGTCACCGGTGCCGGTGCCGCTGATGGCGCTGACGGCGTGGGGCTCCAGGCCGAGCTCCCAAAACTCGGCGGCCTTGGGGGTTTGGGGTTTGCGGGGTTGGGGTTCCGGGGTGCGGGTTTTGCAAGGTTTTCGGGGTTGAGGTTTCAGTTTCGCGCACTTCCGGTGAGCAGGCAGGGCCCTTGCGGCGGCTGGGTTGGCAGCTCAAGCCTCTGCTTCCCGCAGCGAACCGCCCTTCTGCACAGCGAACCCCCAAGCCCCCAAAACCCGGCGCCCCGGCCCCGCACCTGCATGTCTGCTTTGACCGTGCTCTCGCATTTGTTGACCGCCAGCACTACGGGCTTGTCCGGGTGGTTCTGGCGCAGCCAGTCCAGGATCTCCCTGTCCCCCGGGTGCAGTCCGGACTGGCCGTCCACCAGCAGGATGATGCAGTCCGCCTCGGCCACGCCTGTTTGGTGGTGATTTTTGGTATCGGCGTTCGGATTTGGCGCTTTTGTGATTTGGCTTCGGCCTTCCAGAGAGGCCGCCTGTGCCATCAAGCGGTGGCCGCCGCAATGCCGTACCACAAGCGCAACAGCCAGCCGAGGCCGGCGGCCCCGCAGCGCGCGCGCGGCGCACCCGCAGCCGCCTGCCGCTCTATCGCCTCTGGCAGCCCCTCCGCCCCGATGGAGCGCATCGCCGCCTCCTGCTGCTCGCCGGGCAGGCGCGCGGCGTCGCTCATGAGGCCGCCTACGAGGGGGGGTTTGCGCGCGGCCGCAGTGTTTTCAGTATCAAGGCAAGTGAGACTTGCCGAGGCAGATGAGATGTGAGGCCTCCAGCCGCAGCAGCGGGCGCCTTGTGCCCCGCGCGCGCGCGATTGGGCAACAGGGGCGCCAGCGGCGAGACAATGTTGGCCAGCAGCAGACGCGAGGCGAGGCGCAAGCGCGGTCGCGCGGCGCGAAGCATCGGCGGGCGGCACCCACCCGTGTCAATGAGCACAAACTCCTTGTCCCCCCAAAAGGCGCGCGTGTAGATGCGGTCCCGGGTGACGCCGGGGTAGTCATACACCACAGACACCGTTGACCCCGCGAGCCGGTTGAACATGGCGCTCTTCCCGACGTTGGGGCGGCCCACGATGGCCACCTTTGGAAGCGCCGACGTGGGCAGCTGCCGCTTGGGGCGGTTCTTGCGGGGCACAAAGGCCGCCGCGGCGGCGGCGGCGCTGGTGGAGGCCGCGGCGGCGCGGCGCGCGGCGAACGCGGCGGCGGCCTCGGCGTCGGCGCCGAATTCCAGCAGGCGGTCGTCGGAGAAGTCTGCGCGCGGCGCGGCGAGGGCGTTTGTTTCGGGGGGGCGCGGTTGCGGACTTGCGGTGCGGGCTGCGCCGCCGCGGTCGGCGCCGCCGGCGGGGGCGCCCCCAGCGCCGGCGGGCGGCGAGCGCCGGCAGCGCCTGCAACGACGAGTGCTGCGCAGCAGCAAACGCATGCGGCGCAAGCAGGCGGCGTGCGAGCGCGCGGGCCCGCGCGGGTGGGCAGGCGGCGGGGGCGGCGGCGGCGGCGGCGGGGGCGGCGGCGGCGGCGCGGCGGCTCACCGCCGTCGGCGTCCGGCGCGATATCCCCGTCGTCCGGGAAGTCCGCGAGCTTCGCCACCAGCGCCTGGGCGATCTTGTCGAACCTCTCCTGGTCTGTGGCGCTCAGCTGGGGCTCCTCCACGGCGCTGCGCATGGACACCGCGGGCCGCGAGGTCCTCGGCACCCGCAGGGGGCACGCAACGGGCCCGCCCACGCCCCGCATGGTACGGGTGCAGGGCAGAGCCCTCGTTCTAGGCAGCAGCGGCGCCATTGGGCCTCGCTGGCCGATCCCGCGGGCGTGGCGACCGCGCAAAGCGCCTCGAACAGCGCTGCGCTGGCGGCTATCGATGCGGCTATTACAATGACGGTGGGAGAGCGGTGTGATATGCGCGCGACGGGGTGCGGGGGGGCACAAAACCCGCCTGGCGCCTGGCGGTGCCGCCGCTACAGCACTGCAGCCGCCGCCGCCGCCGCCGCTTTGCCGCCGCCGGCCGAAGCCTCTGCTGCCCCCGTCGATGCAGAAAGTTTACACCAGGACAGCGCACATGCTGCAGGTTGGTCGTGCGCACGGCCAGCCATCCGGTGGCGGGCGGCCTTGCGCACGACAGTCCGTTGGCATGAACGCGGCAGCAGGCGGCAGGGCGTACCGGCGGGGAGGCACGGGCGGCATTGGCAGGGCAGGGGTTGACAAGGCAAGCAAGTTTCATTGCAGGCCGGCAGGGGCAGGGAAGCGAAGGGCGCGAGTGCAGGGAGCGGGTGGAGTTGCAATACCGTGTGCACTTCTTTGCACAAGAAGGGGGGGCTGATCATGTCGGGTTGGGATGGTGGCGGCACTTCAAGGGGCACAAAACCCCTTATAACTAACTATAAGACTGGCCACGGCAGTGTCTTGTGCTGTGCCCTACAAGTCTTTGCGCTTACGTCCCGGCTGGCTCGGCGGGCCCTACTGCTGCGCCTGCGCCAGCAGGAAGCTGCGCAGCCGCAGCTTGAGCTGCGACGCGCGCAGCGCGGCAGAGCACAGGCCCTGGAATACGCGCGGGCAGGCCGGCGGCAGCCTCGCCGGCCGCAGGCCGGGCGCCGCGCCGTCGCCGCTGGCACGGCTCGGCTCGCCGCCGGGCGCTCCACTTGCTGCGCGGGGCGCGCCGGGGTCGTGCAGGGCCGCGTCCGCCTGCGCGACCGCGCCCACCACAGACTGCTGCTGCTGCTGTTTCTGCTGTTGCTGCTGCCGCCACGCCGCCGTCGCGCGCTTGAGAGGGTTGGCGCTGGCAACCGGCAGCGGCAGCGGCAGCCTCTCCGCCGCCGCCGGCGCCGCCGCGCCCCACGACGCCGACACAAACGGCGCCTTTGCTGCGGCAAAGGTCAGCGCGTCGCCGAGGGCGGAGGAGTCGATCGGCACGAGCTGCTTGGTGCAGGAGGGCTCGTCAAAGCGCTGCGTGCACTCCTGCTGCGCGGCGACGACGGCCTTCGACAGCGCGCCGCCGCCCAGCAGCACGCTCTCCACGGGGCTGCTGGTGCTCGCGAGCACGCAGGGGCGCGACAGGTTGAGGGGGTTGGGCGCGACCTCGGCCTGCGCGCGGGGTGGGGGCGTGGGGAGGCAGCACGGGTGGTGTGAGCATGGCAAAATGCTGGGAGATGACGTGGTGTGCTGGAATGGCCAGTCAGGGCCGGTTCGGCAGTTAGTTGCGGCTGATGTTCTGCAACCAACCACCGCCTCAGAGCCAACGCAGCGCGCCCCGAGCCGCACCGGGTACTCTGGCAGCCAGTGGCAGCCCTCCGATGAGGTGACGCAGCCGGCCTCGGTTGTGTAGTTGCACGCGCTGTGAGGGGCGTGCAGCGAGCAGGAAAGGGGCTCCGTCTGCCAGCAGCTCGTTTCCTTGCCTCAGTCGAGCCATCCCCTCATGCCCCATTTGCAAAACCAGTCGCGCTGCGCATGCGCGTGAGCGCGCACCTGGCGTATCGCTTGTAGACCTCAGCCCCGGCGCAGGTTCCCCACACCTCGGGCGCACCCGCATGCACCTGCGCCCGCGCGCACGTGTGGGAAGGGCATGCACCTCACGATTTGCGACCCCCCGCACTGCATGCGAGCCCCATACACTGGGCATGCCTGCCATGCAGAGGCATGGGAGCATGCGTGACAGCATAGACCGTGCGCAAGCGGCCTGTGTATCCGTCTCTGCGCCCCACCAGCGCCTGCCCCCCCCACCTGCGCCTTGAAGTCCAGCAGCTTGGGCGGCATGCTGATCGCGCCCGACAGGCCCGGCGGGTAGCACGCCAGCTGCATCCACATGCAGCCCGGCGCGGCGTTGCAGTCGCTGGCGGCAGCGGCGGCGGGCGGGCGCGTGAGCCTCGGCGTGGGGCGGCGCAGGCGCAGGCTGGTCGCGCGTGAGCCTCCAGCAGAGGGCTGGGAGCAGCCTTTGCGATCAATTGCGTGCCGCACGCTACGCCGACCTTGCAGCACCCCCTCACCTTCGGTACAGCTCAAAGCTGCAGCGCACCACGTCGGCGAGCAGCGAGCCGTCGCACGCGAGGGCGGTGGAGCTCCAGAGCAGCAGGCCCACAAAGCTGCGGCGCAGCAAGCAGGCGCGTTGGTGGGCGTTGGTTCCATCGCCCCCAGCCAAGAAAGGGCAGCACACCCAAAACTATAGACAGCTCGGCGCGCACGCTGCACAAACTCCCAAGCGCACAAGTGCGTGCGCGCGCGCCCTCACTCTGCGTCGTCGTAGTAAAGCGCGCACGCGTCCCCGCTCCAGTTGCACCAGCCGCGCACGTCGTCGTGGCACTCAGCCTCGGACGCATGCGCCAGGCAGGCGTACCGCATTGCAACGATCTGAAGAAGCGTGCTGCGCCACGGGGCAACGGAAGGAATGCGAGTCTCGGGGCGCGCATGGGGGCGGGGCGGCGCTGGCGGGCCGGCGGCGGCGCGGGGCGCGGCGGTCAAACGAGGGGCCAGCAGCGGTCAAACCGCGCGCGGCGCGTGCGCGCACCGCTCATACGAGTCGGGCCGCGCGTCCACCGTGAACATGAAGCTGGGGTTGAGCGCGCAGCCCACGCTCTCGCTCCACAGGCACTTTTTGATCGTGGAGGGCAGCGCGGCGGCGGGCGCCGCGCCGTCTTGGCGAAGGCGCCGGGCCGGCGGCGCGAGCGCGCCGCCGCTGCCGGTGCGGGGCGCCTTGCGGCCGATCCCGCCCGCATCTGCTGCCCGGGACCCTGCGCAGCAGCATGCCAGGGCCAGCAGGACGGTCCAGCCCGCGGCCGGAGGGCGCGACTCAGCCCGCTTTCCGCCCATGGCACGCGGTGCTGTGGCGTCTGGCAGCCGTATGTAGGTCCTGGCTGCACCCGAAACGCTTTGTCGAGCCCGTCAGCGCGCGGGAAGGGGTGCAGAGCCCCGGGTGTGGCGCGGCAGACCCGCAGGCGCCCCCCGCGACGACAACACGCCCCTGCCGCCCGCGCCCCAGCAATCCCGTTATCCTTGTTCCTCAAGAGTCCCTATTGCATCGCCAGAAGACCAAACATCGACCCACGGACCGCTGGGGCCCCTGGAACCGCGCCCCGCGGAGCTGGAAAGCGCGCTGTGACAGCAGGTGGGTGCTGGCAAGAGGTGTGACAGTCCGATGGGCGCGGGGCGGAGCCGGTAGCAGGCCGCAAACGGCGGCAGCGGCGCTGCGCGCGACGAGCGCGCGCCGCCGCTGCCGCCGCTGCGCCGCTGCCGCGGCGCACCCCCTCCCGCATCGCCTTCAGGGCCGCGCCGAGGGATAGCCAGGCCCCGGAAGGAGCACAGCCCGCTCGCAGCTGACGTTTGGCGGCCGTCCCATTCCCCTCAGGCCTTGCGCGCCGCCAGGATGGGGAAGAACGACTTCCTATCCCCCAAAGACGTGAGTCGGGCGCTGCTGCTGTCAACCGGGACCGCGCGCTCGAGGCGGGGCTGGCCGGCTGGGTGCTGTCCACGCTTGGGCCAGCCCCACCGCTTCCCTGGCTGCCGCTCCACTCCCAGCCGAAACCCTCAACCCCCACCCTTAACACCCAACCTGGCCCCCACCCAGATCGCCAACCGCATCAAGGCCAAGGGCCTCCAAAAGCTGCGATGGTACTGCCAGCTCTGCCAGAAGCAGTGCCGCGACGAGAACGGATTCAAGTGCCACCAGATGAGCGAGGGCCACCGGCGGCAGATGGAGATCTTCGGGCAGAGCGCGGAGCGGGTGGTCGGCGGCTTCAGCGAGGAGTTTGAAAGCTCATTCCTCGACCACATGCGGCGCGCGTGAGCGGGCGCGGGCGCGGGAGGCCGGGAGGCGGGGGGCAGAGGGGGGCGCTGCGTGGCAGGCGGGGCGCACCGCCGAGGCGGCGCGCGCGCAGCAGCGGCCGGGCCTGCGCACGCTTGCAAGGCCCCGCGCCGCGCCACAACTCCCTCCCCCCCCCCCTCCAAAACTCCCCCCTCCCGCCCCCTCCCGCCCTCGCAGGCACCCCCGTTCGCGCATCGCCGCGCACGTTGTGTACAACGAGTACATCCAGGACCGCAACCACATCCACATGAACTCCACGCAGTGGCTCACGCTGACGGACTTTGTGAAGCACCTGGGGCGGCTGGGGGTGTGCAAGGTGGAGGAGACGCCAAAGGGGTGGTTCATCACACTCGTGCAGGCAAGGGGGGGCTCACCGGAGGGGGTTGGGGGGCGAAGGGGCCGGCCGGCGGGCGGCGGCGGCAGCGGGGGTTCAGACGCGCGGGCGGGGCGCAGCCTACGCCGCTGCGAGTCTGGCCAGTAACCCGGCGCTGATCCGGTGCACACCCCTCGACACCATACACAATGCCCCCCCACTAAAAAAAAAAACCGCGGCACCGCACCCGCAGGAGGACCCCGCCGACAAGCTCGCGGGCGAGCGCCGCTCCAAGCTCGCGCGCCGCGAGGAGGAGGAGGAGGAGCGCCACGCGCGCCTGCTGGCGGAGCAGGTGGAGCGGGCGCGCGCCGCGGCCGGCGACGGCGACGCGCCCGCCGAGGGGACGGAGCTGGTCCGTGGGGAGGGGGAGGAGCCCTTACGGCTGGCGCTGGCGCCGGCGGGGCCGGGGCCGTCGTCCGCGGCGGCCGCAGCGGCGGGGGGAGGCGGCGCGAGGGCGGCCAAGCCCGCGGTGCCGCTGTTCGGCGACGAAGAGGGTGGGTGCTTGGCGAGCGTCGTGCTCGCGTGCGCGCGCGTTGAGCAGGCCGGTCGCGGGCGCGAATGCATGGAGCTGCCCCGCAGCAGCCCTAGAGCCAGGCGTGCAAGGCGCGCCGCGCCTTTGCGCTCTCAGAGCCCCGCCGACCTGCGAGCCGCCTCACAACCCCCCCACCACACCCTCCAACCCCTCCAGACGGAGACGGCGGCGCGGCGGCGGGCCAGGCCGCAGGCAGGAAGCGCTCGAAAGTGGAGGAGCTGATGCTGCGCGACCTGGAGGCCAAAAAGCGCCGCGCGGAGGCGCCCGCGGCCGCAGCCGGCGGCGGCGGCGGCGGCGGCGGCGGGGGCGAGTGGCCGGACGGCGAGGAGCCCAGCAGCAGCAGCCGCCGCGCGCGCGCGGACAACTGGCTCCAGGAGGGGGTGGTGGTCAAGGTGATGAGCAAGGCGCTCAAGGAGCACGGCTACTACAAGCAAAAGGTGGGCGCTTTGGGCCGGCCGCATTGGCAAGGGCCTGCGTTTGAATTTGGTTGGGGGCAGCGTCCCGCGTTTCGCGCCGGCCGCCGCGGTTCGCCGGGGGGGCGGTTTGAAGCCCCGCCGCCCCATCTGCCGCGCGCCCGCCTTCCTGAACGCCTGTCAATTGCCAACTGCCGACGCCACACTCACGCCGCGCCCCCGCGCAAACCAACTCCGCGGCCTGACCAGGGCGTGGTGGAGCGGGTGGTTGACAAATACGTGGGGGAGGTCTCCATGCTCGGCAGCGGCGACGTGGTGCGCGTTGACCAGGCAGAGCTCGAGACAGTCATCCCCGCGGCCGGCGGCCGCGTGCGCGTGGTCAACGGCGTGTACCGCGGCCAGCGGGGCGAGCTGCTGCGCATCGACACCGAGAGGTTCGCGGCGCTGGTGCGGCTCGATAAGGCGCCGCACGAGGGGCGGCGGGTGTGGTTTGAGTACGAGGACGTGTCAAAGCTGGCGTGACGCCTCACTCGCGGCGGGCGCGGCGCGCTGCAATATCTGCGCCGACGCGCCCGGTCTGGTTCGGGGTGGTGGGGGGTCGAGACGCTCGAGGGAGCGCGCGCTGGCGCCTGCGCGCGGTCTGGCCCAGCCGAGGGAGCGGCAGCTGCCGAGGGAGCGGCAGCGTGTCGCGTATGGCAGTGCCGCCGTCCGGCCTTGGCCCCTACTCTCGACGGTCAGATTTCGACCGCCTGGAAGTGCGAACAGCAGCTCGCCCAGCTGCCCCCCCTGGGCTCCGTGTCCCCCCGGGCCCCGCAGCGGTCCCGTCGCAGGCTGCCGCGGTGGTTCTTGCGATCTGAAGGGTTCAAAAGTCAGATCCGGACGCCCACCCCTGGGCGAGGAGGCCCCCGCCCGGCGCAGATCACTTCTGGGCCGGCCCTCCGAACTCGGCGCAGCGGCAGCCATGGCGCACTTCAACGCCTACGGATGGGGCTTCAAGGCCCTGCTGCTGCTGTTCATCTCGATCATGGCGTTCAGCATCAGGTGGGGGGCGGGGCAGCGGCGCGCCGTCCTGCGCCGGCGCCTGGCCCCTGCGCCGTGCCACGCGCCGGGCAGGCCCGATCAGGCGGCGCGGCCGGCCGGGCAGTAGCCCGCAGGCATGCGCATTCAGAGCCATTCGGGAGACCGCGGTCGGATCGCGGCCCCCGCTGCCGCGGACGCCGCATCCCCTCGCGGTCAGCACCCCGGCCGGTGTGGCAACCTGCCCCCCCGCCCCACTGCCTTCCCCCGCCCGCCCTCCAGGCTGTTCAGCGTGGTCAAGTACGAGTCAGTCATCCACGAGGTGGGCGCGGGGGGTGTAGTCACCGCCACGCCAGATCGGCGCCGGCGCCGGCGCGGCAGTGCCGGCATGCTGTGCAGGGGCCCCGCGCCGGGGGGTCTCGGCGCCAGCGCTGCGCTTTCAGCGGTCAGTGACCCTTTAAGCCTCTCGCAGCCTTGGCTCAGTAGCTGCCGATCACTAATGACTAATACAACGCCCCCTCCCCCCCCCAAAAAAAAACAAATTACTGTACCGCAGTTTGACCCGTACTTCAATTACCGCGTCACCCAGTTCCTGACCAAGGAGGGGTTTTACAGCATGTGGGACTGGTTCGATGACAGGACCTGGTGGGCAGGGGGGGTGGGGGCGTTTGGCCGTTTTGAGCATTGCAACTGTTTGAGCATTGGGCGCGCTTTAAGGTTTTCAGGTTTTCAGGCGGGCGGGCGGGCTGCGCTTGTCGGCTGCGCCCTTCGTGTCCCCCCCCCCCGCTGCAAAACAAAGCAGCACGTCCCCCCCCCCCCCAAAAATAACCACCCGTGCGCAGGTACCCCCTCGGCCGCGTCATCGGCGGCACAGTCTACCCGGTGGGTGCCCTCCTGCCCGGCAGCTGCCGCTGCCGCTGCTTTTGCGGCCGCGGTTGCGGTCGCGGGCTCGGTCCCGTTTAGGGCATGCCGCCGCGGCGGGGTGGGGCAGCATGCGTGAGGCGCGCGGCAGCGGCCCCGCACAGCAAACCCCGGAGATGCGCCCTCACCGGTTGCTTCTAACCTCTTTCCGCACCCCCTCGCTCGAACCCGCCCTTTCAATCTCTAAAACAGGGCCTGATCTTCACCGCCGGCTCCATGTACAAGATCCTCCACGCCCTCAACATCCCGCTGCACGTGCAGGAGGTGGGGGGGCGGGGCCTGGTTCGGGGGGTTGCGCGGGGGTGTGGGGGGATGGGGGGTGCGCAGCCTGTGCGGTGCTTGCTCAACGGCCCTCACTGCAAAGAGGCCGCCCACCCGAACCCGACACCTACCAAGATCCCGCCCCAACCGACAAAGCACCCGCAAGAGCAGAAGCTGCCGCCAAACCGCCTCGCAAAAACCGCCCCCCCCCCCAACCGCCCCCGACGAAAGCCGCCCCCTCGGCAAACCCCACCCGGCACCCCCCGCCCCCCCCAAAGGTCTGCGTGTTCACCGCGCCGCTGTTCAGCGCGCTCTGCGCGCTCTCCGCCTACGGCCTCGTCTCCGAGTGCCGCTCCGACGGCGCGGGCCTCGCGGCGGCGGCGATGGTGGCCATGGTCCCCTCCTACATCTCCCGCTCCGTCGCGGGGTCGTATGACAACGAGGGCGTGGCCATCTTCGCGCTGGTCAACGTGTTCTACACGTTCATCAAGGTGCGCGGTCGAACGGCGGTCAAAGGGGGGTCGAACGGGCGGCCAAACGGCGGTCAAGCCGCGGTCAAACGGGGCTTTTGCCGCGAGCGCGTTCCTTGAGGGCCGATCAGCTGGGGCTGACCGGAGGCGTGCGCAGCGCCCTGGCGCCGGTGCGTTTTGCAGCCCCCGTCCCCCCTCCCCTCAGCCCCCCTTCCCCCTCGAAAGTCAACACGCCCTGCCCGCCCCCAACCTCCCCCGCGCCCCCAGACGATCAACACCGGCTCCCTGGGCTGGGCGGTCCTCAACCTGCTGTCATACTTTTACATGGTCCTGTCGTGGGGCGGCTACTCGTTCGTCATCAACCTCCTCCCAATCTACTGCCTCGCCTGCGTCGCCAGCGGGCGCATGACGGGGCGACACTACCTCGCGTTCGCGCCGCTGGTGTTCATGGGGACGCTGCTCGCGGGTGGGTGGGCTGGGGGGGGGGGACCTGGTTGCGCGCGCCTGCCCGCGTGCCGTGCGCGCCGCCGCTTCCGCCGGCCGCGGCGGTTGGCCGCGAGCGCCTGCCAAGCCCCGGGGCCCGCCCGCACATTCTAGCCGCCCCCAGACCGCCAAACTTAGCCCGTAAGCCCCTCCCCGCGCAGCCTCCGTCCCCGTGGTCGGCTTCAACTCGGTCCTCATGAGCGAGCACTTTGGCGCCTTCTTCACCTGCATAGTCCTCCACGCCGCCCTCGCGCTGCGCTTCGTGCGCGGCCTGCTGCCGCAGCGCCAGTTCGAGGCGGCGGTGCGGCTCGCGGTCACCGCGGCGGCGGCGGTGGGGGCGGTGGTGGTGACGCTGGTCGTGGGTTACGTCGTGAGGTCACCCACCTTTGGATGGACGGGTGAGCGGGTGACGGCGCGGTGTGACGGCGTGGGTGACGGCGCGCTGCCCTCCAATTCCCGCCCCCTTCGCCCCATCCCCCCTCTCAAACCCCTAGGCCCTGCCCCAGCCGCTACCTGACGCCGCTCCCTCCCCCCAAAGAAAGCACACCCCTGAAGCCCCAGCTCCCCCGGAAAATCGCCCCCGGGCCACTCCCTCACGCGCTCCACCCCCCAAAACACCCCCCCGACCCCCCAAAAACCGCCCCCAGGCCGCTCCCTGACGCTGCTGGACCCCACCTACGCCTCCCGCTTCGTGCCCATCATCGCGTCTGTCAGCGAGCACCAGCCCCCCAGCTGGCCCTCTTACATAACGGACCTCCACGCGGCCGTGCTGCTCGCGCCTGCGGGCATCATCGGGTGCTTCAAGAACCTCAACAACGGTGGGTGGGGGTTGGGAAGTTGAAAGGGGGGCAGGGGGGGAAGGGAAAGTGCTAGGGGCGCGAGTGGCGGCTCGGTTGGGCGGGCGGGCGGGGCGCTCCCCCAACAAACGCGGCCCCGCGCAAACAAACCCCCCCAGGCGCGCTGTTCCTGGTCCTCTACGGCATCACCGCCGTCTACTTCAGCGGTGTGATGGTGCGCCTCATGCTGGTGCTGGCGCCCGCCGCCTGCTGCCTCGCGGGCGTGGCCGTTTCGGACATCCTCAACACCCTCTGCTGCAGCCTCAAGGCGCACGGCGCCGTGCTGCCGCTGCCGGCGCTGGCGCGCGGCGGCGGCGACGGCGCCGGCGGCTCCGCGGCGGCGGGCAAGGGCGGCGCGCCCGGCGCGGCGGCGCGGCGCGGCGGGAGGGGCGGGTCGGACGGCGGCGACGGCGGCGTGCTGTCGTCGGTGCTCGGACGGGAGTGGAACCCGCTGCCGAAGACCGTTGCCATTGCGGGCTTTGTGGGCGTGGTGGGGCTGCTTATGTCCTACACCATCCACTGCATCGGGTGCGCTGTTTCTGTTTTGGGGGAGGGGCTTTTGGGGGGGGGCGGGCTTTGTGGGCGTGGTGGGGCTGCTGATGTCCTACACCATCCACTGCATCAGGTGCGCTTTTTGTTTTGGGGGAGGGGGGGGGGGTGCCAGGACGGGGGGCGTTTTTGCACCTGGGTGGTTGCCGTATCCCTCACACACACTTCACGCGCAAGCCAAGCACAAACACAAACACAAACACAAACACAAACACCCCCCCCAGTGTGAGCGCGGACGCCTACTCAGCGCCGTCCATTGTGATGCAGGCGCCGCAGGAGGACGGCTCCTACTACGTCTTCGACGACTTCAGGTGGGGGGGGTGCTTTTGGGGGTTTTTCGGGCGCGTTTTAATGCGCCCTGATCGTGCTTTGCATGTGTCTGCCGGCTCGGCGCTTTGGGCGGGGGTTTGCTTGGTGCCACGTTTGTCGACAAACGCCGCCGCCCGACAAAAGCCGCCGCCTGCCGCCTGCCGCCCGCCGCACGCGCGCAGGGAGGCGTACGCCTGGCTGCGCCACAACACCGACCCGGAGACCAAGGTTGCCAGCTGGTGAGGGGGCAAAGGGGCGTGCGCCTGGGGGAGGGGTGGCTGATTGGGGGAGGGGCGCGGGCCGGGGTGTGGGGGGCGCCAGGGCGCACGCTCCCTTTCAACAAACAAACAAACAAACAAACAAACAAACAAACAAACAAACAAACAAACAAACAAACAAACCCACAAACAAACAAACAAACAAACAAACCCAAAGGTGGGACTACGGCTACCAGACCACCGCCATGGCCAACCGCACAGTCATCGTCGACAACAACACCTGGAACACCAGCCACATCGCGACGGTGGGGCGCGCCATGGCCAGCCCAGAGGCCAAGGCCTGGAAGATTTTCAGGTGGGGCTTGGGGTGGGCGGGGGGGGGCCTGGGGCTGGGGGGGGGGTGGCAGCTGCCCTCGCCACTTTGAAGCCCAACCTGCCGGCCCCACCCCAACCCTACCCTGAGCTTGACCCCCAACCCACCCCCAACCCAAACCCCAAGCAATACCCCCCCAACCCCCCCATACCCCCACCCCCCCACCCCCAACCCCCTACACCCCCCCGACCCCCACCTACCAAAGGTCCCTTGATGTGGAGTACGTGTTTGTCGTGTTTGGCGGCGTCATCGGCTACTCGGGGGATGACATAAACAAGTTCCTGTGGATGGTGGGTGGAGGGGGGGGGTGACGTAATGGGCTTTTTGAGGGCTTTATGGTGTGGTGTCTGGGACGGGAGGGGGCGCTGCCATTGTTTGCAGCCGCAGCCCGTTTTTTTAGGGGGTGGGTGTTGGGCGAGCAGGCAGCCGGTAAAAAAAGCGCTGCCGCGGCTGCAGCGATCCGTACGCGACCAAAACAACCCCCCTTTGCCTGCCCCCCCCCCAAAAAAAACAAAAGGTGCGCATCGGCGGCGGCGTGTACCCCGACATAAAGGAGGCCGACTACCTCACCAAGGACGTGCGCATTGGCCTGTTGGGATAAACGGTTTTGATAAACGGTCATTTTAGCCCAAAGAGAGACAAAACGACGCGCCGCGCGCTCGGCTGCGGCTTTGGGCGGCGGTCTAGCCCGGGCGCTGACGTGTTTTCCCCTTTTTTGAAATTTGAGGGTTTTTGATCAATTTGTTGGTGCTTCCCTCCACACGCACACACCCTCCCCACATAAACCCCGCCCCCCCCCCCTAAAAACCCACCCCCCCCCAGCTTTGCCGACCTGAGCGCCGCGCAGTACGGCCAGCGCGGCTACGACCGCGTGCGCGGCTACGTCATAGGCCGCACCGACGTGACCCTAAAGTACTTTGAGGAGGCCTTCACCAGCCAGCACTGGATGATGCGCATATACAGGTGAGTCTTTTGCAATGGGGTGGGGTGGGGGGTGCCGTGCATTGGGGTGGGGGTGCCTTGCATTGGGGCGGTGGGGTGCGGGGGAGGCCCTCACCAGCCAGCACTGGATGATGCGCATATACAGGTGGGGGGGGGATGGGGCTGGTTGCGTGGCTTCACGCTTGGTGTGTGTTGTGCTGCGTGCGCGCGCGTGTGTTGTTGTGGGCGGGCGCGTGCTTGCTGTGTCTGTGCTTTGCGTCTGTGTGTGTTTGGTGCTGTGTGCCTGGCACAGCAAGCCATGGCGTCTCGACTCGCCCCCAACACCGCCCCCAACCAAAAGACTCCCAACAACGCCCCCCCTCCACAACGCAGGGTGCGCGACAGGCCGCTCCGCGACAGCGCCAAACCCAAGAGCGCCCGGCAGCGGGCGGCGGCGGCGGCGGCGGCTTGAGGCGCGGCGGACGCTGTTATCTTTTTTCTGCGGGCCGGCTGGGCGGCCGGCTGGCAAACGCTCCCTTTTTCCTTTGTGTTGGCTTTCTTCCCTTCCCCTCCTTTCCCCCCTTGTCTTTTTGCGCCAAGAAAAAGAGCACAGCTAGAGGATAGAGTTACCGTCTTATCCAATCATATGGCAAGCAGCCTGGGGGGGGCAGCGTTTGTCAAGGGGGGCTTTGCAGCGGCAAAACGACATGCGCGCAGGATTACGGCAGCGGATGGCAAGTCGGGTTCGCGGGGGCCGAGCTTGCCGGAAGGCGGGGTTTGGAAGCTTTGGGGGCAAAGGGCGGCGCCGCCGAGTGGGGAAGGGGCAATCGGCGGCGAGGGCCGCCAGCGCGGAAGGCAACAAGCGGGCCACGCAAGTGTGCAGCGGCAACAAAACCACAGGAAGGAAATTGAGCGGTCGATATTAACAATAGGGAGCTGTGGGGAGGCCTGAAGGCCCGTTGGGAGGAAGAGTGAGCGCGGCGGCGGCGGGCTTTCACGCTATGAAGGGCTGCGCAAACCCGTTGAACACGAGGCCGCAGCCCAGCGCCACCGCCAGCCCGGCGGTGACGACGTCGGCGGCGGCCCCCGCCGACCCCGCCGCGCCGCCCGCCGCCGCGCGCAGCCGCCGCCACGCGCCGCGCCGCGCGGCCGGCAGGCCGACGCCGCCGGCGGCGCGCGGCTGCCCGTCGCTCCAAAAGGCGGGCGAGGAGCCGCCCTCCGCCGCAAGCAGCAGCGGCGCGCCCTCGCTGACGGCCGCCCCGCCGCCGCCGCCGCCGTCCGCGCCCGCGGGCTTGGGCGCGCCCGGCCAGAGGCCGCGCAGCGCGAGCGCGATGAGGCCGGGCACGATGAAGGCCTCCACGCTGGCGCAGAGGTTGCCGATCCAGGACAGCGCGGACCAAATGTCTGCGGCGGCAGAGGAAGAGGCACGGGCAGAGGGGGCGCCCGAGCGGGGTGAGGACGGAGCAAAGCGCGGCGGCACACCCTGCAGCAGCAGCAGCAGCAGCAGCAGCAGCAGCAAGCCGGCTCGGCGCGTGCTCGGAGAGGGCCCCGAGGCGCCACCCCCGCCAATCCCCCCGAAAAAAGGGTGGCTCACCCGGCACGCTGATGGCGGCGAGCGTGGCCAGCGCCAGCAGTCCGTAGGTCAACACATAGTAGTGACGCGCCTCCATGGCCGCCGCGCGCGCGGCGCCGCGCACCTCTGCGGCACCACCGCCGCCAGCGCCGCCCTCGATGCCGCCACCGACCTCTGCCGCTGCTGCTGTTGCCGCCGCCCCCGCCGCCGGCGCCGCGCCCTCGCCGCCGTGGCCGTGGGAGGCGGCGGTGGGGGGTGGCGCCGCCCCTTCCTCTTCCGCCCAGATCATCTCAGCGACCGAGGTGCGCAGGGGGTGCTGCGTTTTGTCGGTTGGGGCGGTTAGTCGCAGGTTGCTCGTCGTCGCGGCGCTTGCAGCGGCAGGGATACGCTTGGCAAAAGGCGGGGCGTTGAGCAGGCGCACTGCCGCGGGAGTGGTGAGAACTGCCGCGGGAGTGGTGAGAAAGACGCCAGCCGGCGGGGAAGCAGCAGAGCCTTGGAGGCCGTGTTCCCTCTCCTTCCCCAATCCACGTTCATTTGGGCCAAAATCGCTGATCCGCACTCACCATGTAAAGCAGCAGCGAGGCCAGCAGGGAGATGCAGTAGCCGATCTGGACCAGCAGGCTGGCCGCCACTGCGGGGCGCTGGCCCAGCAGCGGGGCCATCTCCTCGATCGAAAGGTTCGACAGGACGTTGATCTGGGGGGTTGGGTCGCGTTTGTGTTCGGCTCTGGTTGTTTCGATTGCTTTGCGTTCCCCGCGCGGCGCCTCCCCCATCAAGACGCGGTGGGCGGCGCACGCACATGCGCTCGCACGGGGCAGCAGTGCGGCGCGCGGCCGCAGCGCAGGGCGCGGCGGCGGCAGCGTCGTTTCGACGCCCCCGGTGCGGGGCCCGCACCTCGAGGCTGGCGCCAAAGGCGAGCGCGCCGCCGACGCAGAGCGTGGTGAACACCGCCGCGGCCACCACCAGCGCCAGCGCCAGCACCCCGCGAATGCGCGCGCCTGCGGGCGGCGGGTGGGTGAGTGACTCCTAAGCAATCGCCCTGTCAAACCCCCAACCCTGGGGCCCATACCACGCAACCCCAAGGCCCAAATGAGCCCCTCAGCCTACATCCCCGGAAGCATCCCTCACCCGCAAACCCCCAGCGCCCTCACCTGTGTATGGCTTGAGCAGCGGCAGCAGCGGGTGCAGGTTTTGGTGCCCGACGTAGCACGCCAGCAGGACGCTCACCGTCGTCGCAATGTGCGCCGCCCCCGCCGCGCCCTCGCCGCCGAGGGCCGCCCACTGCGGCGCGACGGGCAGCGGGTGCGCGCGGCCGAGCGCGACGGCGGCGGCGCCGAGGGCGGCGGTGATGCTGGCGAGGGCCAGCGCGGCGGCCACCCCCAAATAGTTGAACACGGTCAGGTGGCCGATGGACCTGGGTTTGTTCAAGGGGGGTCGAGTTAGGTTGGGTTGTGCGGCGCCTCGGGCAAGCGGGAGAGGGAGGCAGGGAGATCCATCGCACACCGCACGGGCTGCGGCGCGGCGCCGCCAAACGCGCGGGCCGATGGCAACAAGAGACAGCGCGGCGCGCGGCCGCACTTGAGCAGCAGCAGCGGCGCCGCCACGCCGCCCGACAGGCACAGCAGCACGAAGCGCCGCGCCACGAAGGGGCCGCCTGCGACGCCCGTGAGCTGGCAGATGAGGCCGTTGCAGAGGGGGGGAGAGCCGGTGAGCACATCCGTAATGACCACCTGGGGGGGTGTAGCGGCGGTGAGGGGGCCGGCAATTTAGTGCTGTTTGGCTTGGGGGGCCGGTCGGCTGTCAAAAGCGGGCACCGCTGCCAACCCCCCAGTGCTGCACGAGGCCACCCCAGCCCACGAGGCCACTCCCCCCGGCCCTCCCCCCGGCCCACCAGGTAGACCACGCAGAAGCCGAAGCAGAAGAGGAGCACCGCAACCTGCACCAAAGCGGCGACGCGCCGCCCGCACGCGGCGCGCGCCAGGCCGCGGTATGTGGTGGCCGTGCCGCGGTGCGCCTCGGTGCCTGCGCGCGGCAAGCGGGCGGGGTGTTTCTGACTGCTCCGCATATAGCCGCAAAACCTACTCTCATGCCCCTAAACACACCCGCACAACCCCCTGAGGAGGAAGAAGACGGCGGAAGGCGGCCTCGGCAAACAAAGGTGCCGCCGCAGCCGCCGCCGCAGCCGCCGCCGCAGCCGCCGCCGCCCTCGCCCCCACCTGCCACCATCACCGCCATGGACCAATAGGTCAGCACCCCCACCAGCGCGATCAGCCCCGTGCCCAGCACGGAGCCCAGCAGCCGGTAGGCGCGGGGCAGGCCCATCATGCCTGGCGGCGCGGGGGCGGGGTGGGAGGCGGGGGCAGGGGTTGGGTGGGGAGCAGGCGGGTGGGCGGAGGGCTTCAAGGGCTGCGTGCTCCGCAGCCTGCGGCGGGGTGCATGCGGCGGGGCACATGGCGCACGCGGCCGCATGGCCGCGGCGGTTGGCGCGCGGCCGGGGGCAGCGAGGCGGCGGCACTGCGTGGTTCGACAGACATCCGCCAGGAACCCGGCCCGGCCGCACCTGCGCCGACGATGGCCTTGCACAGGTTGAAGGCGCACGCCAGGAACGACGCCGCCGCCTCCCTGCGGGTCGCCGGCACGTCGAACGCCAAGATGGACGCCATGCCGCCGTCTGCGCGCCGCGCTGCGCCCCGACGCCCGGGCGAGGCGGGCCCGTGGCTGGCGGTTGGGCCTTGGATTCCGCTTTCTATTTCGAAACGCGGGGCAGCCGCGAGGAGGCCGTTCAGATCGTGTGCATGGCGGTGTTGCATGCGCGTTGGGTCCCAGCTTTTCGCGGGAAATTGATCGATTTGGGTATTGGCAATGGATGGGAGGAGGGCCTTGCTGACAAATCACCGCGGTATCACCGCTCGCCGCCGCGACGGCGCAGCAGCGCCTGGAGCTGTGCCGCTCATGAGCGGCGCTGCTCTCCGTCCTGCCGCCCACACAACGGCAGAGCCCAGTGTGTCGCACGATACACTAAGTTGTTGAGGCCAGCGTTTACAGTGGCATTGCGGAACACACGAGTGCAAAAAGTAGCTGCCAAGAAAACTGCCAGGGCGCGCGGCGATTGTTCCCAAGTGTTCCAGCCACGCTCCGCAACAAAACAGGTACGGTTATCACCGCTCGCCGCCGCCGCGGCGCCTGCCAGCTGCGCGGGTTGCACGGGTGCGCCGGGTGTGCGAGCAGCGCGTGCGGCACACCGGTGGTGCGACGGGCGCGTGCGGTGCGCCGCGTGCGCGACGGGCGCGTGTGTTGTGCCAGCCGGACCGAGCCACATAAAGTGTGGGGGGCACCGCACGGCACCGTGTGCGGGATCTGTCTGGGAGACTGCAGGGCAGCTGCCCAGCCCGTCAGCGGTGATGAGCCCCCGCCCCTCATGACTTTCGTCGGCGCTCGGCGCTGGGCATTCCGCTGGGCATCAGGCTTTGCTTCAAACGTTCCAGTGACCCGATTTGCCACCCACACACGCACACAACACGACTTCCTCCACCGTCCCTGGCCCGCGACTCCGCCACGGCCCGCAGGAACTCCGACAGCTTCGTCGCGTCACAAACCCCCAAACCAAGGCTCACAAAAGAACCGCACCAACCCCGGAAAGGCAAGGAAGCCAAACCGCCCGGGGCATGCAGCGGGCCAACGTGGGCGGTGCAGCGAGCTCAGCTGACGTGCGCCAAAGGGATGCTGCACAGCTGCACCGCCACCGTATCCACGCTCATTGAACCCACGGCCTGCCACCTGTTGCCCTTCACAAACCCGTAGGCCTATCGTCAGCGGCATGGCGGCGGCGGCGGCACGCCAGGGGCTGCGGGCAAGGCACCAGAGCGCCACGCCGCTGCGCGTGGTGCTCGTCTTGCTTGCAGTGGCCGCGGGATGCCGCGCGATTTGCATCGACTACACTGGCACCAACCCATGTGGTTGCGTCTTGGACCCCACGCACGAGGAGTGCGAACATAAACTCTCATGCCCGCGCATGTGTGAGCCCTTAAAGGTGGACGCACTTCATATGCAGTTTGCCGGCATGCGGTGGATGAGGGATGGCGTCTCTCTTGGCACTGCAATGCAGACCCTTGTTGGCCACTGATTCACATGGACCCACCACGCACGCGCCGCTGTACGCCTCCCATGCGCAGGCCCCCGACGGCTCACTGTCGCCAGACGACTGCTGCCTGCGGCTCAGCGAGGCGCCCGGTGACAAAAAAAATGCAACATGCGTCCAGCCGCGCAGCCCGGGTGCCCCGCCTGTCACGTGGTACGTGTCCCCCCGAAAGTGCTGGGGACGCGATTTTGTCGATATGCACGATTGGAAGATTGTTCTGCGCATCAAGGACATCAAGTATGAGGTCAACGGCACGCTAACGGACGCTGATATGGCCAACGAGTGCTATTGCGAACATGACGGCTACATCAAAACGCGCGACTGGGATGAGCCCGGCGGCGATTTGCCTTGCGAAGGGCGTCCGTTCTGCCGCGTGTGCGGCGGCGTTGCCGGGGCGCGTGCGGCGTGCAGCCCCGACCCGCGCTGCGTCGGCTTTGTGGCAGAGCCAAAGCTCCATGGTAGCTTTGCGTACACACGCTACAATTGCAGCTACTTGAAGACGGCCATGCGGCCCGCTGCAGAGCGCACAGCACGTGCGCCCCAGGGCGGTGGGGCTGGCCCCCGCCCCGGCTGGGACACGTTTGCAAAGGACTTCCACTGACCTTTCATAGTAGCCCCCGCCTCATTCACCCCGCACGTATGCGGCTGCGCGTGCGTTGCTGCTCCGTGCGCCACACAACAGCAAAGACCTCCTCCCTTGCGGTACGCTGTTGGCTTACAGTGCCCAAGTGTGGTGCACAGCGGAGCAAACGGCTGCAAAAGAAATTCACAAGAAAACTGTCAGGGTGCGTGGCGAGTGTTGCAGCCACGCTCCGAGGTAAAACATCTGCTGCGGCGATTCAAGCCTCATCAGGCCGCCCCACGACAGTCCAGAACGCGACGCTTGCCGGCGGCGTGGCCATCGGCAGCGCCGCCAACCTGGTCATCCCGCCTGCCGCAGCGCTGGGCCTGGGTGCCCTGGCGGGCGCGCTGTCCGTGGCCGGCTACGCAGTGGCCTCCCCCGCCCTCGACCGCCTGGGCGTGACCGACACATGCGGGGTGCTCAACCTCCACGGCATGCCCGGCGCGCTGGGCGGCCTGGCGTCCGCGCTCTTCGCCGCGCTGTGGGGCGGCCGCGCCGCCAACGCGCCGCTCATCGCGCACGGCGCGCGCCAGCCGCTGGTGCAGCTGGCGGGCCTGGGCGCCGCGCTGGGCGCCGCGCTGGTGGGCGGCGCCGCCGCCGGCTTTGCCGCCTCCAAGCTGGACCCGGCGCACCAGGCGCTGGCGGAGGGCGAGCTTTTCGAGGACGCTCCGCTCTGGCACCTGGGGGAGGAGGAGGGCAAGGAGGAGTGAAGGGGACGGGCGCCCCCATGCATGCAGCGACGCGCACGCCCGCTCCTTCCCCCCGCGGTCGGCGGTCGGCGAGCGCGCGCCGCTGCGCCGGCCGCGCGTTTGCTTCTGCCGCGTCCATTCGCGCCCTTCCCCCTTAGCGCGCTGTATGTGCTCACAACTCTGGGGCCCCGGTGCTGACTGCAACACACGACAGGGGGGTGAGGCATCAGCAGCGATTCTGGGGGGAGGCGCACATTCCCCCCTTTGCCACTACCTACGGGTGGGACACGTTTGCAAAGGCGTTCCACTGACCTCTCGGGGCAGCCCCCACCTCATCCACCCTGCACATATGGGGATTGATGCGCGTGCGTTGCTGCTCCTTGTGCCACACAACATTAGACCTCCTCCCTTGCGGTACGTTGTTGGTTCACAATGCCCAAGTTTGG
The DNA here is from genome assembly GCA_003203535.1 of Raphidocelis subcapitata. Lineage (NCBI taxonomy): Eukaryota > Viridiplantae > Chlorophyta > Chlorophyceae > Sphaeropleales > Selenastraceae > Raphidocelis > Raphidocelis subcapitata. The sequence goes on from BDRX01000018.1 coordinate 159,110, forward strand.
TGCAGAGCGGAACACACGGCTGCAAAAGTAGTTCACAAGAAGTCTCAGCCACTTTCCGAGGTAAAAAAACCGCTGCAGCGATTCAAGCCTCATCGGGCCGTCCATCACGGCGGCAGCGGCCGCGGCCCCAGCACCAGCTCAAAGCTGCAGACAGCTTGGCCCCGCCCAAATACCCGCCCCTCCGGCCGCCGCCACCGCCGCCCGCCGGCGCCGCTCGTGCAGCCCTGCTCGCTCACCGCGCCGTCCTGGACGCACGACTGCAGCTCGCCCACGGCCGCCACGCCGGCGCGCAGGCATGTGCGCGGTCAACGGGCGGCCGCCGCCTCGCTTGACCGGCTGCCTGGCGTGCCGGAAGTGCGCCTGGCGGGGTATGCACTCGTGGAGGCGCCAGGCTACTCTCAAAGGGAGGGCGGCGGCGATGGGAGGACAGCGGGCGCCGGCGCCGGCAGCAGTCGGCGCAGCGTGCACGGCACGCGCCGGTGTGCCCTAGCAGCGCGCACGGGCGTCTGCGCGCTGTCGAATCGCAAATTCCTGGATCACCGCCGCCACTCTGTCGCCTCCCAAGCCGCGAAGCCCTCACTACAGGAGAACCCTTGTCGCTAGGGCAGGTGCGCGCACGTGTCTGGGCTGCCGCCCGGGCGCGCGCCCCGCTGGCAGGCACGATGAAGATGCAAGACAGCCGTAAATGGCGCGATAAGCGGCTGCGCACACCGCCTGCAGAGGCGGCGGCGGCGGACGCCGGACGCCGCCATCAATCACACATGTATGACTGCGGCGCCGCCGCATCCCACCCTCCTGAGCACACTGCCTTTGCCCCGCCTCACAGGCCACCAGCCATGGACGCCGAGGCCGGCACGCCGCTGCTGGGGGCGCACTCGTTCGGCCTGCGCGCCACGTTTGCTGCGCCGCTCGCCGCATTGCTCGGCGTGGTGCTGGCGCTGCTGGCCGTGTTTGGCGAGTACTCCTCCGAGCTGCATGACGCCCACGTGGCGCGCTACTACAGCTTTCTCACTGACGTGCGCGCGGCCGGGGTTCATTGCACTGCGCAGCGCCGGCGGCGGGGGCAGCGCCGGCATCCCCCTCCTCGCGCCCGCACCTCGCTCGCCCCTCGCCTCAGGCTGCTTGCTCCCCCTCTGACCTCCCCTCCTACCCCCCCCCCCCAGGTCTACTGCATGATATTCCTCGGCTTCGGAATGCTCATGACCTTCCTGCGCCGCTACTCGCTGTCCGCCGTCGCCCTCAACATGGTGCTGTCGGCCGTAGTCATGCTGCTGGCGCTCCTCTGCTGCGGCTGGGCGCAGCAGGGCTGGGGCACGGTCGCCATCGACCTGCCGCTGCTGACCGACGCGGCGTTTGCGGCGGGTGCGCGCCGTCACTGTGGGGGCAGGGGGTGGCTTACTTCACCTGGCGCAGGGGGCCTGGGGCCCAGCACACTCGAGCACGAGCGCCGCCTTCCACCCTTGAATCTTCCACCCTTGAATCTTCCACCCTTGAATCTTCCACCCTTGAATCTTCCACCCTTGAATCTTCCACCCGCAGGTGCCGCCATGATCTCCTTTGGCGCGCTGCTCGGCAAGGCCACCCCCGCGCAGCTGCTGGGCGTGCTGGCGCTGCAGGCGCCGCTGTACGCCGCCACGGCGCAGCTGGTGGCCGGCCGGTGGGCCGTGCTGGACGTGGGCGGTTCCATCACTATCCACGCGTTCGGCGCCTTCTACGGCCTTGCGGCGTCGGCCTTCCTGAGCCCGCCCGGCGGCGCGGGCGCGGGCGGGGCGCACCCAAAAAACGGCGCGAGCCGGGCGTCGGATCTGACCGCCATGCTGGGCACGCTGTTCCTCTTCATCTACTGGCCCTCCTTCAACTCCGCGCTCGCCTCGTCCGACCCCGGCGCGAGCGCGCAGCAGCAGCAGGCGCTGGCGGTGCTCAACACCGCGCTCGCGCTGCTGGGCGCCTGCTGCGCCGCGTTTGCGGCCTCCCCTTTTTGCACGCCCGGGGGCGTGCTTGACATGGTACACGTGCAGAACGCGACGCTTGCCGGCGGCGTGGCCATCGGCAGCGCCGCCAACCTGGCCATCCCGCCTGCCGCAGCGCTGGGCCTGGGTGCCCTGGCGGGCGCGCTGTCCGTGGCCGGCTACGCCGCGGCCTCCCCCGCCCTCGACCGCCTGGGCGTGACCGACACATGCGGGGTGCTCAACCTTCACGGCATGCCCGGCGCGCTGGGCGGCCTGGCGTCCGCGCTCTTCGCCGCGCTGTGGGGCGGCCGCGCCGCCAACGCGCCGCTCATCGCGCACGGCGCGCGCCAGCCGCTGGTGCAGCTGGCGGGCCTGGGCGCCGCGCTGGGCGCCGCGCTGGCGGGCGGCGCCGCCGCCGGCTTTGCCGCCTCCAAGCTGGACCCGGCGCACCAGGCGCTGACGGAGGGCGAGCTTTTCGAGGACGCTCCGCTCTGGCACCTGGGGGAGGAGGAGGGCAAGGAGGAGTGAAGGGGAGGGGCCCACGCATGCGGCGACGCGCACGCCCGCTCCTCCTTCCGCGGTCGGCGGGCGCGCGCCGCCTCGCCGGCCGCGCGTTTGCTTCTGCCGCGTCCTTTCGTGCCCTTCCCCCCTAGCGCGCTGAACACACTTGCTGTGCTGATAACTCTGGGGCCCCGGTGATGACTGCGACACACGACAGGGGGGTGAGGCATCAGCAGCGATTCTGGTGGGAGGCGCACATTCTCCCCTTGCCACTACCTACGGGTGGGACACGTTTGCAAAGGACTTCCACTGACCTCTCGGGGCAGCCCCCACCTCATCCCCCTGCGCGTATGGGGAGTGATGCCCGTGCGTTGCTGCTCCGTGCGCCACACAACATCAAAGACCTCCTCACTTGCGGTACGTTGTTGGTTTACAGTGCCCAAGTTCGGTGCAGAGCGGAACATAAGGCTGCAAAAGCAGTTCACAAGAAAACTGTCAGGGTGCGTGGCGAGTGTTGCAGCCACGCTCCGAGGTAAAACATCTGCTGCGGCGATTCAAGCCTTATCGGGCCGTCCCACGACAGAGAACGGCTGCCCCCGCGCGCCATCACGGCGGCAGCGGCCGCGGCCCCAGCACCGGCTCAAAGCTGCAGCACAGCTTGGCCCCGCCCAAAAACCCGCCCCTCCGGCCGCCGCCGCCCCCGCCCCCGCCGCCCGCGGGCGCCCGCATCTCGCCGCTCTCGAACGCGGCGCCCGCGCGGCCGCCGGCGATGCCTGCGAGGCGCACCTTGAAGGCGGCGCCGGGGCCGGCGGCGGAGGGCAGCGCCGCCTCTAGGACGCCGTCGTCGGCGGCGTGGGGGGGCGAAAGGCTGCCGGCGGCGAGGACCCTCCCATCCTTTGATGTCAGCTCGATCCTTTGGGGGGGGGAAGGGGCGGGCGAAGGGGGGGGGGGTGGGCGCGGAGGTTTGGTTTGCGGGGGGTGAGGGGCGAGGCGGGGGGCTTTTCTTTGGGCGCCGCGCGCATGCGCACATGCGCAAGCCATGCGCGCGCGTGCGCATGCAGCAGGCCTCGGGGCGCATAAGCCCAGCCCCCAGCAGCGCCCACAAAAAAACGCCGCCGGGCTCACTCGTACGAGTCGATGCATGCCGCATCCAGAGGGGCCCTTGAGAACGCGACAGTCACGTCTGAAGCATTCTTGCCCGCGCCCCGCCTCGCGACGACCCCCAGCAGCCGCGGCGCCCTCGGCGCCGCGCCGTCCGCGCAGCCCGCCACGCCGCCGCCGGGCGCGCGCACGAGCCGCCAGCGGTCGAGCGCCAGCGGCGCGGCGCCGGGCGCGCCGCCCGCGCCGAGCGCGCTCACCCGGAAGTCGAGCGGGCGGCCCTCGGCCATCGCGGCGCGCGCGCTGCCGTTGTACCGCTGCCCCGCCGTCCGTACCGCCAGCGGGTTGGGGGCCGGCACGGTCAGCGCATCCAGCTGGCGGCCGGCGCCCGATGGGTCGCGGATTTCGATGCGGTACCCGCTGACACAGCCCATTGACACAACCGCCGAGCCGCCGCCGCCGCCGTTGCTGTTGCCCCTCGCAGGCTGGTCGGGGTGCCACACAGTGAGCTCAAAGCTGCCGTTGAGGGGCCTGCCGTCGTCGCCGCGCGCCGCGCCGATCTCGAACCGCGCCGGCGGGCCGGGCGGCACGTCGCGGCAGGGCTGCAGGAAGGAGAAGCTTCCGTTTGAGGGGCCCGCCGCAAAGGGCACAAAGGGGCGCGCCACCCTGACGAGGCGGTGGGGGTCCTTAGTCACCGCCGCCGCCCCCGCGCCGGCGCCGTTGACCGGCGTGACCCGCGCTTTGACCGCCGCGCCGCGGCCGGCGGCGAGCGGGCCGCCCGGCGCGAGCGCCGCCGCCGACGCGGCCGGCGCGCCGGCGGCGCGGCGCGCGGGCACTCGCAGCTCCGTCAGCGTCGCGCCGGTGGCCGCGTCGACGAGCGCGACCGCGAACGCCTCGATGCAGCTCGCGTTGGCGGGGTTTTGCCAGTCCACGAATACCTGCGGGGCCGGGGCGGGGCGGGTGGCGCGGGGGGGCGCGGCGGAACATTCAGCTGCTGTTGCTGGGTCGGCGGCCGCAAGGGCTGAGCATGCGGCGAGGCTTGGCCTTTGGACAGGGGCCTGCGACCGGCGGGGCTGCTCAACGGGCCCGGGGCGCCGCACCTTGTCGGCGTCACCCGAGGGCCCCAGTCCGGACGAAAGTGACACGCCGCTGACGCCCGGCGGCGGCTTTTTGGGGTCGCAGACCGGCGGCGCCGCAGCCGCCGGGCGCTCCGCCGCGAGCCGGCGGCGCGCCGCGCCGGCCCCCGCCCCCGGGCCGCGCGGCTGCAGCCACTGCGCCGGCCATGCTCGCGCGCAGCCTGGGCGTTGGGGAGCAGGCGGGATCGATTGCAGGCTCGGCCATTGCCGTCGGTAACCGGGTGCGCGCGCAGCAGCAGCAGCACCGCGGCGGCCTGGCCCCACGTCCCCCGCGCCCGCCGCCCCCGCACCGGCCAGCGCGAGCAGCAGCAGCAAGACCGCCAGCGATGACGTCTTTCGGGCGCCTCGCGGCCGCCCCATTGCTCGTTTTGGGGGGGAACCAGCTCGCGAGCCGCAGCTGCCCGAGTGCCTCTGAGTTTTATCGTCGAGGTTCTCCCCTCGACAGGGCGCATTCGTCGAGAAATTTCTACACCCAAACCGAGGAGCCGCGATGCTACGAATCCCGTGCGGCACCGCGGCGCGGCGCGCGCGGCGCCTGCTGAGTGCTGATGCTGCGCGCGCGCGAGTGCAGACCGGAGGCGCCCCGACGCCGCGCCAACCCCGTTCGCACCGCCGCCGCACCCCCGGCGCAGGCGCAGGAAGCAGCAGCCCGCGGCGCAGCCGGGCGCGGGGCGCGGCGCGCCGGGCGCCAAGACGGAGCCCGCGCGGCACGTGTCACCCCCGGCCGCGGACGCTGCAGAGAAGGCCAAGGCGCAGCAGAAGCAGCAAAAGCAGCAGCAGCAGAAGCCGCAGGACGAGAGGGAGGAGAAGGGGCAGCCGCGCGCCGGCACGCCCCCCGCCGCGTCCGCCAGAGCGCAGCCCGCGGCGCACGCCATCGCGCCCGCGCCGCCGGGGCCCGATGAGGAAGCTGCCGAGGACGTGACCGGGCGCGCGCAGGGGGACCAGCTGGCCGGCACGGCCGCGGGCGCCGCCGCAGCTGCGGGCGCCAAGGCGGCTGCCGCCGGCGAGGCGGCTGCGGCCGGCGAGGCGGCTGCGGCCGGCGAGGCGGCTGCGGGGGCAGCGGGCGCGAGGGGGGCCGCGGCGCCGGAACCGGGAGCGCCCGGGGAGGTGCTCGACATGGGCATGTTTTTGGATGAGGAGGTGGGATGGGGGAGCTCTCTTAAGATTGGCTGCGGTATGTTTCTGTCCGATGCGGGGCCGAGGGGCCGAGGGCGCGCCGGCGGCAGCGCGTCGCGTGCGCAGCGCTCAGCGCGCAAAGCGGCACTGGCTGGACCGTGCCCCGGACTGTGTGCGGCTGCGGGGGCAACAACCCCCCCCCCCCCCGGGCAGGCCCTGCTGCGCGCCTCCACGTTCCCCCTAAAGCCGGAGGAGCTGATCCGCCGCTCGCGCCGCGTGCTGGCGGCGGGCGTGCACAAGTGCGCGCTTGCGATCGCCCGCCGCGCTGGGGCTTGCTGTGGGACCCAGCTCGTCTTTGGGGGGACCCGGAGCGGCCGCTTGCAGGGGGGACTCACTGCTTTGCGCGCCCCACTCCGCAGTCCTCACGCAAACACTTGAGGGGGCCTTTGCGAGTCAAACACCCTGTTTGCTCTCGATTCGCAAAGGCCCACCCCCCGCTCTCTTGCAATGGAGCTTTGTTTGCCCTGCAGGACTGGTTCAACTGCCCTCACCAGCCCAGAGGATTACACAACACCACTGGGCTGGGCTGGGACCAAGAGCCCCGAGGTACGAGGCAGCAAACGCGCGAACCGCCCCCCACCCCCCACCAAAAAAAACAAACGCTCCAGGTGCCAGGACGATCTGGCAGAGGGCTTTGCCTTCAGCGCGCCCTTCATCGGCCCGCTGGACAAGGCGGTGCGGCCTCAGCTTGTTTTTTGTTGGTTCTGACTAAAGTACTGAAGGAATGGGAGCTTGGTCGCATTGCTCTGCAGCCGGACTGCCGCCCATCTTCCCGCACGGAGCCGCCGTTGGAGAAACACGCAGCACTCACTCCCTTGCTTCCCACATCCCCCCTTTATTGCCTCCCTGTCTGCCCGCTGACCTCCCCCCCCCCAGGCCTTCGCTGACACAATGGAGGGGCTGGGGCTGGAGGCGGCGTTCCCGGACCTGCAGGCGCGCATGACAGACCTGCGGTGAGGCGTTTGACTGCGGGTGTGCCTGTGTTTGTTTTGCTCGCGGCTGAAGCGTCCTGCGCTATCAGTTGCGGATGCAGACTGTCTGGAAGCGTTTTGAATGAGTGGTTGCAGACTTGCAGCACCTGGCCAGCTGCTGGCGGGTGCCGTTATAAATTGTGTAGAAACGAAACCACGACCAACCCCCCTCCCCAGCGTGGACCCCCTGGAGCCGTGGCGGGTGGTCTTCACGACGCGCCCCGTCGGGCGGCACCTGGTGCGCCGCCGCCTCGCGCCGCATGGCGGCGCCGCTCGCCTGGCCGCCTGCTCAAAGCCAGGCCAAGCGCTGTGCGCGCGGTCGCCTGAATGGTTCGCGCGGCGGCCCCCCTCGGTCAACCTGCGCGGACGCGGACGCGCTCGCGGACACGCCCCAGCGCTGCAGTCAGCAGGTGGCACCGGCGCAGCAGCGCGAGATCACTGACTCACCGCTTTGACCCCCTCGACACCAATTACAGGGCTACCTGCGCGCGCGGCCGTTTGTGCCCGTCGCCCCCACGGGGAAGCTGGTGGAGCTGCCCCCCCAAACCAGCAGCCTCTCATTCGACGAGCAGGCAGGCAGGGGGGAGTCACACGCGCGCGCGCGGGCTCTGCCGGCGGGCGCCAATGCGCGCACGCAGGCAGCGGCGGGCGGCCGTCGCCACAGAGAACCTCTTTGCCCGCTGATAGCAGCCCACACAGGCGCCGTGGCGTCAAAAGCCGCATTTCCACCAACGCGTCCGCTTCGGTTGATGCAAACCGCTTGAAACCACAAACCCTCCAATTGCCGCAAAACAAACGTCAAAAAACCCGCCACCGCCACCCCAAAACCGCAGGGCCGCATCACCGCCTTCACGATGGGCTATGTGCAGGACCGCCGCATCGGCAACAGCGGCGGCCTCGGCGGCGCGTTCGGCATGCTGTGGGCGATCGGTGCGCCTGCGCCTGCGCTGACGCTGGCTGGCGCCGGCGCTGGGCCTTGCCCTGGCGCTGGGGCAGGCGCGGCTTGCGCTCATTGGGCTTGCCCTGGCGCTTGCGCTGGGGCTTTGATCCCCTGTCGGGCTTTCGCACGCCAAGGCAGCCCAGAGTCGACAGGCCTTTCAGGCACTGACAGCGTTCCTGCTGACGCCGCCCCCACCGCTCGCAGGCGTGCCGTTTCCCTACCCCGAGGGCAAGCCCTGGCAGTCCAGCTGGCAGCAGCGGGTGCGGCGGCGGCACGTTCAATAGTGCACCTCAATGCGCACACGCACATACACGCCTGCAGCCCAGCATGATTTGCTGTTGGTCCCCGGCCTCGCTCCCTGCGCCTCGCAACACGATAACGCCCCGAAAACTGCCAGCCGCCCCCCTAACTCCCACCCCACCAAAACAAACCGCCAACCGCCCGCAGCTCTTCAACTCCGGCAGCCCACTGGCCAAGGCGGCCGCCTTTCTGCTGGACCGCGCCGCCTCGGCGCTGCTGCCCGCCTGGCTCCTCGCCTCCCACTCGCGCAACGTGCCGTGACTGAGGTGCCGCTCGGGCCCGGCCCCGCCCTGCCGGGCCCATTGTGTGCGCACGCGCGGGCTGTGCGCGGCCGACCGTAATGCGTGCATCGCCCACCGCCGCTGCATCGCGCGGGCGGGCTCCAAAGTTGCCAATCCGTCAGAGCCTCATGCCCCCCCCCCCAAAAGTTGCGCGATCGATTGCGTTGGTTTTGACTGCTTTACCGGCCGGCCCCTGTAAGCGTCGCAACCAGCAGCGCCTCGAGAGGGCCCCAGTCGCCCGCGGCCGCAGCGGCGACGGCCTCCTCAGCGCGTGCCCCCTGCGCGTCGTCGTGCCCGCTGCTCGGGGGCCCCTCGCTGCGCCCGCCGCCTGTCACGCCGCCGCCGCCGCCGCCGCTGTGCAGAATGACCTCGGCGACGCTCTCCCCGCGGTAGCAAACCGGCGCCAGCGCCAGCTCCTCGCGCCCGCCGCCGCCGAGCCGCGCCGCCGGCAGCGCCCACTCCGCCGCGCCGACGCGGAACACGCCCTTGACGCGCGCCACGCGCGGCCGCAGCCGCTGCAGCAGCGCCAGCAGCGGGGCGCGGTCGAAGCGGTCTTCGGAGTGGAACGCCCAGCCGCAGGCCGGCGGCGCGTCTGCCGCTGCGCCGCCGCCGGGCCGCACGATGCGCGCGGGCGCGCGCGGCGCCGGGCGAGGCTCCTGTGGCGCCCCCGCCGCCGCGGGACCCTCCTCGCCGCCCGCCGCCTCCTCCTCCACTGCCGCCGCCGCCGCCGCCGCCGCTGCCGCTGGTGCTGCTGCGGTCAGCCCCCGCCGCCGCCCGCCGCGCGGGGCGCGCCAAGCGGCGGTCAGGCTCGCGAAGGCGCTTGACCGCGGCAGGTCGAGGAGCGCAGGGTCCAGCTCTCCCCCAGACATGATGCGCACCTCGGCCTTGGGTGGGTATAGGCCGCGGGCCCAGCGGTGAAAGTCTGCAGCTCGCGAGCCACTGCCCGTGCCGCTGCCGCTCCCGCCGCTGCCGCTCTGGCCGCTGCCTCCGCTGCCGCCGCCGCCGCGCCCATCTGTCTCGCTGCCGCTCGCCGGCAGCAGGTGGGAGGCCTCCGCAGCCGCAGCCGCCGATGCCCCCACCTCTGCGTCCTCGCCTGCTGCTTCGGCCGCCGCTGCCTCCGGCTCCACATGTGCTGCGGCGTCGCAGCGCAGCAGGTCTGCCTTGCTGCCCACCAACACATCTGCAATTGCGATCTGATCTGCGGCCACCCCCATGCCCTGCAGAGCCTCCGGATCAAAGCGCGAGAGGTCAACCTGCCATCGGGGCAGGAGGGAGCGTCCGCGGAAGACCGGTCAAGATCGGTCAAACCCACTGAAGCCAAGCCCCAGCCCGTCATCCGAGGCGGGCACGCAGGTTGAAAGCAACAGCAGCCGCAGGGTGCACCCTTTGCTGCACAAAAGGCCTGCCGCACCCACCAGGCATATCACCGCGCGCAGCTCCAATGCGCTGCCGAGGTGGGGGCCCCGCAGCACGTCGATCAGGCCGCCGGGATGGCCGAGGCCGCTGGGCTCAATCAGCAGTCTGGGGGGGGACCGGGGGGCGCCGCAGGCGGGGCGGTTGCACGGAATGGTAGCGCCAGCAAAAGCTGCATCCCAACACGCAAGCACAAACACGCACACCCAAAATAGGCAGAACACACGCACAGATGAACACAAACAACACTCGAAGCACACACCTGTCAGGTTTGACCTGTCGCACGAGCTGGGCGATCGCGGGCGTGAGCAGCCCCGATGTGACGCAGCACATGCAGCCGCCCGCGATCTGGCGAATCGTCACGCCGCCGCCGCCGCCGCCGCCGCCGAGCGCGGCGCCGTCCACGCCGCAGGCGCCAAAGTCGTTGACGAGCACCGCCCACACCTCGCCGGGGGGCTTGCCGTCGATCAGGTGGCGCAGCGCCGTCGTCTTGCCGGCGCCGAGGGCGCCCGTTACGATGTTCACGGGAATGGGCAGCTTGAGCGTGCGGGGAGCTGCGGCAGCGGCGGGCGCAGCGGCGCTCGTGCCGCCGCTGCGCCCTTCGCCGCCGCCGCCGCTCGCCACCGCAGAGGGCGCCATGTGTCTGGCGGAATCCAGAGCGCTATGGCGGCCTTTTCGGACCCCCAGGTCCGGCTGCTGCCCGCCCCGCGCGCGGGTGGCTGACAGTGGCAAGCAACCAGGCTCGATCTTGCAAGAGTTGCCCGATCAATCAAACGAGAGTTCTGGCATTCGTGGTTGTCCGGAAAAACCTGAAAGCATGGAGGACGAGCCGCAGTCGCCGCGGTCAAAGGGATCGCCCGCCTCCCCGCGCGACCGCGGGGAACTGGTCGACAGGCTGCTGGGAAAGATCGCCAGCCTGGAGGCACGGCTTCAGCAGGCCGGCGGCGGCGGCGGCGGCGGTGCGGGCGGCGCAGCAGCAGCAGCGGCGCGCAGCGGCGACGACCCGCCGCTGCTCATCAAGGCGCTGCGAGGTGGGTGTTTGACCGCTCGCGGGACGCGCTCCTCCGTCGGGGCACCGACACGCATCGGCCACGCACCGTCTGAAACCGTGCCCGCTGACCACGCAGGGCCGTCGCCGCCGCTTGGGGAGCCCCCCGCATCAGCCGCCCCAGCAGTCGCGCAGCCCCATGCTGCAGCCGCAGCCCCAGCCGCCGACGCGGCGCACCAAACGCCGCCGCGCGCGGCGCGCGCGGACGGCGAGCTGCTGTCCACGCTGGGCGACCCCGACCAGCGGCCGCTCGTGAGCACCGAGTGGCTCGGCAGCGTCGGCAGCTGGGTGCGCCAGCGCGCCGCCTCGGCGACCAGCAAGCCGCCGCCCGGCCCCCCAGCCGCCGCCACCGCCGCCGGTGCGGATGCCGACGCGGGCGCAGGAGGCGCGGCGGGCGCGCATGCAGCGGGCGCCCGGACGCGGTGGTCGCTGCCCGCGCGGCCCGGCGCGCTCGCGGGCGCGGGCGGCACCGCCACTGCCTCCTCGACCTGGCGCGCGCTGCGCCAGTACTCCAGGTGCGTGCGCTTTCACCCAGGCCGGTGTTAACCTGTTAAGCTGCCTGATGGACCTACACCCTGGAATCAAAGCCGTGGGTACCCTATATTTTTAATTGACTGACTTCAGGCACCGCACCGCCCTCGCAGGTACGTTTCCGCCGAGCCGGCTGCCTCGGACGGCGGCGGCGGCGACGACGACGCGCGCGTGCAGGCCATGGGGGAGGCGCTGGCAGAGGCCAACGAGCGCCTCGTCGCCGCCGACGGCGCGCGGCGCCGCGCCGAGGCGGGGGTCGCGGACCTGCAGCGGCGGCTGGGCGAGGCGGCGGCGGCGGCGGCGGATGTGGAGCGGCTCAAGGACGAGAACCTCGAGGCGTGGCGCGCAAAGGTGCGGCGGCGGGGGGGCCGGGCATTTGTGCGTGCTGCAGCAGGAGCGGCACGCCCAGCAGCAGGGTAGCTCCAGGGCTGGCCTGCGCTGTGAATCCCCGGACCCAGCATGCTGCCGGGAAAGGGTGAGTCAGCGCGCGATTTTCCAGCGCGCCTCAAACAGCCAGCCCCAAACTTGTTCGGACAACTAACACTGCGAAAACGCACCGCACACCCGGCGCCGCCGGCGCGCAGTACGACCTGGAGGCGCGCCTCGCGGCGGCAGCTGCCCAGGCCGAGGGCCACGCCCGCGAGCGCGCCGGCCTCCAGTCCGACCTGGACGCCCTCCGCCGCCAGGCCGCGATCTGGCAGGACGCGGGCGTGGAGAGCCGGGAGAAATGGGACCGCGAGGGCCGGCTGCTGAGGGAGCAGCTGGAGGCGAGGGGGCGGGAGCTGGGGGCGCTGAGGGCGGAGGTCACGCGGCTCGAGGCGGAGCGTGACGCGGCGCTGCAGGTCGGTTCAGTGTGGGCCGGTTTGCTTGCTGGCGGCGGGCCGGGCCGCTGGGGTGATGGCAGCGCAGATGAATGGGGCCTTTGAAGCAAAATTGGAAAGCTAATCAATGCCGCTGCCCCCGCCGCCCGGCCCTGCAGGAGCTGCGCAGGGCGCAGGAGGAGCGGTCAAAGGCGCTGGAGGAGAGGGACCGCGCCGCCGCCTCGGCCGCGGCCTACGCCGACCTGCGCGCCGCGCTGGCCGAGGCGCGGGCCGCGGCGGCGGCGGCAACCGCGGCGGCGGCCGAGGCGCAGGAAAACTTTTTGAAGGAGCGGACGGTGCGGAGGAAGCTTCACGAGCAGCTGCAGGTGCGCGCGCCACGATTCACCGAGTGAACGTGCCCGGCCACGATACTCAGGCAGGCAGTCTCCTGCGGCTGCTTGTCAGTCGCTGGCACACCCTGCTGGCTGCTATTGGCTCGGCCGGCGGGGTTGCGCTGGGGCTCGCGCCACACAAACCTCACCGACCCCCGCCGCCGCGCGCCGCGCAGGTGCTCCGAGGCAACATCCGCGTGCTCGCGCGCGTGCGCCCCCCGCAGCCCGGCGCGCGCACCGCCGTGGCCTTCCCGCTGGAGGGCCTGCTGACGGTGTCAGACCCTGCCTCTGGCCGCGCCCGCGAGTTTGAGTTCGACGCCGTGTTTGGCCCCGGCGCCGACCAGGCCGCAGTGTTTGAGGAGGCGCGCCCGCTGGTGCGGTCCTGCGCGGACGGGTTCAACGCGTGCATATTCGCGTACGGCCAGACCGGCAGCGGCAAGACGCACACGATGACGGGGCCGCCGGACGCGCCGGGCATCAACACGCGCGCGCTGCAGGTCCGCGGGGCGGGCGGACTGCGGAGCAGTCAACGGCCGGCGCATGCCTCGGGCGCGGCCGACCGCCCTGACAGGCTCACCACTCCCGCTGCAACCAAGGAATGCGGCCGGCCGCACAGTGACGGTGCAGCAGCCGCACACCCAAAACACCCCCTCCCCCCGCCGCCACGCACCCTGCTTCCACCCCCCCGCAGGAGCTTTTCCGCATTGCAGCGGAGGAGCCGGACCGCCGGTGGTCATTTTCCGTGGCCGTCCTGGAGATCTACAACGAGGCCGTCCACGACCTGCTGGCCCTCGCCGCGGCCGGCTACGGCGGCGGCGGCGGCGGCGGCGACGAGAGCGAGCGCGGCGGCGGCGGCGGCGGGGGCTCGGCGCGGACGCCGCGCGCGCCGAGCGGGGACGTGCTGGCGCGGTGCACGCTGGACGTGTCGGGGCTCGGCGCGGGGGAGATGCCGGCGGGGATGGACAGGTGAGGGGTGCTGGCGCACGCATACGGGAAGCCACACGGCTGCGGCGGCATGCATTGAAGGCGGCATGCATTGAAGGCCGCACTAGGCCGACCTGCAATGCCTCTCTGCAGTGAGGCCTCGCCGCTTTCCAACCTCAACCCAAACGCAGGGTGCAGGGGCTGGTTTGGCGCCCCGTCTCCACGCCCGAGCAGGCCGCCGCCGCGCTGCGCGAGGGCGGCCGCGCGCGCCGCACCGCCTCGACCGCGCTCAACGCGGCCAGCAGCCGCAGCCACGCGCTGCTGAGCGTCAAGGTGCGCGCGCTGCAGGACGGCGCGCCGGTCACCACCCTGATGCACCTCGTTGACCTGGTGGGTGCGAGCCTTATGATTCATGGGATCAGTGGCCGGGGGCTGGATGTGCGTGTATGTGTGCTGGGGTGGGGAAGGATGGAAGCTGGAGCAGCACAGGCTGCGGGCTTTGCAAAAGTCCTACAGACAGGGGCCGGGCCAGAAACCTCCCTTGAGCAAGGGCGGGCGTTTAAAGCAAAAAGTGCGGCTGCTCCGGCGGCGTGACAACTTGTGAATAAACCCAACCTCGACCAGGCCGGCAGCGAGCGCATCGACAAGTCCGAGGTTACGGGGGAGCAGCTGAAGGAGGCGCAGGCCATCAACAAGAGCCTCTCGGCGCTGGGGGATGTCATCAGCGCGCTGCAGCGCCGCACGCCGCATGTGGGCTTGGGGGCCGGGGGGGGGCAACCCTGTCTTTGTTGACATGCAGGCTTACAGTTTTAGACAATTTGTTGGTCAGAAGGCCGCGAACAGGCTTGCAAAGCATTTGATACATCACCTCTTAGACTGACACAACTCGCAAACCTCCTGCAAACGAAAACAAACAGGTGCCGTTCCGCAACTCAAAGCTGACCCAGGTCCTGCAGGACTCGCTGTGCGGCAGCAGCAAGGTGCTGCTGGTGTGCAACCTCAGCCCTGAGGCCGTCTCGGCGGGAGAGACGCTGTCCTCCCTCAACTTTGCCAGCAGGGCGGCCCAGGTGGAGCTCGGGCCGGCGCGCCGCGCGGCGGGCGGCGGCGCCTCGACGCCGCCGCCGGGCGCCCCGGCGGCGCCGGGGGGCGGCGGCGGCGGCGGGGGCGAGGGCGGCGGCGGCGGCGGCGATGCCGGCCGGCCTGGCAGCGCGGGGAGCGGCGGCGCGGCGCGAGGCGCGCGGGTCAGCGGCGGCGCGACTTCGCGGCTCGGCGAGCGCGCCGGCGGCGCGGCCTCGCCGGCGGGCGGGGGCAGTCCGCGCCTGGCCGGCGCTTCAGCGGCTGCTGCTGCCGCGGCTGTGAAGCCAGCGCGGCACTGATCCGCCGAGCAGCTGCCGCATTGCAATCGCCTGGAAACGCTAGTAAAGCCTGAAGCGTAACTGGGGTGTGTCTGGCGGCGGTCAAAGCCGGCGCCGCGCGGCGCGCGGATCGAGCACATTCCCCCCAGCTACCCGTGAAGCATCAGGCCTCCAACCGCCATGCTATTGCGGCAGCAAGCAGCGCGCGGGGCGGGGACGACTCCGGGATCAGCGGCAACCAGGCCCCGGCGGAGAGGCGCGCCTTGCCAGGTGAGCGTGGAAAATGCTTTGGGAGAAGGAATCGCCTGTGACCTCGGCTGCGGACCGCCCATTGTCGCCGCAGTGGCGGACGGCTTGAAAACAGCGCGCGCGTCGCCGCCGCCGCCGCCGCCGCCGCTGCCACCTCGCCGCCCCCGCCAGGCGGCGCCACCGACGCCAGAGGGGCCCAGCAGTGGGGACCGCAGCAGACGCGACGAGCCCAGCAACAGCACCAGCACCAGCAGCGGCAGCGGGCAGCAGCAGGCTGTGCCGGTGCCAACGGGGAGCGCACCGCCGGCGGCAGCGGCGGCCGCAGAAGCGGCGTCAACGGCCCCTGCGCCCCTCTGGGAGGTACCCTGGGATGCGTTTGAGGTGGCGCGCACCGCGGCGGTCGTGTGGCTGGTCGACCAGACCGCGCCGACGGCGATCGTTTCGGCGGCGGCGCGGCTGCAGGGGCTCCCAATCGACGGCCTGCGGGCGACCGAAAAGGTGCGGGGGACTGGGGGGACTGGGGTTGCCCCGTTTGAGCACCTTCGGCGCTCCCAACCAATCATGTTTACCTAGTATGCACCATCCAACTGCCGGCGCGCAGGAGCTGCTGCTGCTGGCGGCGCAGGTGGTGCAGCTCGCCGCCACCGCCGCCATCCTCCGCGCCGCCGCCGCGCCGCACGCGCCGCTGCCGCCGAATTGGTTTTCCCTAAGGGCGGATGCCTACGGCCTCATGCTCGCCCCCGCGGCCGCCATATCGGCGGCGGGCGGCGGCATCTTGCTGGTTTCGGCGCTGTCGGGAATGCAGGCGGACGGCGTGCGTGAGTGGCCGCCTTTTTCCTCCGCGTAAGGGTTTGGGGTTTTGAACCGACTGCGCTCACCTGGCTGCTGTTGCCTTGACCCTGGCTTTCGAGGCCTGCCAAATGCCATCACGTGGCCATTACCTCAACAGAAAGCCTCTGATCGTGCCAAACAGCCAGGCAGAACTCCACAAAACGACACAAAGCGGCGCCGCAACAAACAAACCCACAAACAACAGGCGAGTGGGGCCAGGTGGTGAGCGTCGAGTCTGAGGGGGCCGCCACCGCGGCGCTGGCGATCGGCGCCGTCGTGCTGGCGCCGCTGAGCGAGGAGCTGTTTTTCCGCGGCTTCCTGCTGCCGGCGCTGACCAAATGGATGCCGACTGCGGCGGCGGTGCGTTGCGGCATATTTGTTTCCTTTTTCTAACTGTTCCTTTGGTCTTTGGGTTGCTGCGGAAAGGCGCGCTATTGCCAGAGCACCACTGCCAGGCTGGTAACGTGACAGAGGTTCGAGTCATCAGGGCCCCTCAAGGGGCTGCCCGCCCACGCGCGAAGCCGCCGACAAAAACCTCCCATTCCAAACACCGCCGCCGCCCCCAGGTCGGCGTGTCGGCGGCGCTCTTCGCCGCGGCCCACCCCCCAGGCGCCTTCCTGCCCGAGCTGCTCCTCGGCGCCGTCCTCGGAGCCGCTTGCGTTGCGGCGGGCGGCAGCCTGCTGACGCCGCTGCTGGCGCACGCGGCGTACAACGGACTGATCGTGGCGGCAGCGCTCGCGCTGGCGGCGGGCGGCGGCGGGGGCGGGGGCGGAATGCCTGCATCGTAGCGTTGAAAGAAAACAAAAGTCCCGCAGCGTTGTCTTGGCGGCTGCTGCCTCTCAACCCAATTCAGATACTGTGTAAAAAGCCTATTGTAACCTGGACACGGAACAAAGTTTGCCCCACCGCAGCATTTACAGGCTCAGTTGGCGCGAGGATTGCGCGCGCGTGCCGCGGCACCCTCAGCTGCTGCCGCCGCCGCCACCGCCGCTGCTGCTGCCGCCCAAGCCACCGCCGCCGCCGCCGCCTTGCAGTGCCGCTGCCACGGCGCGGTCGTGGGCCAGCACTCGGTCAACCTCCGCCGCAAGCTGCGGCCGCTCCGCCCGCAGCGCGCCGAGCGCGGCGACGACGCGGCCGCGCCGCTCCTCCGCGCGCGCCACCTCGGCCTCCAGCTGGGCCGGGTCCGAGGCGGCGGGGCGGTAGCGGCCCGAGGCGATTTCCTCGTAGCGGCGCGCCAGGCGCTGCTGCGCCGCTGTCGCGAGCAGCGCCTCATGCCTGCGAGGGGGGTGGGCGGTTGGGCGCGCGTTTCCCACTTTGCAAGACATGATTTGCTTTGCGCAGCGGGTGCGTGATTGTCTGATTGGCACAGCCGCAGGTTGGTCAGGCATCCGCCAGAACGACGTGATCGGCGGCACCGCACGCGCACGCGCGCGCGTCCCCGCACGCACCGCTCCAGCGCCGCCGCGGCGATCCGCTCCCGCAGAGCCTCCGCCCTCGCCCGCAGCTCGCCGCACGCCGCGCCCGCCGCCTCGCGGCCCCCCTCGGCGTCGGCGGCGCGCTGCCCGAGCTCCCGCAGGCGCGCCTCGGCCGCGGAGGCCTCCCGCTCGGCGTCCCGGAGCATGCGCTTCAGATCGTTCATGGAGCGCTTTGCCTGGTGGGTTTTACGGGTTGTTGTTCACGCGCATTTGTGTAATGCGCTAAACTGGCTGAATCATGCATGCAGGGCGTCTTCAAGGGATGCAATCAGCATGCCGCCGCAGCAGAAATGCCGTTCCCCCCACCCGCCAGCGGCCCCCGTCGGCGCCCCTCCGCACCGTCGCCTCCGCCGCGCCCGACGCCTTTGCGCGCACCGACGCCTGCGCCGCCTTTTTCATCCCGATGATCTCGTGCTTCGACAGCGTGCGCTCCAGCTCCTGGCGGGGCGAATGCGAGTCAGCAAGTGAGTGAGTGAGTGAGTGAGTGAGTGAGTGAGTTAGCGAGTGAGTGAGTGAGCGAGTGAGTGAGCGAGTCTTTCAGACGGTTTGACTTGGTTAACGCTGTTGGTTTGACTTTCAGGCTTCTTCAGCGCCCAGTGTCGGCCCGAGCAGTGGTCAAAACCAGATTTGGCCCGCAGAACAGAGGCCGGCAGTGAACATCGCGTGGTTCCAGCCAACCCCAACGCACGCGCGCGCGCGCGCCTGCATCAACGCCTCCTGCAGCCGCAGCAGCTCCGCCAGGCGCAGCTCCATGCGCCGCACCTCGCGGCCCATCGACGCCACCACGCCCTCCCCAACGGTGGGGTCGAGCACCTCCTGCGGGGTTGGGTGGACGAGCCGCAGCTCTTTTCAATCTCTTTTCTTTGCTTGCAGTTTGCGTTTTTTGCTTACGACGCACAGCTTGATTCAGTGATGCGTCAGAGCTTGCAGGGCACCCCCATTCCCCAGAGGAAAGGCAGAAACAGGGCCCCCATCCACGCGCCCCCACCTGCATCTCCCTCTCCAGCTGTATCTTCCTCTCCCAAAGCATGATCTGGCGCTCCACCTCGATCAGATCTGGGTTTGTGTTAGTATCAAGGTGGGCACATTTGCGTTTCTGCGAGATTGAAGTGCCCATCGCCTCCGCACGTGTTTGGGTGGGGTTGCCGCCTTGGCGCATGAGCGGCAAGCGCGAGCCTTTGGGCAAGCAGCCCCCCACCCACGGCGGCAGGCCCCGAGGCGGCGCGCGGCCAAGCGCGAAACGCACCCGCCACGAGCTGCTGCTTGTTCGCCGCGCCCTCGTCGATGC
The DNA here is from genome assembly GCA_003203535.1 of Raphidocelis subcapitata. Lineage (NCBI taxonomy): Eukaryota > Viridiplantae > Chlorophyta > Chlorophyceae > Sphaeropleales > Selenastraceae > Raphidocelis > Raphidocelis subcapitata. Next base: position 177,768 of record BDRX01000018.1, read on the forward strand.
TGCTGCCGAGGCGCGCCGCGTCCTCCTCCATGCCGCGGAGCTCCGCCATGGCGCGGCCCTGCAGGTTCGGGAGCATGTGTCTGCCACATGCGCACGCTTGCATGCCGGCGCTCTCTTCTTCACACAACACACAACACACCCGACAAAAAAACACCCACGTGCAACCCCCAGAAAACCCCCCAGAACAGTACAACACAACAGGGCCGACATGAGAGCCCTGCCCCACCTCCAGCTGCGTCTGCTCCTCCCGCAGCACCGCCTTCAGCCCCTCGTGCCGCCCGATCAGCCCGTCCACTCGCGCCAGCTCCGTCTGCAGCCGGTCCCCCGCGGCGCGCAGCGACTTGGCCTCCCGCTCCTGCCTCTCCAGCTGCCGCTCGAGGCGGGCGCGCTTTTGGGTGAGCACCGTGACCTCGGCCTTGCGGCGCTGGAGCAGCTCCTGGAGCCGCCCGTTCTCCGCCTGCGGGGAGCGCGTGCGCGCGCGTGTGCGCACACGTCGGGGATCGAGGCGCTGCACTGCGGCGCGTAGCCGACATGCGCCCGCCATTCGCCCAGTGGCTGCGATTTCCGGAAAAAACGCTCCGCGCTCCAGGCCCGCCAAACATGCACCCCAAACCGCCCCTCAACCCCCAGGCACCCTGGCCCCCCAACCTGCAGCGCCACCAGCTCCGTCTGCTTGTTCAGCCAGCGCCGCTGCAGCTCCCGCCCCTCGGCGCCCTTTGAGTCGATTTCACGGCCCAGCGACGCGATGGCGGCCTCCAGGGGGCCCGCGCTGACCGCCTCTGCGCGACGGGGAGAGGCCAGGCGGGGCGGGGCGGGGCGGCGGCAGTGCGTTGGGTTGCGGGGCGGCGGTGGTATGGGGCGAGCGACAAGAGGGAGAGGCAACGCAGCAGTGGGGTTTGGGCTGGGGAGGTGTGAGGCCGGCCTTGTGGGTTTAGGCCCGACTCGCGCAGTCGGCCGGGCGCCCACACACTCCGGCCCGCCGCACCCCCCCTCCGCCACACGCGCCGCCCCCGCCGCCCGCCCACCCGGCCGCGCCGCCACCACTTTTTCGTATTTGCGGTTTAGCGCGTCGATGTCGCGCGTGCGGCGCTCTATCTCGTCGCCGCGCCGCTTCAGGTCCAGCTCGTACCGCGCCACGGCAGCTTCCTGGGGGGGAGGCAGGCGTGCGTTTGTGTGTTTGTGTGGGGTGTCGGCGGGCGTTCGAAGCTCCAGGCACCGGCAGGACTTGCCTCGGACTGCCCCTGCCTCCTCCTCCTCCCTTCAACACTGCCGAGCTACAGCTGACCCTCCACACCCTCAAAACCCCAGACGCCCTCCGCCCCCTCCGCCCCGGCCACCGACACCCCCAACTCCCCCCAGGGCCTCGCCTTGTCCTTGAGCTCCGCCTCCAGCAGCGCCAGCGCCTCCGCCAGCCGCCCGTTGTGCGCCTCCGTGTTGAGCACGTCCACCTGCAGCTTGGCCAGCTCGTTCTGGATGGAGGCAATGCGCAGCTCCTCCTCATCGCACGCGGCGCGCAGCGCTGGGGAGGGGGCGGGGGCGCGGGGGGCGGGGCGGGGCGGGGGAAGACGCAGGGTCAGCTGGCAACGCGCGGTTGAGCCGCCGACGCTGCAGAGGGCTGCTGCCAAGGCCGGGCCAGGCTGCCCCCCACGCCGGCTGCCAGCGGCGGCAGAGCGAGGGTTTCGGTGTGGGTTCGAGGCGCCCTCACGCCGCCGCACCCTGGATGTCCGCCGCCGTCTTTGCGCTGCTCTTCTCCGCCGTCGTCGCGCCGCTCAGCGCCCGCAGGCTCTCCACCTCCACCTCGCGCGCCTCCACGGCGGCGCGTTGCGCGGCGCGGTCGACGGCCGCCGCCTCGTGCGAGAGCGCGCGGCCCTCGACGCCCGCGCGGCGCAGGCGCTCCTCCGTCTCCCCCAGGCTGGCGGCGAGCTTGTCAATTTCCTCTGACACCCGCTCCTGGCGCTCCACAAACGTGGCGACCTGCGGGCGGCACGTGTGCAATGTTCAGCGAGCACGTGTCGGCGAGCAGCGACAACACATTGCTTGGGTAATGGGTGCGCAGGCACTGCTCAGAGCTCATTCAACAGTGGCACGCACGCGGCGGCGCGCATCCCGCCTCTGCAACGCACCTGCCGCGACACCGCGTCCGCCTCGGCCTCGGCCTTGCGGGCGATGGCATCGAGCTGCTCGTTTGCGATCTGCGGGGGGGCAGTTGTTGCGTTTGGGGGGGGGGGCGGCACCAGTTGACGCGCCGGCAGCCTGCGCTGCCACCGAATGAAGTCCCTGAGGGTCTTCGCGCGCCTGCAGCGCACCCGCAGCCCAGCACACCCACGTGCGCCGTCAGCTGGGGAAAGCCCCCCCAAATACGCCTCCCCCACCCCCGCGCCTGCTGGCGCTCGATGTCGCGTTTGAACCCCGCCGCCTCCGTGTCAATGGCGCGCTCCTGCTCCCGCTGCTGCCGCATGGCCTCCTCGATGGCGGCCAGCGCCTCGTCGCGCCTGCGGGGCGTTGGGTGTTTAAGGCGCTCGGCTGCAAACGTGCTTGGGGCGGTGTCCATCTGTGCAGGGCGGCCCTCCCCCTTTCGGTAAACCGTTTGCATCTGTTAATCCCTTTTGCTCCCGCCAACACCAGCCCCCCAACACACTTGCCTCTGTATCGCGTTCAGGCTGCTTTTCCACTGCGCCAGCAGCTGCTTCTTCTCAAACGCCACCCCCTCCATGTCGGCCTCCGCCTCGGCCAGCGTCTCGCGCGCGGCGCGCGTCTCGCGGCGCTGCGCATCGAGCTGCGCCGCGTGCTGCGACAGCTGCTGCTGCAGGGACCGCAGCGTGCCCTGCGTTGCGACGCAGCAGCAGCACCCGTGTGGCGCGTGTTATGCCACGATCCGCGTGTTGCACGGCGTGGCGGGAACCTAGTGGTTTAACTCGGCTGAGATTCAGCGGCGCCTTGACACCCGGCGGCTGAGATTCAGCGGCGCCTTGACACCCGGCGGCAGAGCTGAACACTCGCAGCAGCTCTCAGGCCAGCACGGCCCCAGCCCATCCAGCCCCCCATGCCCCACCTAGCTCCCCCCCGGCCCTTCCAGCCCACCTGCAGTCCGTCGATGAGGAAGTCCTGCCGCTGCTTCTCCTTCTCCAGCCGCTGCACCGCCTCCTCCGCCGCGTGCGCCGCGCGCTTGGTGACGGCGATCTCGCTTTTGACCTGGGGTGCGGCGGTGCGTGCGTTGCCGGGGGTGCGGGGGCCCGCGCGGTTGGTGCAGTGCAACAGCCGCCCGCGTTTCAGCCAGCTCAGCCCGATGATCGCCCAGATGCTCGGCAAACCCATATCAGGACTTGCCCCCCCATCCTGCCCCCACTACTTGCCTTTTCGTTATGCTCCTCGACCTGCTTGAGCGTTTCCCCAAGCCGGTCCAGCTCCCTCTGGCTGCGCTCCACCGCCGCGCGCTCCTGCTTGGCCACGCCCAGCTGCTCCTCCAGCAGCGCCTGCGCCGCCGCGACGTCCGCCTCGATCTGCTGTCTGCGATCCAGCGCAGGGAGGGCGGCGCATGGCGCGACGAGGCATGGTGCATGCGGCTGTCATGCGCATGGCAAGCCGTTCCTTGCATGCGGCTGCGCGCAAGTCAGCACAGCATGGCAAGCGCTGCAGGTGCGTGAACCGCTTGTGCCATGCAGGGCGCGCCCCATGCGCACACCAGCAGCTGCGCTGCCTGGCGTGCGCCAGCGCACCTCGCTTCGCTGGTCTCCGCTAGCCCCTCCTGCGCCTTTGCCAGCGCCAGCTGCAGCTTGGCCAGCGTCTGCTGGAAGCCATAGAGCTCGACGCCCACCGCCTCCCGCTGCTGCTGTGCACGCTGTATGGCGGCGGTGCGGCGGTGCGGCAAGGGGCGGTCAGCGGTCGGCGGCCCGCACCTGGGCGGTTTCTTAAAACCCGGGGACCGCCGTGGCACGCACCTTGAGGGCGTTGCGCTTCTCCTTGAGCTCGCCGTGCAGCTGCGCACGCTTGGCCTCAAGCTGGTCCTTGAGCAGGCGCTGCGCGCGCTCCAGCAGCGGGTGATCGGGGTCCATCGCCGCCGCCTGCTCGGTCAGCAGCGGCGCGCCTGCTGCGCCGCGCCCGCCGCCGCCGCCGCTGCTGCTCGGCTCAGCATCGAGCGCCTCTCCCGGCGGCCTATCCTCCTCCGGAAGATATGCAGGGCCCTCCTGCATGCCGTCCTCGCCCTCCCCAGCCGGTGCAGGCGCCTCCGCGGCCTCAGCGACGCCCTCCTCCGCGACCATCGCCTCCCGTTCGCCCAGCGCAGTAGAGCGGACCGATTCAATACGGTGCGCACGGGTGTATGGCGGGGGGAAGCGTCTTGCAGTGCGTCGCGATCTTTGACCGGGGCGGCGTGCTCACTTCGGCAGAGTGCGTCCGCGACGTGGCCTGCCCCTGATGAGGGTCGGGCGGTCGCGTCTGGAAAGATTGTGTACAGCTTTGTGCTGGCGGTTTCACCGCTTCGCATACACACTCTGATGACCCCTGTCACTGAGGCGGCCAGTCAAACAGGGTCAAACGGTGGCCAACACGCGCGCAAATGCGTGTCCACCCGCCCCCCGCCGGTCTCGAGCCTCAGCCCGTGCTGTTGAGGCTGCCGTGTCGACTGCGGCCTGAGGTGGGGTGGGACAGCGGCGCACGCGCGCTGTTGCGGCGGCTGCTGACCTGTTGTTTGCAGCTGTCGCTCGTCAGCGCGGTTGCCGACCAGCGCCGCCCCGATTGGCACAAGAGGAGGGCGTCGCAATAGACGCGGTATCACTCGGTCCTTTTGTTTGGTCCTTCTCGAGCTCAGCAGATCTCTCTTCGCGCCTTCGCCGCTCGCGCAAGCCGCCGAAGCCCGCGGCCCCCTGCCCCTCGCCCTGGGCGCTTAGCTGCGGGAAACCTCTTCATATGGCGGCAGCAGCGTGCGCCCCGCTGCGCGCAGCGCAGGCGGCGGCAGGTGCGGAGCGGCGCGCCGCCCGAACGCCGCAGCGCGCCAGCTGCCGCCGTCGCCAGGCCACCCGCCGTTGCCTTGCCAAACAGCACGCAACTCCAACCCCGCGCGCGGCCCCAGGGCCTCCGGACGAGCTCGATGCCATGGAGGAGCGGTTCGACCTGCTGGCCGCAGCGCTGACCAGCGTGGAGCGCCGCTCGCAGCAGCTGGCCGAGCGCCTCGCCGCCGCGCAGGCAAAGCACGTCGAGCAGGAGGACCTGTGAGTCGGTGCCGTGCTGGCCGCAGCCGGTTTGACCTTGGTTACATGCACGCCTGTCCTTGGCGTGTGTAGCTTTCCACCCCAAGCAGCAGTTTGACTGTGCCGGCGCAGGCGCTCGCTGAACCTCTGCCGCAGCCGCCGCCGAAGCCGCCGTGCTCCTCCCCCCGCAGGCTGGATGCCGCGCAGGATGCCATCTGCGAGCTGCAGTTCCAGCAGGTGGCGTCGAGGGAGCGGGAGCAGCTGCTGCAGCAAGAGGTGAGGGGCGCATTCGGAAGGGGTTGAGTGGGCAATCGCACGTGTGCGCGCCGGACTGCCCCGCCAAAGGAGCACAGAGCATCACCCGCCCTCAGCTGCTGCGCTTGGCATGTGCAGAGCGCCCCCAAAACCTCGCCGCCGCCCGTCCCGCGCCGCCAGGTGTCGCGGCTGAGCACGCTGCTTGAGGCGGAAAAGCTGCAGTCCTCCCTCTCGCAGGAGCGCCTCGCGGGCGCTCTCGGGGAGGAGCGGCGGCGGCGCGAGCGCGCGGAGCGCACGCACCGGGACGCGCTGCTGCAGCGGTGCGCGCTCGGGGGGTTGGGGCGGCGCTGGCGCGCCGAAGCGGGTGCTGTTTTGCGCGGCACTGGGCGTGCTTGCTGAGCGGCGCCTGAGACGCACACCCCTTTCGCCGCTCCCAGGGACGAGGCCCTGTCGGAGCTGCAGAGCGCGTATTCTGACATTGACGCGATGCAGGTGAGCCTAGGCTGTGGCCGCAGGCTTGCGCGCTGTTTGAGGGGGGCCACCGGCCCTGCGAGCCCCGCCGCTCCATGCGCACACATGCGCGTCGCCCCCCCGCGCCCGCAGGCGACGCTGGCGGACAGCGCGCTGTACGTGCGCCAGCTGCGGCGGCGCCTGCTGGAGCTGGAGGTCCGCAGCGAGAGCGCCGCGGCGAGCGCGCGCGCGGCGGCGGCGGCGGCGGCGGCCGCGGCGGCGCGCGACCAGGGGGACCCGTCGGGTGGGTGGGTGCGGCTGGGGCCCTTTCTTTCTTTGCAGAGGGTTTCCTGGCCCAAGCCACGGAGGACACTATGGCATTGCTTGCGCAGGCGGCGGCCATACGCATCATGCACTCGCTGACGGCGCCCGTGCGCCGGCACTCGCCGCAGGCGCGTTCAGCGCGGCCGCGGTGCGCGCCGCCATCGCCGCCGAGGTGCGCGAGGCGTGCGCCTGCGCGCCCGAGGAGCGCCGGCGCCGCATCCGCGCGCTGCAGCTGCGGTGGCACCCCGACAAGAACCCGGCGGCGCTGCGCCCGCTGGCGACGGAGGTCTCGAAAATGGTCAACGACGCGGTGGACCGCGCGCCGCGGGACGAGCCGGGGGGCTGCGGCGGCGGCGAGGCGGCGCGGACGCAGCAGCAGCGCCGCGCGTCGTCGCCGGGGGGCGGCGGCCGCGACTAGCGCAGGGCTTTGGGGGAAGGCGGCGCTCGCTGGCGGCGGCACACCGCAGTGCCGCGCGGCAGCTGCCGACCGCGGCCGCTGCTGCTTGTCTTTGCGCGCGAACTGTAACAGCGGTGTTTCTGCTTTCTTTCACTTCTTAAAAACGCCCCAGACAGCGCAAAACACGCCCTCCTCCAGCCCTCATCAGCCTGCTGCGAGCCCGCTCGAACGCCGGGCGAGCTCCCGGAAACAGCAACAGCGGGACGCGCGTGCGGTTGTCGGGGAGTGCGGTGTGCTGTCCCGCCCCTCCCTCGCCGCCGCACTGCTGCGGAGGGGCACTGCTGCCGAGCCAAAATGTCGCAGAGCAGCGGCTAGCGGGCTTGCGAGGGCCCCATGACTCCCCTCAGCGACAGCAGCACCACGCCACCGCGAACGGAGGCGGGCAGGATGGAGGCTGACGCGCAGGGGGCGGAGCAGGCCCCGCACGCCTCGGAGGATCTCTCTCCCGAGGCGCAGCGCGGGCTGGACTTTCTTCTCGGCATGATCAACAGGTGGGTGCGGCCGCAGCCGGCGCGGGGCTCGGGGCGACGCGCGGCGGCGGCGGGCGGCGGGCGGGGACGGTCAACGCTGCGCGCCGCCGACCCTGCCCTGCGCACGCCGGCGGCCCATCCCCCCAGGGTGACAACCACTGCAGCTGCCGCCACCCACTGCGCCGCCGCGGTCCGAGCCGCCCCCCGACGCGGCCGCCCCCAAACGCCCCCGCCGCAGGCTGCGCGCGCTCGACCCGCAGCGCGTGTTTTGGGAGCCCGTCGTCGGCGTGCGCGGCTACGAGGACAAGATCAAGCGCCCCATGTCCTTCCGCGTGATGGAGAACAAGCTGCGGGCGCGCGAGTACCGCACCTGGCGCGCGCTGGTGGGCGACTTTGACCTGATCTTCAGCAACGCGCGCACCTTCAACGCCGCCAACAGCGTGATCTGGAAGCTGGCGGGGCAGCTGTCCCGCAACGGGCGGAAGCTGCTGCAGAACGACGAGCTCGCGGGGCGGCGGGCGCTGTACGACCTGCACCCGGCCGGCGCTGATGTGGCGCGCACGGAGGAGGAGGGCGTCGTGCTCCGCGACGCCGCAGAGCTCACCGCCTTCACCGCCCGCGGCGGCGTCGGGCCCGCGCCCGCCGCGGCCGCGCCCGGGGCCGCGGGGGCGCCGGGGGCGTCGCGCGACAGCAGCGGCGCAGCGCGCAGCGAGGAGCGCGGCGGCGGCGGCGCGGCGGCGGCGGCGGCGGCGGAGGCGGACGCCGGCGCGGGCGCGCAGCCGGCAGAGGCGGGGGACGACGACGCCGACAACGCGGCGTGCGCGCCGCTGCCCTTCCCCCCCGACGAGGACGCCGCCGCCTCGGCGCGGCTGTGGACGGCCGAGGCGGAGCCGCTTGCGCCACGCAACGACTGGGGGCTCCTGTTTCGGGAGGCGCCAGAGGCGGCCATAGACTCCGTGCTGCAGGCGGCGCGACTGCCGGCGCTACACCTACCATATGGCGGCGGCGGCGGTGGCGGCGGCGCGGACGACGGCCGCGCGCCTGGTGCAGCAGCGGCGGCAGCGGCGGCGGCGGCGGCAGCGGCGCCAGCCGGTGCGGCAGGGCAGCAGCCGCCGCCAGGTGCGGAGGCCGCCAGCGGCAGCGGGCGGCGCACCGAGGCGCGGCTCGCCTGCAGCGGCCGCACGGCCGAGTGGAAGGCGGTGCGGCGTGCGGCGGAGTGGCGCGCGCGCTGGCTGGAGCTGCGCCTGCTCGAGCTCGGCAGCCTGATTACTCAGCTGCGGGCCGCGCCCTGCGCCGCGACGCGCAGCGGCGCCGCCGCCGCGGCCGCCGCCGCTGCCGCCGGTGCGGCGACGGCCGCGGCCGCGGCAGGCCTGCCTGGCGGCGGCGGCGGCGGCGGCGGCGGCTTCGGCGGCGGCGGCGGCAGTGGGGGGGCGTCCGGCGCGGACGCGCAGGCGCCCCTCGCGCTGGCGCAGCTCGGCGGCGTGCTGCTGCCGTCGCACGCGTCGGCCTTTGACGCGGCCGCGCCCCTTTGCAGCCCGTTCTTCGCGCTCCACGCATCGCCGCCGGCGCTGCGCGAGGCGCTGGCGCAGCGGCCGCCGCCGCCGACGGCGCAGGACAAGCAGCAGCAGCAGCAGCAGCAGCAGGGGCAGCAGGATTCGGAGCAGCAGCCGCAGCAGGGGCGGGAGCAGAGCGAGCCGGCCGAGTCGCCGCCGCCCCCGTACGACCCGGCGGAGCTCGCCGCCGACGCGGGCGCCGTGTTTGCCTCCCTAGAGGCGGTGGAGCGGCAGCTCACCGACGTCCGCCTCCGCCTCGCCGGCGCCTTTGGCATCGAGGTCACCCCCGCGCCCGGCGGCGTGCGGCTCGGGCCGTACACCGCCGCGCGCCTGGCGGCCCGGCGCGGCGACGGCGGCGGCGGCGGCGGCGGCGGCGGCGGCGGCGGTGGCGGCGCGGCGCGGCTGGCGCGGGAGGGGTCGGGGTCGTTCAAGCGGCGGCGGCCGGGGTCGTCAGTTGAGGACGATCTGATGATGAGCCCCACCGCGGCGCCCCGCATCCTCGAAAAGCCGGTGAGTGGGGGGGCCGGAGCAGCAGCCGCCGCCTGCTGATGTTGCCTGCGCCTGCGCGCACGCCGATCGCCAGCCCGGCGGCGCCCTCCCCTGTCGCCCCTCGTGCAACCGCCGGCCTTCCTGCAACCGCCTCCCCTCGTCCAACCGCCGCCCTTCTGCCCCGCGCCCCTCCGCTTGCCTCCCCAGATCATAAATATCCACATCCCCGCGGTGCGGGAGCTCCCCTCCGAGCACCTCAAGGCCCGCCGCGCCGCGATGACGGCGTGGCGCGCCGCCTTCGCCCGCCACGGCCCCGCCGCGCTCGGCAAGCCGCCCGCCGACGTCGCGCGCGCGCTGGCGAGCGTGGCGGAGAGCAGCGGGGACGAGGCCAGCGGGGACGAGCATTACGAGGCGCTGCACGCGCCCATGGCGGCCGAGGAGGCGCGGCGGCTCAGCGGCTTTGCCGGCACGGGGGCGCAGCGCGGGCGCGGGCAGGAGAAGGCGGCGCAGGGCAGCAAGGACGAAGCCGACGGCGGCGGCGACGGCGGCGGCGGCGGCGGCGGCCCGGCCGGCGGGCCGCCGGAGAAGCTCGCGCCGCCGCCCAAGGCGCCGCCGTCCAAGCCGCCCCCCAAGGCGCCCGTGTCCGGGGGCGAGCCGCCGCAGCAGCCGCCGGCCGCCGGCGCGCCCGCCTGCGACGCGGGCGCGGGCGCGGGCGCGGCGGCCGCGTCGGCTACGCCCACCATCGTGCGGCGCGCCACCGCCTCGCGCGCGCGCTGAGTCCGCACCCGCACCGCACCCGCACTCTCGCTCGCTGCCCCCGTTGACTTGACCCCTCACTGCCTTTTGTTCGCTCTTCGCTTTGCTTTTCATGCTGCGCGACCGACTCTCACGCCGCGACCCCAGGCCGACCCCCGAAAGCGTACCGTATTGGCGCCCCCGCAGCGCCGCCGCGACCACTGACCCCGCCCGCGACGGCCGGCCACGCACCCGTGGCGGCTTGCGACCTCCCCGCCCAGCACATGTCGCTGCAATTTCGTTCGGCGCGCGGCAGCGCGCCCCGCGGCGTCAAAAGCTGACGCCGCGCATGCAGGCATGCAGGCCCTTGCCGTGATGTTACAAACGCCGTTCCTGTCCGTGGTTCATCGCGATTGGGGGGAGTGTGAACGTGGGCAGCTGCGGCGGCGGGAGTGGCGGCGGCTGGCAACAACGCCGCCGACACGCCCAGTCCGTGGCTCCGCATCCAGGCGTGCAACAAGCCCTGCTCAGACAGCTGCCAAATAGCCGCTCGCCCCGCTTGTAGAAGCCAGGCCGCTTTCGGCAGATCCCCTGGGTCCCGCAACCGCCATGGGGGCCGCAGCAGAGGCCGGGAGGCTGCTCGTAATCAATGCCGGGTCATCGTCTCTAAAGTTCAAGGCGAGTGGCGGGCGGGGGCGGCTCGCGATCTCCGCCAGCGGGTCCCGGTCCCGCAAACCCCAGCCCCTACGCGCGCTCACGACCCGCCAACGCATGCGCGTTGCACTCCTGCAGCTTTTCGCGGCGGCCCCCCTCGTGGCGGGCCTCGGCGGCCTGATCGAGCGCATCGGCGACGCCGCGAACAGCACGCTGTCGGCCAAGCTGCGCCTGCCCGACGGCAGCACGCAGAAGTGGGAGGACAAGACGCCCATCACCAACCACACCACGGCGCTGGAGAAGCTCATGCGCTTCCTGGGCGACAACGTCAGCAGCAGCATCGAGCAGGAGGTGCGCGGGGCGGCGCAGACCGGGGCGCGCACGCAGCGCGTACCGCGGCGCGCCGCGCGCGCCTGCCCGGCGCCGGTTCGAGGCTCTGCGGCAGCTCGGGATGGCGCGCGCGTCCGAGGCGGGACGCGAACGCGGGATCCCAGGCCGCCGGGTGCAGCGGACTGCCGCCTCTGCCCCGCCCAGCCGGAGCCGATTCCCGCGCACAGCAAAGCGCCGGCGCGCCCAAAAAATCCCCCATAGGTCGCCGCCGTCGGCCACCGCATCGTGCACGGGCTGGACATCGCAAAGGCGGTGCTGCTGGACGACGCCGTCATCAAAAAGATCGAAAAGGCGCGCGCACGCGCGCGCGCAGCCGTTCAGGGCGCTGCGCAGCAGAACGCCGAACGCGCCAAACGTGATTGCAGCCGCCGACGGCAGTCCGCTGCGCGCGTGCCTCCCCTGCCGCACCGCCGCGCCGCCAAACTCCGGCCGAGCAACGGCCGGTCCAAACCCCACCCCGTCCCACCCAGGCCGCCGCCCTCGCGCCGCTGCACAACCCCCCCGGCCTTGCCGGCATCGCGGCGGCCCAAAAGGTGTTTGGCCCCGCGGTGCCGCACGTGGCGGTGTTTGACACTGCGTTCCACCAGACGCTGCCGCCGCACGCTTACATGTACGCGCTGCCGATGGAGTGAGCGGCCGAGGGGGGGAGAGGGGGGGCAGGGGTGTCGGGCGCAGCAGGTCGGGTCTCCTGTGGGGTGTGTGGCCGCCGGCGTGCGCCCCAGGCCCCTCCCCCGAAGGCCCCTCACTGAATGCACGACCAGCGGCGGCAAGCGGGCCTTGGGCGCGCGGTGCCGGAGGCGCCGCGGGCCAGCCTTTGCCAGGGCGCCGCCGGCGCTCAGCTCTCCCGCACCGCGCCCAACCCTAAAACCCCGTCGACGCGCCCCCCCCCCCAAAAAAACCTCCCGCCCAGGTACTACAAGCAGCACAGCATCCGCCGCTACGGCTTCCACGGCACCAGCCACAAGTACCTGGCTGAGACCGCCGCCGCCATGATGGGGCGGCCTTTGGGGCAGCTCAACGCGATCACCTGCCACCTAGGTGAGGGGGCCAGGGTTGGGGCCGGCGCTGCTTAGCGGCCTCGGTTGGCGGCGGTTCGGCGGCGTCGCCGTGCTTGTGGTGGCGGTTGCGGCGGTGGGGGACTGCGATGCCGCTGCGATGCCGAGCCGAGGGGGGCGCGCGCGCGCGTTGCGTTGACCGCCGGCGAAAGCAGTCGAGCAGCGCGGCAGCTCACGCGGCGTGCGCACGCCTGGCCCCCCGCCCCGCAGGCGCCGGCAGCAGCGTGACGGCGGTGGAGCGGGGCCGCAGCGTCGACACAAGCATGGGGCTCACGCCGCTCGAGGGGTGGGTGGGTGGGGGGCGCGCGCGCGGGCGGGGCGTTGTGTGTGCGTGACATGTCGGCCGGCCAGCCGCTGCCGCTGTGTACGCGTTGAATAGCTGCCTGCAAGGAGCTGCGCGGTGCAACTCCCCCAACCCCAACCGCCCTCACCTTACCCCAGGCCCCCCCATCCCCCCAACTCCAACCCCACCACACCCCCAACCCTGAACCCACCCCCACCCCCTTCCCCCCCACCCCCACCCTTAACTGTGAACCCAACCCCACCCCCACCCCCAGCCTGGTGATGGGCACCCGCTGCGGCGACCTCGACCCCGCCGTGCCGCTCCACATAATGCGCACCACCGGCGTCGGCGCGGCGGAGATGGACGCCATTCTCAACAAGCGCAGCGGGCTGCTGGGGCTGTGCGGGAACAACGACCTGAGGAACGTCATAGAGAGGCGGGCAAAGGGGGACCCAGAGGTGGGCGCGTCTGTGTGTGTTTGGGGGGGTAGGGGTGGGGTGTGGGGGTGGAGGGGCGCCTGAACAGCGCAGACCAGTGGGGTTCCAGCCGTCCCACAACCCCCAACGCCTCCCCCTAAACACGCCCACCGCGCATATCCCAGCGCCTCCCCTCCCCGCCCTCAACCCCTGACCCGCAACCCCCCCCCAACCCCCAACAACCCCCCCCAAAGGCCGCCCTGGCCATGGACGTGTTCATCTACCGGGTGCGCAAGTACGTGGGCGCGTACACCACGGCGCTCAACGGCCACGTGGACGCGATCGTGTTCTCCGCGGGTGCGCGCGCGCTTGGGCGGGCTCGCGCCTCCTTTTCCTGGCGGCGGCGGCGTTTGCTGCTTGCGTTGTAGAGGGGAGCCGGGGCCATGCTTGACATGTCACCGAGAACACACCCGAAATCCCCAAACCCAAGCCTCCCAAACCCAAGCCCCCCAAGCCCCCATAACCCAAGCCCCCCCAAAAAACACCAACCCCCCCCGTCCCCAGGCATCGGCGAGAACTCCCCCCTCGTGCGCGCGCTGGTCTGCGGGGAGCTGCAGCGCCTGGGGGTGATCATCGACGCCGAGGCCAACGCGGAGATGGTGGGGGGGCGGCAGGGGTTCATCTCAAAGCCGGAGAGCCGCGTCAAGGTGGGGGCCGGGGTGGGGGGTCGCGGGGGGTTGGTGTCTTGGGGATGGGGGGCGTGTAGGCCTGGGGGTGGGGCAGGGGTGGGGCCTGCGTTTTGGCAAACACCCCGCGTCCCGAAAATCCGGGGCGACTGATTGCGTGTGTGTCAAGCACCCCATCGTGCGCCCTCATCACGGGGCGCGCGAGCAAAACTACCCCCATCCCGTAGCCAACCCCCGGACCCCAAAGATTGACTATCAAAGCCAACCCCTCCCTTTGTTGACCAAACCCCCCAACCCCCAAAGGTGCTGGTAGTCCCCACCGACGAGGAGCTGTCCATAGCGCAGCAAACGGTGGGCGTGGTGTTCGGCGATATGGGCGAGCAGATGTGACATGCAGGCATGACGCGCAGACTTGATTAAGAGGCGTGGCGCGCGGGTGTGACGTGCGGGGCGCGTGTCTGCGTCTGCACCGGCGAGGCCGGCGCGCTGAGGCCGCCTCGAAGCCAGGCCCGGGGCAAGGAGCCGCCGGATTGTGGGTCCAGAGGGCCGGGGCCCATGGGAGAGGCCCGAGGCGCGGCGGCGTTGCGCGCCTGCTGTCACGCAGGGCTGGCGCCCGCGCTGCTGGGGCGTGCGGCTGGCGGAATGGCATCGCCAGCTGTTGGCAGCGGCGGCGATTCCCCTTGCAACCCCATCCGTAACCCACAACAGGCCTTGCCCATATGTGCAGGCCCGCTCATTTCCCTTGATCGCCACTTGATGTTCCCTCAAGCACATTTGAGCACCACAAGCGCGGTGCGGCCCGTTGCCTTTGCCCGCCCGCTTGCGACTCTCCCTCAACCCTCACCACCCAACCAATTCACGCAACCCAAAGCACGAGCGGCCTTGCGGGCCCGCGGCGACGAATGACCTTTGGTTTACCTCTTCTTCTGTAACAGCGAGGAGCGTTTGGCGCGGCCGCCGCGGCGACGGGCGCGCAGCGAGGGTCAAAGCGGGAGGCGGCGGTCAGAGATGCGCGCGCGCCCGCCTCGACAGAGGCTGGCCAAGCGCCGCCGCGGCGCACCCCGCCGTTTCTGGCGCGTTTTGCTGCCTTTCGCGCCGGAACCGCTCAACACCCCCGTCACGGGCCTGGGCAGGACCGGAATTGGATCGGCAGTGGGCGTGAAAGCCACCGCGCCCCGCCCCCACGCCCAATCCAAACGCTCAATTGTTACGCCGCCCACCTTTTGCGCCGTTCGGGCGAGCAGGCAGCCATGCACGCCGGGAGGGCGATGCAGCAGCAGCAGCAGCAGCGGCCAGGCGCGGCCCCCGCGCGCGTGCAGCGTGAGTTTCGGCGCGCGGGCAATGGGATCTGAATGCTGACAAACCCGAGAGCCTCTCACGACCGCTGCGCGCGCGTTCTCGGCCGCAGGGGGGACGCCATTCAGCAGCAGGGCTCGCGCCCCCGTGCAGCAGCGGCGAGCCCGTGCAGCAGCGGCCGGCGCGGGTGCCAAAGGCCCCGTCGTCGTCATCGACAACTACGACAGCTTCACGTACAACCTGTGCCAGGTGCGCCCCGGCGCGGCAGCCGCGGCCGCGCGCGCGCCCGCTGCGGATCATCTAGCGCAGCGCCGCCCGGCCGCCGTCGCGCCCCGCCGCCGCCGCCGCCGACCCCGCGCCGCCTCCCCCCTCCTTGCCCTCGCCCCCACCAGTACCTCGGGGACCTGGGCGCCGAATTCGTGGTGTTCAAAAACGACGAGAAGACGGTGGATGAGATCCGCGCGATGAACCCGGCGGGCATCCTGGTGTCCCCGGGGCCCGGTGAGGCGCATTGCTTGCGCGCGCCGCCGTTTGACTTTTCTTGGGGGAGGGTCCGGGTCTGCAGCCGCCGCTTCCGCGGCGGCCGCAGTGCGGTGGCGGCTCCGGCAGCGGGCAGGGCGCGCGGCGGGCGCGGCCTCGGCAGCAGCGCGAGCGCAGCACGCCACAGCACCGCGGCCGCGCTCACGCGCCACGCACCGCTCTCGTCCCCTCGTCCCTTCCCCCCTGCCCCCCCCCCCAGGCCGGCCCATTGACTCTGGCATCTCCCTGCAGGCCGTGCGGGAGCTGGGGCCGGACTTCCCACTGTTTGGCGTGTGCATGGGGCACCAATGCATCGGCGAGGCGTTCGGGGGTGCGCCGCGCGCGGCGACTTTTTTTGCCCCGGGCCTGGGCTGGAGGGGGCGGGGCGGCGCTTGCACTGCGGCGGCAGCGGGGGCAGCTGGCAGCAGGGGCGACCGAGGCGGCGGGAGCGGGAGCAGCGCCAGCCTCGGCGGCGGCGGCGGCAGCGTGCAATGCGTTCGGTGCCGCGACACCCCGGCCGCTCTCACAGCGCACTTGCTGACGCGCCAAAACCCCGTCTTGCCTTCACACACACAAACACACACGCACACACACACACACACACCTTATCCTCCCCCCCGCTCCCCCGCAGGCGACGTCGTGCGCGCGCCCACGGGCGTGATGCACGGCAAAACCTCCCCGGTGTTCCACACAAACGTGGGGATCCTCTCCGGATTGGAAAAGTGAGCGGGGCGCGGTGCCGCGCGTGGCCGTGCATTGGAAAGGGGGAGAGTGCATTGTGCACCCCGACACGCCACCCCACACCAGCCCGCCGCGACCCTGCGTGCGCCCTTGCTGAACCCCCCCCCCCCCCGCCAAAACGCCCGCGCGCCGCCAAACCCGCCGTCCCGCCAAACCCCCCAACCCAAAACCGCCCCAACCCCCCCCACCCCCAGCCCCTTCGAGGCCGGCCGCTACCACTCCCTCGTCATCGACAAGGCCAGCTGCCCCAGCGATCTCGAGGTGACCGCCTGGACCGAGGACGGCACCATTATGGGCGTCCGCCACAGGCGCTTCCCCCACATCCAGGGGGTGCAGTTCCACCCGGAGTCGATCATCACGCAGGGGGGCAAGCGCATCGTGGAGAACTTTGTCAAGATAACGAAGGGTGAGGTGGACCCCGCCGCAAACTGACGGCCGCGCCGCGGCGGCTGCGGCTGTCGCGGAGCGGCGGCGGCTGCGCGGGCCGGCGCGGGGAGCTGGGCCCCTGCCCGGCCCGTGCCCACTGGCCGGCCGGGTGGCCGGAAAATCCGCTGCACCCCTGCGACTGACCATTTGATTGCTGACCTGTAATTATTGTGCGACCTGAGCTCCTGAAGCTTACATAAGGGAAGGAACGGCGCCGCGCCGGCAAATACAAAACGCTGCAGCAAATAAAGCCGCCCCACGGCGCCGCAGCAGCAGCAGCGCGCGCGCCCTCACAGCCCCGGCACCCGCGGCCAGGGGTCCGTGTCTTTGAAGCACTTTGGCATCATGTCCGCCACCGCCTGCTCCGCCTTGGCGCCGGCGCAGTAGGGGTTCATCGCGACGCTCATCAGCGCGCGCCGCCGCACGCAGCGCTTGTGCTGGCCGACCAGGGACTCTGACAGCGCGTTGCCCCGCAGCAGCTCAGAAGCGAAGGAGCAGTCGCCGCTGAGGTTGGCGGCGCGGATCTGAGGCGGTTTTTGGAGGCGGTTTTTGGGGCGGGTTTTTGAGGCGGCTTGCGGCGGCGGCCTGGGGGCCGAGGGGCTGGGGGGGGGGGGGCGCCTGGCAAAGCTCGGCGGCCTCCAGCCTCGGCGGCCGGGCGGGCGCGGGCCTGACGGCCCCCTGAAGGCGCTGCAAAGCCGTGCGGCGGCAGGTGCGCTGCCCCCGCGCCCCGCCCCCCTGCGCCCCATCGCCGTGCACACGCGCACACACGCGCACCTCCGTGCAGGCGTGGTGGTGGCAGTTTGTGAGGTCGAGGTTGGCTGCGCGGCAGTAGTCGTACGCGTGGATGAGCTCGTGCGCCACGGCCAGCTCCACCTCCCGCTGGTGCTGCAGCCGGTTGTGGCAGAGGATCACCTGGGGTGCAGGGGTGGGGTTGGGGTTGGGGCGCTAGGGGTTGGGTTTGGGGGGGATGGGGGCGATACCCTTGGGACGCCGCAAGCGGCGCCGAGACGGGGAGCAAAACATACAGTCCCCATCTCTGGCTTGTTCTTTCCCCCAACCCCCGGGTTTTGTCTCGGAAGCTGAGCGACAGCCTTCCCCCGAAACTGAAATCGCAAAACCGCAACCGTTAGTAACCCGACCCACCCCGTAGTCTGTGGAGAAGCCGCCGCCGACCTGTTGGTCGCAGGCGGTCACGTGGAAGAAGCTGCGCCCCACGCCGCAGCCGCCCTGCGCGGGGCGGGGCGGGGCGCGGCGCGTTGCGGGCGCGTCTGCGCGGGCGCGGCGGCACTGGGGTGCGGCTCGGAGCCGGCGGCGAGATCGGCCGGGAGCTGCAGCTTCTGGGTTGTGCCGCGCTGCGAGCGGCACCTGTTTGCCGCCGCGGCGCCCGCAGCTGGGGCCGTGCGTGCTGCCCCCCCGGCGCCGCGCCCACCAGCTTCAGGGACTCCAGCAGGTACTTGACCGTGCCGCTCTCCTCGAGCGCCCGGTCCAGCATGCCCTCGACCTGCTCCTTCGTGAGGTTGACGTGGGCCTCCTTGGAGCCGTACTTCTGCTCCAGGTACTCCTGCTGCCTGTCGGGGCCGCGCCGCGGCGGCGCGGGGCCCGCGTCGGCGGGCGCGTGCTGCTGCTGCTGCGGCTCCGCCGCCGACGCCGCTGCGGGCGGGCCCGGCGGGGGCGGCGAGGAGCAGGAGGGGCCCGCGCCGCCGCCCGCGGTTAGCTGCGGGCTGCGCGACTCCATTGCGCCCCGAGGGGGGGCCGCTGCGCCGCGCTGATGAGGACCCGTCCGCTGCCAGATCACCAGGGCAGCTATTGAGTGGCTGGGGAGTACGAGGTCAACGCAGCTGTTGTATACGTATATTGTTCGTTTAGCTGCAGTTGCAGCGAGCGACTTCTTCCCAACGGCAGTTGCGTCTCGCCAACAGCCAGGGCGAGCGCGGGGACGGCGTGCCCTGCTGCGGCGGCCTAGACGTGCCTAGTGGCGAGCATTGCCGCCACTGATTGCCCCTGGCGGGATTCCAGGCCGGAACGGGGAGCTCTCGGCCGGCAAACGGTGATCTAACCTCGCCCACGGCCGGCATGGACCCGGCTGGGCCCGCCCAGCCGCCCAGGCCTCCGGGAGGCGGCCGCGGAAGAGGCCGGGGAGAGGGCGAGCGCGCCGGCGAGGGCGGCGACGAGGCGGGCGAGCGCTCCCGCGCGCCGCACTCGCGCAGCACCAGCAGCGGCAGCATGCAGCAGCAGACGCCGCGAGGCACGGTGCCGCTCGAGGCCCCGGTCGACCCCATGGCGCGGACGATAGCGGGCGCCGAGGGCAGCCGGCTGCTGCCGGTGCGAGGCATCAAGCAGGCGCTCAGCGGCGTGCTGAACCAGCCGGCGCCCGCGCCAGCAACGCCGGCAGCGGCGGCAGCTGGCGGGGGCGGCCCCAGCACCAGCGGCGGCAGCGCCGCGGCCGACCAGCAGCACGGCGGCAGGGGCGGCCGCGGCGGCCGCGGCAGCAGGGGCGACCAACCCTCGCCGTCCGGCGCCGGGGGCCGCAGCCGCGGCCCCAACCGGGGCGGCAGGGGCGGCGGCCGCGGCGCGGGCGGCGGCGGCCCCGGCAGCTGCAGCAGCTCTGTCGACGGCGATGGGTCGCGGCCCCACAGCGCCTTCAACTCCAGCAGCAGGGCCAACAGCGCGGGCCTCGCCGGCGGCGGCGGCTGCGATTGGGGCCCCGACGCCGACGCGCCGCCGGGGTTCACGCGCGCGGTCACGCCGCCCGGCGGTGACTATGACTCTCCACCGGGCTTTGGGCCCTCCCCGATGCGCGGCGGCCGCGGCGCCGGGCGCGGCGGCCGCGGATCTGCCGGCGCGCCGCCGGCTGTCATTCGCTTTGGCTACGACGGCCCGCGGCCGGAGCTCCCACAGGAGGGCCGCGGGCGCGGCCGGGGGCGCGGCAGGGGCCGCGGGCGCGGGCGCTCGGCCTCTGGCGAGCGCGGCGGCGGCGGCGACCGCGGCGGCGGCGGCGGCGGCGGCGGGCGCGGGCGCGGCCGGGGGCGCGGGCGCGGCGCCGACGGCGGCGCGGCAGCAGAGGACGGGGCCGAGTGGCGCGCCGAGCGCGGCGGCGGCAGCGCTGGCGGCGGCGCGCCGCGCCAGGCGTCGCGCAGCGGCTACATCGAGCCCCCAGCCGGCGCCGACGACGCGGCCGGCCGCGGCCGCGGGCGCGCCCGGGGCAGGGGCCCCTACGTCCCGCCGTTCCGCATGGCTGGCCGCATGGTTGTGCACGGGCGCGGCCCCGCTGCTGCTGGCCGCGGCGATGGCGGCCCCGACGGCGGCGGCGGCGGCGAGCCGGAGGGCGGCGAGCCCGAGGCGGCGCCGGCGGCGGCCGCTGCGGCCGCCGAGCCGCCCGCCGCGGCGGCTTCGGCCGAGGGCGCGCCCGCGGCAGCGCCAGCGGCGGCGGAGGCCGAGGCCGAGGCGGGGGCAGGGGCCGCCCCCGAGGCCGAGGCCGAGGCGGCGCCTGCCCTTCAGGCGGATGCAGAGGATGGCACCTACGGAGAAGAGGCCCTGGGCGAGGATGAGGAGGAGGAGGCCCTGGGTGAGGATGAGGAGGAGCGGGACCAGGAGGCCGAGGATGAGATCACAGAGGCAGCCCAGGAGCTGAGGAACGTCGCCGGCGGGGCCAGACGGTCCAGCCTGGACGACCGCCGGCCCAGCCCCGAACCCGGCCGGCGGCCCAGCGGCGACGGCGGCGGCGGCGGCGGCGGCCGGCCGCCGCTGCCGCCGGCGCCGCAGCCGGGGCGGGGCGGCGGCGCGGCGGCAGCAGCGGCAGCGGCAGGCGCGGACGCGGACGCGGCAGCGGCGGACGCGGATGCAGCGGCTGCGGATGCGGACGCGGACGCGGCAGCGGATGCTGAGGTGGCGGCCGCCGCCGAGGGGGAGGAGCACGAGGCGGCGCCGCTCATCGGCGCCCCCAAGGGCGCCGTCGCGGCGCGCGCCGCGCTGGCAGAGGCCGCCGTCGCGGCCGCCGCGGGCCGCGTGACGCCGTCGCCCCGCGACAAGCCGCGCCCGCCGCCGCCGAGCACGGGGCGGGTGGCCGCCCAGGTGCAGCAGCTTCTGGAGGAGCAGACGGCGGCCGCCGCCGCCGCCACCGAGCCGGCGCGGCCGCCGACGCGCGAGGAAAAAGAGCCGCGCGACGCCGCGCCGCGGCCGCCGGACAAGCCGAGCCGGGTGTGCGTCGTGTGCACCGAGCCGTCGGACGCGTTTGCCGTAGGCGCTTGCGACCATTCTGACGTCTGCGCCAAGTGCTGCCTGCGGCTGCGCATCCTGTACCGCGACGTGCGCTGCCCGCTGTGCAAGGCGGAGCACGGAACCGTCTACCTCACAGCCGCAACCGCCGTCGCCTCCGCGCCGCCCTCGCCGCGCGGCGGCGGCGGCGCCGACGGCGGCGACGCCGGGGGCGACGCGGCGCCGCCGCCGCCGCCGGCGTTTGCTGAGCTCGAGGCGGCGCGCGCGGCGCGGCCGGAGCGCTTTTACGCGGGCTGCCGCTGGGCGCCGGGCGTCCTGGTGGACAAAACCGTCCCCGAGGAGCCCCCGCAGCTGCCCGTCGGCGGCACGGGCTCCGTCGCGGCGGCGGCGGCGCACTGGCACTGGCAGATGCGGTGGCGGGACCCGCTGCATGTGCAGCTGCTGCAGTGGACCAGCAGGTCGTGCGCCGTGTGCGACCCGCAGGTGGGCTTCGCCTTGTTTCCTTTGGACGGGTCGGGGCCTTGGTGGGGGGGCTGCGGTTTCGTCGACGGTTTCGGGCTTTCTGTGCTGAAACCATGGCTCATTTTAGCCATTTGCCTTTTCAGCGTGCTAAGCCCCCGCTCCACAGCCGACGCCGCCGGTCAACCCCCCCCCGCCACCGCCACCGCCAACCCGCAGGGCCGCCAACGCCGGCCGTTTGGCACGCCCAAGCAGCTGCGGGAGCACATGCACTCCGCCCACGGCCGCAGCCAGTGCCACGTGTGCATCCGCGCCGCGAGGAGGTGCGGGCGCGGCGCCGCCGGCCTACCTTTGTTTTGGCAGCAGCGGCTTGCCGCACGCGCCGCGCCCACGAGGCGTCCCCCCCCCCCCCCCCCCCCCCCCCCCCACCTCCCCGCCGCTCCTCCCACCAACAACCCCCCCCCCCCAACCCTCCCCCCCCCCCAAAAAACCCCAAAAGGTTCCCCCTGGAGCTCGAGGCTTACTCAGACCCCGACCTGGAGGCCCACCTCGGGGCCGCCCACAGATACTGCGAATTCTGCGACGAGTTCTTCTACGTGGGTGTTTGGGGCACATGCGCTTCTTTTTACCGCATGCGCGCAAAACGGCCAGCGCATGACAAGGCCGCACACTCCC
Source organism: Raphidocelis subcapitata (assembly GCA_003203535.1). Taxonomy (NCBI): domain Eukaryota; kingdom Viridiplantae; phylum Chlorophyta; class Chlorophyceae; order Sphaeropleales; family Selenastraceae; genus Raphidocelis; species Raphidocelis subcapitata. The sequence goes on from BDRX01000018.1 coordinate 199,502, forward strand.
TCGCGCGCGGGGGCCTTTGCGGGGCGCGCGACGGCGGGCGAGGGGGCCGCGTGCGCCGCGGGGGGGGCGGCAGTGGGGAGGCGGACGCCCAGAGCCGCCGCAACCTCCTTTACGTAATGAAACCGCCGCAACCTCCTTTACGTAATGAAACCGCCTCACCCCCCCAGGGCGATGACGAGATGTACGACCACATGCGCCACAACCACTTCCTCTGCGGCATCTGCCAGGCCTCGGGCACGCCGCACCTGTACTTCGCGTGAGCGGCCCGGCCCCCCTTTGCCGCCGCGCCGCTTCAATGCCGTGCCGTTGCCGCGCTGCACATTGTACCTTCCGCGCCTCGCGCCGCCAGGCGCTTTGCTCAAAGGCCTCTGCGCCGGCCGGCCTCTCGCCCCTCCCGCCCCTCTAGTTTGACATCCCCCGCCCGGTCCACAGGCCGGTGAGAGAGCCCAAACCCCTCCCCCTCCCCCTCCCCTGTTGCAAAACCTCCCGCCGCCGACCCCCTCCAACCCTTCCGACCCGCAGAGATTCGGACGCGCTGCGCCGCCACTACGCGGCGGAGCACCACGCCTGCACCGAGCCGGACTGCGACGGCGCGCTGGTGGCGTTTGCGACTGAGGAGGAGCTCAGGTGCGCTGGGGGGACGGCGGCTGGAGGGCTTTATGTCGACTCGAAAGAGCGGCGGCCCTGTTGCCCCAGGCTTCACTCCGCGCCGGCTCCGGGCTGCGCTTGTGAATTGTGGTGGAAGGGTCCCCCGAGCCTGCAAACTTGCCCCTCCCCGGCCCCCACCACCTGCCCACCGCGCCCCTCTCGCCGCCCCCGCCTCCCCCGCGCGCGTCCCTCTCCACTAGACAGCACGTCATAGCCATTCACTCAAGTGTGATGCCGCGGTGGGACCGCGCGCGCGCGCGGCCTATGGTGCTCGAGCTCCCGCCGCTGGCGGCGCGGCGCGGCGCCGTCGGCGCGGACGGGCCCGCGGCCGGCGACGGCGGCCGGGGCGAGCGGGGGCGGCGCGGACGCGGCGGGCGCGGCCGGCAGCAGCAGGAGCCGCAGCCGCAAGAGCAGCAGGGCGGCCCTGCCGCCGCCGCCACCGCCGGCCGAGGGCGCGGCCGCGGCCGCGATCGAGGCCGCGGCCACGGCCGCGGCGCCGCCCCCGCCGCCGACGCCACGCCGCCGGCCGCCGCGGCCTCGGGGTTGAGCGCCGATGACTTTCCCGTGCTCGGCGGCGGCAGCGGGCTGCAGATGATCGATGACGACGTGGGCGCCTACTTCCACCAAGCCCAGGAGGCCGCCTCTGCCGCCGCCGCGCGCCGCGCGCGCGCGGGCGGCGCCGGCGGCGCGGCCGCGGCCGCGGCGGCGGCTTCCCGCCGCTGGGCGGCGCGGCGGCGGCGGCGGCCGCCGCCGCCGCGGGGGCGGGCGGGGCCGAGGAGTTCCCCAGCCTGCAGGCGGCCGCGGCCGGCGCCGCCGGCGCCGGCCGCGGCGCGCCCCCCTCGCTCCCCGCGGCGCCGGGGGCGGCCGCGGCGGCTGCGCCCTCCCAGCTGGCCAAAGTCGTCGCGCGCTGCGGCTGCGGGCGGCGCGAGCTGCACCTGCTGCTGCGCCGCGGCGAGGCGGCGCCGGCGGTGCCGTGCGACCGCGCGTGCGAGGCGGCGGCGCGGCGCAGCCGCATCGCGGACGCGTTTGGGGTGGCGGACCCTGAGCGGCACGCGCCCTACTTTGAACGCCACCGGACTGTCAGCTACGGACCGGACCTGATAAGGCTGGCCAAGGAGGACCCCGTGTTTGTTGAGAGGGTGGAGGCTGAGTTCAAGGCGCTGCTGGCCGACGGGTGCGGCGCTGGGATCCGCCCGCTTTGGGGGGCTTTTGTTTCTGGCCCTGCCTGTTGCGGCCTCGTGCCTGGGGCGCGCTCGGGTCTGCTGCCCTCCGGACTGGTTTGTCGCATCTTGCGGACTGCTTGGCCCAGTTTTGGGATGGGATGGCACCCCTCGGCAGGGACCCCTGGAGGCGCTCCCCAGCACTCCGACCTCCTCTGACGCGCCCTCTCCGCCCCCTCGCCCCGCCCCCGCCCCCCGCAGCTCCGCCAAGCGCCGCGCGCTGCCGCCGATGCCGCACGCGCGCCGCGCGGCCGTCCACGAGTACGCCTCGGAGGGCTTTGGCTTCAGCAGCACCAGCAGCGGCCACGAGCCGCACCGCGCCATCACGGTCTTCAAAACGGCCGCGTCGGGTGTGGCGCGGCGCGGGGCGCACGCGCGTTTGGGTCCTCTCCTGCCTGCTCGCCGCCGGCTCCCTTTTTTTGCCGCAAAAGCTGCCGCCGCACAGCCCTCGCTCCTCAAACCCCTGGTGCCGCGTTGATGGACAGCACTCCACGTGCTGTTCCACCCACCCACCCACCTACCCACCCAACCCACCCCGTGCAGGCGTCCCCACTCAGCTGCTGTCCCTGGCAGCACTCCTGGTCGACGCCCCCACCCGCGCCCCCGGCGCCGCCGGCCACGCGCGCGCGGGCGGCGGCCCCGGCGCGGCCGCTGCGGCGCTGGCGCCCCACGAGCAGGCGTTGAGGCTGACAGAGATCGCGCCCGGTGCTGATCTCAGATCATACCTGGTGCGCTGGACGGACCACTGCCGGGTCGTGCCCCAGGACGGCGGGCGGGCGGCGCTGGTCGTTTTTTCAAAGGCGTCGCAGCTGCAGGACTGCCGCAACGCGCTCGGCGGCGGCGTGCGAGGCGTGTTCAGGGTCGACCACACCTATTCCCAGGCCGGCCCGCAGCAGCAGCAGCCGCAGCCGCAGCACCAGCCGCGGCAGCGCGGCGCCGGCACCTCTGCCGCAGGGGCCGCCGGCTCCGGCTGGCGCACGGTGCAAGCCGCCGGCGCCGCGGCGGGCGCCGCGGCGCGCGCCGCCGCGGCGGCTGCGGGCGACCCCTGGGCGGACGAGCCCCGCCCCGGCCGCGGCCCGGTCACGGCCGCGGCCGCGGCGGCCTCCGCGCGCGCGGTGCGCGAGAACTGGGAGGAGGAAGAGGAGGAGTCGGCCCCCTCTGCGCCGCGCCGCGCGCCGCTGCCGGAGCTGACCGGCGCCAACCGCTGGGCCGCTCTGGGCGGCGAGGGCGACGAGGAGTGAGGGCGGGGGTCAGCGCCCCGCCTCGCGGCCCGCAGAGCAGCGGCCCCTGCGGCTTCTGATTCATCTGGTTTGGCCGCTTCGCTTGCCTCAGTCCCCCAACCTGGCGGGCCCATTCCCGTCGAGTCAACAGCTTTGGGGGAGGGGGACCTAGTTAGCCCAAACTGCACTGCATCGTTCCTTTTTAGCCGCGCAGCCCCAACGCCGTCCGCGGCGCCCACCCGTCTTCCTTTTCGCAGCTGCCTCTTCCGCGTGCACTTTTCGGCGTTCCGACCTCGGCCCCATTCGACTTTGGGTCTCAACCCCCGCTGTTCCTAGCTTTGGGGCTTGGGGATTGATGCCTCCCGTTTCCATAATGTTTCGACTGCCACGCCTCCCCCTTACGGTGCGCCCCCAAACATACAGCGCCGCACTCGCGGCCCCGCATCCCGTGTAACTCGTCCGGGGGGTTACACCAGCTGCCGCCGGGCAGTTCTTGGGGGGCGACAGCGGAGCGAGGCGGCGGCTGCGCCCGCAAAGGGGATGGACGGATATTGGTGGCCAGCATGACAGGACGGGACAGGGGCCACATGACGCGCAGCCGGCCACGCGGGATCGAATTGGTGCCCGCCCAAGTTGGCGCTAGGCATGGGCGCGGGGGGTGCGGCGGCTAGAGGTGGGCACAAGGCGTGGGGAGCAAATGCAATGCTATGCAAGGGGAGCCCGGCCAGCACGGCGGCGGCGAGGATATGCTCAGAGCGGGCAGGCGCCTGCAGCTAGCTATTGGCCCCTGAAGGGCAAGGGACAAGACAGGAACTGACCTGACTCTATAAGAGGCACGCCGGCTGACTTGACGCGCGGCCGGCAACGAGCCCGGGGCCAAGGACGGCGGCGCCAGGGCTTTGCTTGATAATTGGCAGTGCTGGACGGAAGCCCCAAAGAGTGCTCCAAGTAGTGCTTGTTGCTTGGCGATCACGGGCCTCAGAGAGTGGTAGAGCTGCAGGGCGTGTGGTGGGGTTTGTTAACAAACTGAGCCCCACACGCGCAATCGCTTGCCTCTGCGCTGGCGCTGCTGCCTTCCCCCATTGCCCCAAGCGCTTTTGCTTGCATGCACGTGCGGGCGTGCCCCCCTTCCTCTCAGGCCCGCCGTCTTGACCACGGCAGAACTCACCGCTTGGGGATAGTCAGCATCGAGTGAATCAGGCGGGCAAACTTCCGGCGTACCACGATCCTGCCCAACCCCACCGTCGGCGCGGCAACCACGACCGGCGCCTCGGGCGCCTCCCCGCCTTCCGCCGCTCCCGCAGGCGGCCGGCGCCCGCGCTGCCGCTGGCACGCCTCGGCCGCGGCTGCGACCGCCGCGACGGCCGCCGCCTCGTCCGCCGCATCGCCCCCGGCGGCCGGCGGCGCCGACGCCGCGGGCGAGATGCCGGCGGCCGCCGCCGCGTCGGTGGGCGGCTGGGCGGTCAGCATAGCGGGGTCCCAGTTGAGGGATTGGAGGTCCGATGCGGCGTGCCGGTGGCGCACGATTTTGTCCAAAACGCTGCACATCGGTATCAGCTGCCCCGACGGCAGCTGCAGCATGCTCGCGGAAGCCGCGGCCCGGGGCAAGCTGCTGCCGGCGCGGCGCAGCGGCGCGCCGCTGTTTGCGAGCTGCAGCTGCTGTTGCAGGGCGCCGCTCGCGGCACGCTGCAGCGGCTGCGCCTCCTGCTGCTGCTGCTGCTGCTGCTGCTGCTGCTGCTGCTGCTGCTGCTGCAGCTGCTGCTGCGGCTGCTGCAGCTGCTGCTGCGGCTCCTGCTGCTGCTGCAGCAGCGTCGCCTCGGCCGGCTGTTGCTTCCCCTTGTCCTCAACTTGCCCTCCTTTCTGCTTCGGCTGCTGCTGCTGTGCCGGTGGCGGCGCCGGCTCCTGCAAACCCTCCTGCACCAGCGGTGAGCTGGCGCGCGACAGCGGGCTCGCGCCGTGCCCCGCCGCCACCGCCGCGGCCGCCGCCGCCGCGGCGGCCTCCTCCTCCGCGCCGCACGGCGGAGACTGCGCCACGCGGAACCGCCCGCGAGTGAACGCGGCGGCCGCGCGGGCGCGAGGGCTGCGGGCGCCGCGGCCGCTGCCGGCCTCGCTGTCGTCGTCGCTGCTGGTGCAGCCGCTGCCGCGGCCCAGGAGCACGTCGGCTAGGGCGCAGATGACCTCGTCGTCGCTGTCCTCTTCCTCCTGGGGGTCAGCAAATTCGCAGCAAAATCGTGAGGATTCCAGTGCGTGTGTTGTTTCAGTCAGGAAGAGGGCAGTGGGGAGGGAGCGGCGACAGGGGTTGACCCAACTGTCCAAGTCAAGCCGGTACGAAAATGCGGCGCGGCAGCGCACCTCCTCCCCCTCTGAGGGCATGTCCTTGAGCGCCGCGATGCACACTGTCTGCGCGCGCTTCCTCTCACTCTCGCCCATTTCCGACCCCGAGGCGTCCTCCCCATCCGTTTCTGGCACGCCGGACAGCCCCTCGTCATCGCTGGCCCCGCCGGCGGTGGCGCCGCTGCCGCCGGCGAGGTGGACGTGCCCGTGCCCGTGCCCGCCGCAGCGCGCGGCCAGCGCGGCCGCCGCGCCGGCGACCGCGCCGACGTCGCGCGGCGGGCTGCCCGCCGGCCGCGCCGCCGCCGCCGCCGCCGCCGCCGCCGCCGCCGCCGCCGCCGCCGCCGCCGCCGCCGGCGTCGGCGTGCCTGGGCCGCTGCGGTCGGCGCCGGCGGCGGAGCTGGCGCTGTGTTCGCGGCCGGCGCGGGACGCCGAGAGCAGATTGCTGCAGCTGACGGTTGGGGAGGCGCCGAAGGACCGCGCCATGATGGACCAACCCAGCGTCGGGCTGCTGCCGGCTGTCGCTTCTGCGGGCGGGGCGGGGCGGGGCGGGGCGGCGGGCGCGCGAAGCAATTGGTGGCGCAACGGGCACAGCAGTTTTAGAGTCATCCGACAAGGTTTTGCGGTGGAATGGAAACGGACAGGCTCGCAAATCCAAGGCTACCGGCCTTTGCAAAACAGCAGGCAGCTTGCTTGCTTGCCATGCAATGAAAATCAGGCTGAGCAGTGCGTCGAGGCGCCGCGCGGCAAAAGTCAAACTGCGAGTCAAACATCGAGTCAAACCCCACCCGTCCTGAGGCTGTCGAAAAACGCGTGCTTCAGCAGCTGCAGCGCGCTCGGCCGTGCCGAGGGGTCGAACTGGATGCACAGCGTTATGAAGTCCCGCAGCTCCCCGTTTTGGACCCGCGCCAGGCCCGCTGGGGGGATGCCCTGTCGGGTGTGGGGGGCGGTGCAAAGCTGGGTTGGGGAGGACACGGAGCCACGCACCCCGCCAAACTCCCATGAAAGCAGCCGCCACGGGGGCATGCGAGTCACATGATGGGCCACGGCCCATTGCAACAGCCAGTGTTGAGGCGGGGCAGACCCGACCTGCGGGCCGCCCAAAAGCGCGCCCCCCTCTCCCTACCTGCGAGACCTTCCTGAAAATGGCGGGGATCGACCTGCACTCGCTGTAGGGGTACTCAAGCGTCGCCAGCTCCAGCATGCACATGCCAAAGGAGTAGATGTCCACCTGGGGGGGCGGGCGGCGGTGCGCGCGCGGCTTTGCTGCGCTGCTTTTTCGGCGCCAGGGCGGTTGGAACGCGCGCGGTCGAATCCGATTTGTTCCCGGCTGTAAAGCTTCAGTGGGATCTGGTCATGACGCGGCCGTCATGACGTAAACAAGCAGTGAAATCAGTCACCTTTTCGTCGTAGAGCTCGTCGTACATCTCCGGTGCCATAAACTCGGGCGTCCCCACCACGCTCAGCCCGCGCCGGCACGAGGCCAGGCCCAGATCTGCGATCTTGACCACGCCGCTGGTGCCGTTGACCAGGATGTTGTCGCACTTCAGGTCGCTGCGGTTGGGGCGGTTTTGTTTGGTCATGTTGGGCCGAGGGCAGTGTGGGGCGCGCTGGTCGCTGTGTGGGCGCGCGCCCGCATTGGATGCGGCAAAGGGTTTGAAACACTGCCCATCAGCAGCGCGGCAGAAACGGCGGTGCAGCAGCGGTGAAAGGTCCCTACGAGACCGAAAACCAACGAGCAAAAGGAAGGGAAGGGCGCGGCGCGGCGTGCCCACCGGTGGATGATGGGGGGGTCGTGCGCGTGCAGGTAGACCAGGCCCTCAAGGATTTGGTACGCCCAGCGCTTGATGGCCGTCTCGCTGATGGCGCGGTGCTTCTTTCGGTACTGCCGCAGCGAGCCGCTCGTGAAGTACTGGGGGGTTGGGGCGGGGTGGTTTCGTTGGTTTTTTGCTGGGTTGGACGGGGAGGCGGGGCAGGGGGCTTTGTGTGGCGGTTGTTTGGCGGTCGTTTGGCGGTTGATTGTGTTGTCTCCGATGCTTTGCTGTTGCTGTTGCGGTGATGCTTTTGCCTGATTTGCTCTGCACCGGAATGTGGGGCCTTGCCGACTGGTTTGGGCGCCTTGAACCCTCTGCTGCGCCGCCGGGCTGTGGGGCTCGAGCGGTAGTGGGGCGCTGACAAAGCCCCCACCTCTGTGATGAAGTTTATGGTGGCGTTGCGGCTATCGTACCACCAGTCGTGGAAGCTCATGATGTTCTTGTGGGTCAGCTGCTTCAGCACCCTGATCTCGGCAAACAGCCGCTCCCGCTGCTGCTCGTCGAGGTGGTTGCCCGCCAGCTCGACCTGGTTCCAGGCGACCTCGATGCCCTCGTGCTGGTCAAAGGCTGGGGAGGTCCGGGGGAGCGGGGGGCGGCGGAGGGATGCAGCATGTCAGGGGGGCAACTGGGGGCGAGGGGAGGCATGCGAGCGGCGCCAGCGCCTCGCCAGTGCCGCTGCTGCTGCCGCTGCCCCGTCGCCCGTCGCCGCAGCGTTGCTGCCGCTGCCGCTGCTGCTGCTGCTGGGATCGCCGCCGCCGCGTTCCGGCCTGCTCCACCATGCTGCCGAAAAGCAGAGACTGGGCCCGACGCTGCTGGGGCTGGCCCTGGATTGCTGGCGGCGGCATGCTCGGCGGCATGCGCGGCCGACTGCCCCGCCCCGCCGCCGCACCTTTGTAGACCCGCTTCCACGCGCCCCGTCCCAGCAGTTGCGGGTACTGCGTGCGTGCATGCGTGCATGGGTCAGCACAGGGTTCGCATGGCTGCAGCGGCTGCAGCGGCTCGGTCGCGCCTTGCTGCTGCTGCTGCTGCTGTTGGCTGCTGCTGTGGCGCGCCGCGCGCGCGCTGGCGCGGGCGCCGCACCCTGAGGTAGCGGCCCGAATGATCCGTCTCGCACGGCCCCTCCTGCTCCGCCATCGGTTTGGAGTACGATCGCGCCAGCCCGCCCGACAGCTCGAGCGCAGAGGCCATTGCTGTCGGCCCGGGCGGAAACGCCCGCGCCAGCAGCCCGAAGCAGGGCTCCTCCGGGCTGGCGAACCCTAAAGTGAGAAATAGGAACACATAGTATGTCCGTGGAAGCTCCGTCAAGCTCAGGTTGGCGCTGCCGGCGGAGGTTGCAAGAAAAAAAGCCGCTCGGGGCAATACGGTCCGGCTTGTGAGGGCGGAACAGGGGGTTCAGGACACGGGTGAAACTGGAAACCCACCGGCATCGATTCCTACCTGTTTGCAGGTGGCGTGCATGGCGCGCTGCGCGACTGCGGCCGGGCCGTCCCTGGCACGCTCCAGTCCAGGGGAAGCCGCGGCACAGGCTGCGTGGGTTTGAGAATCGTGCTGCCCCAAGCAAAACTTTGATACTTGCGTGCAGCGCGCCGGGATTGCACTTGGCGCTTGGGCGCTGGTCGGTCGGCAAAGCCGGCTGGCCGGGGTGAGCACTGAACACGGACTGCGTTGTTTAGGACCCCAGCTGGTCCCCAGGGCATTCCCAACTTTGGCCCGCCTTGCCTTGCATTCTGGGCTTCACAAGTGGGCAGGCACACAACGCGGAGGGCAAGGGCAAGGCCGCTGCGGCACAGCCGCGGGCACGCACGCAGCGCAGCGCAGCGCACTCGCAGCGCCGCCCCGCCGCCTGCCGCGCGCGCTCAGCAAACCAGCGCGGTTCGCCCGCGCGCCGCTCATATCGGTTTCCGACGTTCGCGAGGTACTCGTAGGCACGGGAGCGCCGTGTTATCGAGCCCCCAACCACTTCCAACCCCCGAACGACCCCGGCGCCCCGATCTGGCGAAGCATAAAGGGCCGCCCGCCGCGATGGCGGTGCCACGACCGCTGCAGCTCGCGTTGCTGACGGTCCTGGGGCTGTCGGGGCCGGCGTACTTCCTGTTCCAGATCGAGGACCAGCGCACATTCCGCTCGGTGCTGATCAGCGGGGTCGTGGCCCTCGCGGGCTTTTTCGCCACGCGCTGGCTGCTGCCTTTCGTGGCGCAGAAGACGCTGGCGCGCGGCATCTGCGGCAAGGACCTCAACAAGAAGGGCACGCCCGGCGCCGACACGCCCATCCCCGAGTCCGCCGGCCTCGCGCCGGCGTGCGTCTTCCTGCTCTGCATCATCTGCTTCGAGCTGCTCCACTACTACGACGCCGACAGCGTGGTCAAGTTCGTCAGCAGCGGCTTCCGCGGCAGCCTGCGGCTCGAGGCGCTGCCGGACGCGTGGCTGGTGGACTACAACGCCGCGCTCGCGACGGTGTGCTTCATGGTGTTCCTGGGCTTTGCCGACGACGTGCTCGACATCCGGTGGCGCGTCAAGCTCATCCTGCCGCTGTTCGCGTCGCTGCCGCTGCTCGTCGCGTACAGCGGCGGCACCGGCGTCGCGGTGCCCAAGCCGCTGCAGGCCGCGCTCGGGCTGCCCTCCTTCCTCGAGCTCGGCCTCCTCTACAAGGGCTACATGGTCGCGCTCACCATCTTCTGCACCAACAGCATCAACATCCTGGCCGGCGTCAACGGCCTCGAGGCGGGCCAGACCTTCATCGTCGCGTGCGCGCTGCTGCTGCACAACCTGGTGGAGCTGTCAGGCTTTGCCGGCACCGTGCCCGCCCTCCGCGACGGCCACCTGTTCAGCGCATACCTGATGCTGCCCCTCGCGGCCACGACCCTCGGGCTGCTGACCTTCAATTGGTACCCCAGCCGCGTGTTTGTGGGGGACACGTTCACCTACTTTGCAGGCATGACCATCGCGGTGGCGGGCATCCTGGGCCACCAGTCCGAGACGCTGCTGCTGTTCCTCATCCCGCAAGTCTTCAACTTTGTCTACTCCCTGCCGCAGCTCTTCGGCTTCGTGCCCTGCCCGCGCCACCGGCTGCCCGTGTTTGACCCGAAGACCGGACTGCTGCGCCCCAAAGACCAGCCGGACTGGAACCTGGTCAACCTCACGCTGCAGCTGTTTGGGCCCTGCGGCGAGAACGTGCTGTGCGCGCGCATCCTCGCGCTGCAGGCGGCGTGCTGCGCGTTTGGGTTTGGCGCGCGGTGGGCGCTGCAGGGCATATACAAGTGAGCGCGCCGCACGCTGCTGTGGCCCGGGCGCAAAGCGCGGGGCGGCCCTCCGGCCTTTCTCTCTGTCTCTCCTGCAGCTTTCTTGCGCTTTCCCTCATCCCCTGCACTTCGTAAAACTCCTGAAGCTCGAAGGGGCTCGGGGCGGGTCAGGGGCTCAGCGCGCGTGACCCGCCTGCTGGCGCCAGCGGCCAGCCAGCACCCCACAGGACGAGGCAGCCACCAGCCCCCCAGCTGCTCGTCACAGCGAGGCCCGCCGCCCCCTTCCCGGCGTCTCAATTGAAGAATCGCTTGTTCCTCGTATCGGTATGCATAAGCTTTGCCCTAGCCCAAGCCCAAGCCGCGAGCTAGGGCGCAGTCGGCCCGGTACCGCGTGGCTCTGCGGGGCGGGATCGTCGATATGAGCGGTCGCACCGCCTCTAACAGCCTATAAGAGCATCATAATCATGTTGACGCTTGCAGCGGTGCCCCCCGTAGCGCCGTGGGCTGCCGCGGCGCTGGGCGTGGGCGTGCTGGTGCGCGTGGCGCGTGCAGCGGGCAAGGTGAGCCTTTCGCGCGCGTTTGTGGCCTTTCAATGGTCGTTAGGCCCATTTAAGACCGTACTGGAGCGTCCAGGGCGCCCCGATCGCGCGCGAGGTCGGGCCGGTAGCCTGCCGCCAGTGGTCGCCGAAAAGCCCAGGGCGGCCGAGCACGCGCCTGAAGCCGCCCCCAAAATGCTCTCGCCTCACAAAAAGGCCCGAAAACCACGGGAGGGCGCCGCCAGCGTGCGCCTCGCGTTGGGGGGTGGCAGCGCATGCGCCGCCCCCGCCGGACTGGACCGGGAGCTGTCGCTCGTGGCAATGGCAATCAACCCCCTCTTCATGGAGCGCATCGAGGTGCCCTCCCACAACTTCTGGGTGCCGCACAGCGAGGAGGGCGAGCGGGCCGCGGCGCCTGGCGCGTGCGGGTGCACGGCTGAGCAGCGGCATCATCAGCCGGCGCAGCCGTTGCGTGCACCAGGGCAGCAGCGCTGCTCCTCTTGCGCGCACAGCCAACCCCAACAGCAGCAGCAGCAGCAGCAGCAGCAGCAGCTGCTTAAGCAGCAGCCCGGATCGCCCTGGGGGCCGCCGCCCCACCAGCACCTGGCGGAGCAGCAGCCGAACGAGGGCCCGCAGACGCCCCAGCAGCAGCAGCCGCCCCAGCCGCCGCGGCCGCCGCAGTCGCCGCCGCAGCAGCAGCACCACCACGCGTTCTCGCAGCCGCCCGCCCGCGGCGCCCTGGCCGCCATGCCCGCCGCGCCGTCGCTCGCGCGGCGGCGGTCCCGGCCGTCGCGCTCGTCCGACTCCAGCTGCAGCGGCGGCGGCGGCGCTGCAGCCGCGCCGCAGGCCGGCGCCGACCCGGCGGCGGCGCTGCCCTCCAAGGTCCGGGAGCAGGTCGAGGCGGCCGTCACCACCGCCCTCGCCGCCCGCATCCGCCCGCTGCTCGCGCTCGTCGCCGCGGAGCGCGCGGAGCTGCAGGCGCGCGTCGCCGAGCTCGAGAGCCGCGAGGGCGAGCTCGCGGCGCGCGAGGCGCGCCTGCAGCTGCTCGGCGGCGGCGGCGGCGGCGGCGGCGGCGGCGGCGGCGGCGGCGGCGGCGGCGGCGGCGGCGACGGCGGCGGCGAGGCGGGGGCGGCGGCGGCGCTGGGTGCAGAGAGCGGGCTCAGCCTGCCGGCGCGCGTGCGCGTGGCGCGCGCCGGCGCGGCGGCGCTGGCAGGCACGGGGCCTTTGGACCTGTCCGATGCAGGCAGCTCCGCGGGGCTGCTTCTGCCCGTCGAGACGCGTTGCAGGGAGGTCACCGAGAGCGGCGTCCCCGCCGGCACCCTCCGGCTCCGCAGCCGGCCGCCCGCCGGGCCGCCGTCGCCGCCGGGGGCCTCGGCGTCGCCGGCGACGGCGGTGCGCGGCGTGTACGCGTCGCCCTACCCGCGCACGACGGTGCGCTTCCTGCTGCCCGGAGGTTGCTCCTCCCCCCGCGCCTTTGGCTCGCCGCGCCGGCTGTCGGCGGCCGCTGCTGCTGCGGCCGCTGGGCGTTGGAAGCGACTGAGCTCCGGCGGCGGGCGAATCCTGAGGCGCGGCGGCCCGGGCAGCCCCGGCCGCATGCGGCGCTCGCCTGGCTCGCCGTTTGCTTGCTCCTCGCCCGTCGCGCTCCGCTCGCCGTCGCCGGCGCTGCAGGTGCCGCCGCGCGGCGGCAGCCTGGCGTGGGCCGCCTCGGCGGCCGGCCTGGTGCGCAGCGCCTCGGCGGGCAGGGCTGACGAGGCGTTTGCGCGCGACTGGTTTGATGTGGCCGAGGCGGAGGCCACGGCGCAGTACCGCCGCTCCCACGGCTCCTATGGCTTTGTGCCGCGCAAGCCGGCGACGCCGCCAAGGCGCGCGGCCGCGTGGCGGTGAAGGCCGGTGCGCCGGAAGCAACTCAACAACCCGCGACGGCACGCAGACGCGCCTTTGCCCCCCCCCATGTGTTTTCGACGGTACCAGCCACGCATCCCTTTTATAATTTATTCCACCGCGGGCCTCCTATTCCATCTGCCCATCCCAGACGGGCCTTGCAGACAAACAACCGTAGCCCAAGCCACTGCAGCAGCTTTCTTCGCACCCCACCACACCTCTTGACTCCTCCCCCCGCCACCCCCGCAGCCCCCTCTCCCCCCATCCCCCGCCCGCCTGCCAGGCGCCACGCCGCGACCCATCCCCCCTCGCCCGCCCGGCAGTGTCCCCACGCCACACGGCCACCATCCCGCCTCCCCCGTCCTCGCGCGCGCCGGCGCGCCTCCCCCCCTTCGTGTGTATACCGCCATCGGCCCACGTGCGCCCGCGTGCGGCCACCTTTCCCCCGCAGCTTCTCCGCGTGTTGATATGCCTGTCCCTCTGTCTCTTCCGTGTGCCTATCGTGCCCGAGGCAGGCGCCCGCTGCAAAGAGCGCCGCAGAACTGTGCTGGCAAGGAAAGCAACCAAACACAACACACTGGACCGAGGATCCCGAACAAGGCTGTAAAACAAGATTTACACAAGACAGTTTTCCCCAGCGGTAGCAAGGCAAAGCGGCCAGCGCTCGCGCGGCCCTGTGTTGTGCGTACCGGCGCCGGCGGTGAAGAGCGCCGGTCCGCGATTCCGCCCCGGCCGCGCCGCGAGCAACTCCAAACGGCCTGGCTGCGCGGCGCCGCACCCTTCCGTGCATTTGGCAGAGCACCCCTTCCCCAATGCGTGTCATGGGCAGGGCGGGTCGGTCAAAGGTTCAGCAGGGCGCTGGGCCCCGGTCAAAAAGTTGGTCAAAGGGCAACGCGCGGCCCAAAGGGCTCCCCCTCGCCCGCGGGCGGGCGAGGTTTAGGGAGGTCGTGCATCGTTGTGCGGGCCCTGGCGAGGGGGACTCCGGCTTGGGGGGGATCGGGGACCGCCCCCAGCCGTGGGCCGCCGCTCGCAATCAAAGAGTGCAACGGTGGGGTCTGTCGGTGAGACGTGGTCGCGCCTGCGCGCCCCTCGCGTGCATCGGTGCTGTTGTCTGTTGTTGTCTGTTGTTTGGCGGCCCCACGAGGGCCGTGTGTCGAGCGGCCCCCGGCCCGCTCGGCTGCGGCGCCGCCGCGCCTGCGCAGCATTTGGCGGGCGGCTCCGCGGCTGAAAGGGCCGCCGGCTCGGCTCTACGGCAACCCCGCCTCGCCGGCGCGCCGCCGAGCAGCCCGCCGCCGCCACTGCCGCCGCCGCCGCCGCCGCTCAGCAGTTCTGCCGCGCCGGCGTGCGGCGCGCGTCGTCGTAAAAGCGCACCGCGTCGGGCGTCGTCGCGCTGCCGACGGCGGGCCCGCCGCAGCCCTCGATGGCGGCCGCGATGGACGCGGCCTCGGTGCCCATTGCCTCTGCCAGCATGTGCAGCGCGTGGGAGAACTCCTCAAAACCGATCTTCTTGGCGCCCTGTGTTTGTTTGTTTGTTTGTTTGTTTGTTTGTTTGTTTGTTTGTTTGTTGGATTGGTGGCTGTTTAGGCTCAGGAGCAGTCCGGCCTCGGACCTCGTCAAGACCCTGGCAGTCTGGCACAAACCCCAAGCGTCCGCTCCCCCGCGCCTCCCCCTGGATTTGGACCCTCCCCCCAGCGGCAAGGCCCCCTCCCCCCTGCCCCGCCACCCACCCTGGCCTTGGCCTTGGTGAAGATGAGGTCAACCCCCGTGGGGGTCAGCTTCCTGCCGTCGACCAGCCCGGCCTCCCGGCAGAGCTTGGCGAACCGGAAACCGTCCATGGTGACCGCCCCCGGCGTGGCCGGCCCCTTGCCCACGCTGCCCGGCGTCGCCGCGTTGGTGTCAAAGCGCCGCGCCGGCGCCGGCGGGCGCGGCGTGCTGCCGAGCGTGCCCGAGGCGGCGGCGGCGGGGGGCGTGGCGCGGGCGTCGTCGCGGATGCCGAACTTGGCAAAGGACGTGAACACCTCGCGCAGGGCGTTGGCGGGCTCCTCGCCTGGCGGTTGGGGGGCGGTGCGGGCGGTGTTTGTGAGCATTTTGCGCCAGCAAGTCAGAGCCTTTGGGGCACCCCTCCAAGCATGGGGCCTGGCGGGGGCGGGCCGAGCTGCCAGGAGAGCCTGGGAGCCACATATGCAAACGCGTGCCGCGTGCCAAACAAGCCACCCGCGAGCCGCCCCACCGACTGCGGACTCGCGCCGGCTCGCCGCCCCGCCGCCCGGCAGCGGCGTCGCCGCGCCCCCCGCCATCGACGCGCGCCGCGACGACCCCGGCGTCTGCACGCGCACCGCGCCCGCCGCGCGGCCGGGCGTGGCGCGGTCCTTGGAGGCGGACCCGGGCGCCGCGGCGCCGGGGGCGGCGCGGTCGCGGTCGAGGAAGGAGGCGAGGCTGAAGACGTCGTCGACGGCGGTGGGGCCGCCGCGCGCGTATACACCCGTGTAGGTGGACCTGGGGGGTGGGGGTGGGGGGTTTGGGGTGTGTTTGGGGTTGGGGCATTGTGTGCCTGGATTGGGGGCCAGGGTGCTGTGGGTCGCTTTGCCTGGGCATGCGTGCCCTGCACGCACTTGTGTTATAACTTATACAGCTTGGGGGCGCGTTTTCGGCGCTTTTCAGAGTGGCCTGCATTGCAGCCGTCCCCACCCACCCCCAGCCCCAAACCGAATCGGCTGCCCCTCCCCCTCCCACCTGTCGTCGTGCAGGCGCACGTTGTCTGCCTTGGTGGCGTGCGCGATGGGGCCGCCGGCGGAGAGGACCTGCGACACCACGGCCTCAAAGCTCACGCCCTGGGGGTTGGGTTTTTTTGGGGGGGGGGAGTTTGAGATTGGCCCAGGTTGTGTGCGGTCCAGGAGGGAGGGAGGGTGGGGGCCGCAAACACGGCCCCCCGCCCGTGCCAGGCGGGGGCTTGGCAGCCGCCGGCCCCTCAAGCGCCCCTTTCAAAAGCCCCCTCCCCCACCTTCTTCTCCGCCACCGCCGACAGCGCCGTCAGGAACTGCTCGAAGCCGACGCGGCGCGCGCCCTTCGACTTGACGCGCGCGAAGATAAGGTCCACCTCGGTGGGCGTGAGGGCGCCGCCGAGCAGCTCGGTGTCGCGGGCCAGCTTGATGAAGGCCTTGCCGTCCATCTCGCGGACCTTGTTTTGGTCCAAAGGGCGGCGCGGAGGGAGGGGGGTTTCCGGGCGGCGGGGTTGGGGGGTTGCAGAAGGGGGCGGGCGGCGGCGGCGGCGGCCCTCCAGTGGACAAACGATCGGCGAAGGGGGCAGCGCAGTTGGTTTGGCCGAGCCCGCGCTCAAGGGTGTAAGCATCTCCCCCACGCCCCGCACCTCCTCGCGGCAGCCAAAGGAGGAGAAGGCCACAAACACGTTGCGCAGGTCCTCTGCAGGGGGGCAAGGGAGGTGGGAGTTGTCGGTAGTGGATTGGGGGCGCTGCCCAGCCCCAACCACCGCCGCCGCCCGCAACACCCCAGCCCCCCCCCCACCCGCCGGCGTCGCCGCGCACCCTCGGCCTGCAGCCCCATCTTGAAGCGCAGGTGCTGGCGCGCCTTGTTCATGACCAGCGTGCCGCACCACCGCGCAAACGCGTCGCGGCCCAGCTTGCCGGCGCCGGCGGCGTCGGCGGCGCGCATGTGGTTCTCGGCGCACGCGGCGGCCTCGCGGGGGGTCTTGCCCTCCAGCATGCCCAGGTCGGCCAGCACGCGCTGGGGTTGGGTGCGTGGGTGGGGGATGGGTGGGTGGGTGGGTGGGTTCAAAGGGTTCAAAGGGGCAGGAGGTGTGGGCGTTGCGCTGTTGGCAGGCAGGATTTGCCCAATGCGATGAGCAGGCGGCTGCGACCTCCAAAAACCCCTCCCCAGGGCGCGCACGTGCAGCTCTGGCAGCTCGATGGCGCCGCTCTTGTCGGCGTCGTACCACTCAAACATATCGGCATAGTTGCTGGCGCGCGCCGCGCCCGCCTCGGCCCCCGCGCCCGCCATCGCGCCCGCAAAGCCGGGCCCGCCGGCCAGCAGGCTGCGGTACAGCGTGTCGATGTCCAGGCCGGACTCGGGCACCCGTACCGCCTCGGCCGCCACCTGGGCGGGGGTCACCTCAAGCAGGCCGGCAAGCTCCTTGGCGGCGACGGACTCGGGGTCGCGGACGGCGACCACGCCGGCGGTCACGCTGCCGCGGCCGAGCTGCGGGGGGAAGGGCGGGCAGGCGGCGGGTCGGCGTTTGCTGCGGGCGGCTCGCGCTTTCGAAAGCTCTGCTTTCAGGAGGGGGCCTCGGGGGCGCCTCTCAAACCCATGCCTCGCCGCGGCAGCCGAGCCCCAATGGCCGTCCTAACCTCCCCCCTCGCCGCACCTGCTTGAGCAGCCGCCGCACCGCCTTGGTGAGGTTTTGGTAGTCGGCGCGCGGCATCGGCCGGCCGCCGGGCAGCGCCGCGAGGCCGTCGCTCTTCAGGATCTCCTCGGCCGCCTCGTGCAGCGTGGCAAACTCCTCCCGCATCTGCTCGTTGCAGGCGACGCGCAGGAGCCAGCCTGCGGGGGGGTTTGGATTGGGGGAGGGGGTTGGGTGCGGGGGGTTTGGGGGGGGGCTGTCTGAGGGCGGGTTATGAGGCAGTGTGCCGCATGCCGGCGTTTGCAAAGCGCGCACCGGGCTGGGAGAAGCCGTCCACCAGCGCGCAGCAGTCGTCGAGGCACGACGCCAGCGCGCCCAGCATGGCGGAGTTGATCTTGGTGCCCTTGCGGCCTGCGACGGGGGGTTGGCAGTGCGCTCGGCTCGGCACTGGGCGCGGCCTCCCGCACTCCTCCCTCAATTCGGCCAAGAACGCTCATTCCAGGGCTGCGGGGCAGCCGCGCGCGGTGCGCCACAGTGCCGCAACACTCGCGCAATCCCACGCAGGCAGCTGCTTGCAGAGAGGCCCGGCGAGCTGCGTGCCTGCCGCCCTGTGCCGTCTCTACCCCCCCCCCCCCCACCTGCGGCGTCAAGGACGAGCAGGATGTCCCGCCCCAGCGCGCCCAGCTTGGCGCAGTTGGGCTGGTTGACGGTGGCGATGCCGCACAGCATCTCCAGGGCAAAGGCGGCCCCTGCGGCGACGGGGGCCCAGCGGGGAGGGGGGGCGTGTCACGGGTGCCGCTCGCACTCCGGGCTCTTCCTAGGGGGGCGTGCCACGGGCGCTGCAGCCAACACGTGAGGCTGTGGCCCCCTGCCGGCCCTGCCGGTAAAACCGCCCTCCCTGCCTGCATCGGCCGCGGGGGCTTTGGCTTTGGGCTCTCCCGCGCCACCCACCAAAGATCTGGCCCGCCGCCTCATCCGCCTCGACGACGGCCTGCAGGCCGCCGCCGCCGCGCGGGCCGAGCGCGCTCGCGAGGAACGCCTCGACCTGCTCCTCGGCCGCGCCGTGCGTCAGCGGCGTGAGCGCCGCCGCATGCTGGCGCATGCTCTTCTGCGGGGGCGGGCCGGGGGGGTGAGGGGGGAGCCCGTCGGCGGCGCGCAAGCTGCTGCACCCACACGCGCACACCGCTGCAATGAATGGCCGCGCCTCGTCCCCGCCGATCCGCGCCGCTTGCTTGCTGCCCGCCCACCCACCGGGACGACGCCAAACATGTTTGCTGCGTCCGCTGCCAGAAGCGCCCGTGGGGTCGATGGCGACTGGGCGCGCCTGCGCGCGGCGGCGTGCCGGGCGGTGTCGCGTGTCGCGGCCGTCGGGGAGGTCCGGGGTGCCGGCCCTGGCACCCAGGTATCCTGATCGCACCGATCACAGCGCTGCCGATGCGCTGGCGGTCGGCGCGCTCGGGGCTGTCGCCTCCAAATCAAACCCGCGCGGATCGCTCCCGCTCGGGCGGCCCTCAAACAGCCGTGGCCAC
This sequence comes from Raphidocelis subcapitata, assembly GCA_003203535.1. NCBI lineage: Eukaryota > Viridiplantae > Chlorophyta > Chlorophyceae > Sphaeropleales > Selenastraceae > Raphidocelis > Raphidocelis subcapitata. Next base: position 218,274 of record BDRX01000018.1, read on the forward strand.
GGTCAGATACGATATTTCGTCCCACCAATTGCATACCCGCGCCGCGGCTCACCTGATCGAGCCGCGGGGGCGCGGTGCGAGGGCCCTGGGCGCGGAGCTCGGTCAGAACGGGCCGGCGGGTGGGCCTCTTGTTTCTTGGCGCTATGATCCGCGCCGTACTGTCGTTTGGAACGGGCGGGAGCGCGGTCAAGGCCCGGTCTGGCCTGGCAGGCAAGAAAGAAGCTGCCTCGGATGTCGGCCCGCCTGCCTCCCCACAAACTCAGAGCCCCGGCCGGCCCCGCCGCAAAAATCAAGAAGCCCGCCACAAAAAACTTCACCGGGTCCTCCAAACAAGCTTCCAAGATGCCGTCAGGTGTGTGCTCCGCCAGAGGCCGCGCTGGCTAGCCCTGCCGCCCCGGCCTTGCCGCCCCGCGCGGCCAGCGCATGCCGGGTGGAAGCTCGGGGTCTTCCCCGCGGTATGGACAGCTCCCCGGCCGCGGGGCAGCGGGCTGCAGAGGCCCGCAGGGCCGAGAGCCCTGCCGCAGGCGCACCAGCGGCCCCGCGCGCGCGCAGCAGGCGGCAACGGAAGCGCCTGACAATCTGTAGCGCGCGTCAGCGGCAGCAGCGGGGCGGCGCGCGGGGCGGCGCGCGCATCGCGCGTCCAGCTGCGCGCTGCCGCCGCGACCTGGCGCACCCCGCACCCCACCGCCCCGCTCCCCAGGCTTTCGGATGGACACGGACTCGTGGACGAAGGAGTATGAAACCTGCAGGGACCTCACGCAGGAGATCGTGCAGCTCATCCAGGTGCGGCGCACGGCCCGCCACCCGCAAGCGCCCGCAGTCGCATGGCCGCAGCTGGCGCCTCGTGCCCGGCCCGCCCAGCCGCCGCACCCGAACCCCGCCTGACCGTCGACGTGTCCTCGCCCCCGCCTGACCCCTGCCCCATGCAGGACCGAAACATCAACCACCCGGACGGCGGCCCCGAGGCGTCGCGCATGACGGCTGCGGCGCGGCGCAAGCTGGGGACGCTGGGCACCAGCCTGGAGACCCTGCTGCGGTGGCTCGACGCGCCAGAGGCGGCGGCGCTGTGAGTGGAAGGGGCGGCGGCGGGGCGGACCCAGGCGTTGGCTGCCCGCAGCAGCGCGCGGCCGCTGCGCCACGTGCGCTGGGGGCCCCTCCTCACGATGCGCACCCGCCACCCAAATGCGGACCGCAGGCCCGAGCAGGAGCGCTTCCGGCGGCGCGACCTGCTGCACGTGCTGCGCAACCGGCGGGAGCAGATCCAGCAGTCGCTGAAGCGGCAGCAGGCGCCGTCGCAGCGCGAGGCGCTGCTGGCCGGCGGCGGCGGCGGCGCGGGCGGCAGCGGCGGCGCGCGCGAGACAGAGGCGACGGCGCAGCTCGACGCGCGTGGTATGCTGCAGCTGCAGGAGCAGGTTATGCAGCAGCAGGACAGGGAGCTGGAGCAGATGGAGAAGACGGTGACCAGCACAAAGGTGGGGCGGCCGGGTGCGGCGGGGTCGAATGGGTGTGCGTGGGGGCGGGGGCGCGAAGCATTTGCAAACAGAACAGCACGGCCCCTGGCGGGCGTCGCGCCGGAGGCCGCGCAGCAGGCCGCCCCCACCCAGGGGATGGCGAGCCAACATGCAACTCACGACCCCACCATCCCCCTCGAAACTGCCTTTGCCGATGAATCCGGCCGCAGCACATTGCCGTGACCATTGGCGAGGAGCTGGACCTGCACACGCGGCTGCTGGGCGACCTGGAGGACGACGTCGACGTCACCCACACGCGCCTGCGCGCCGCGACCAAGCGCGTGCGCCACATCATCAAGCACAGCAGCAACTGGAGGGGCGGGCTGTTCATCTTCTGCCTCATCGTGGTGCTCACGCTGGTGCTGCTGGTGGCGTTCAAGGTGCGCGCCAAGTGGGGGCAGAGGGGGGCGTGGGGGTCCCAAGCCAGTTCGAACTTCAGCCGCTTGGCGGCCCGGTGCAGCAGCAGCTGCTGGCACCCCTGCCGCGCTGCGCTGGCAAAGGGGCGCGCGCGGCGATCGAACCCGCGCGCGCCGCCCCCGCCTTTGGCGGCCCAGAGCGCGCGCATGCGGCTCACCTCCTTCCTCCCCTCCCTCCCCCGCAGGTCATCCGGATTTTCCGCTAGGCCGGCGCAGCCGCTGCCCCCAGCCCCGCTCGTTGCTCGCTGCTGCCTTGGTTTCTTGCTCCCCCCTCCTGCATTTTTACCGCGCTGCATGCGCCTGCTGCACATCAGCAACGCGCGCCGTGCGGCGCCTTGCCAGCGCCCGCACGCGCCGGCCCCAACGCGCCGCACAGCATCGCCGGCGCCGCTGGCAGCTGCCCCCCCACTCAACCCCAACGACCCGCAGCCCCTGTCACCATCCGATGATGATGCTGCATGCACGCTACTTGCATGCCTGTGCCCGCACTCTCTGTAAACATTGAGACTCAAAAGGCAGGGGCTTATTACTCATCCATGGGCTCTGGGCCGTCCCCGTGCTGCCCGTTTGCCATGCCGTTGCTGCCGCCGCCGCCGCCGCCACCCTCCCCGCTGCCGCCGCCTCCGTCCTGCTGCTGCTCCCCCGCTGCCGCCGCCGCCGCCGCCGCCGCCGCCGCCTCCCCGGTGAGCCGCTGCCGCTCCTCCTCGGGCAGCTGCTCGTGCAGCATGCGCACCTCCCCCTCCAGCTTCTCGCACGCCATGCATATCTCAAGGTTTTTGCGCACCGCGTTTGCCCACTCGTCCTCCAGCCGCCGCAGCTCCATGCCGGCCGCCATCTGCTGCACCTTGCGCTCCCGGTTCAGGGCGTCGATCTGCGCAGGGCGCGGGGGCGGGGGCGTGCGTTGATTGTGGGGTGCGGGTGTGCTGTGTGCTGTGTGCTGTGTGCTGTGTGCTGTGTGCTGTGTGCTGTGTGCTGTGTGCTGTGTGCTGTGTGCTGTGTTGTGTGTTACGTTGTGCAGTGTGTGATGTGTGTTGTGCGGTTGAGTCGTTGAAGGTGTTGCCCCATTTAAAGCGCACGCACTAAACAAGGTTGAGAGGGGAGTTTTGACCCAAACGCGGCTGCAAGCCGGATGCGAATCAAAGGGCTGCGCGTCAAAGCCAGCCCAGGCCGCGAGCGCAGCCCAGTGCACTGCAACGGCCAGGCGCGGGCTGTGCGCGCCGCGTGCTCTGTTTCCCACAGCCCCCCTAGCGCGTTCCCCACAGCCCCTTGCGCGCGCGCGCGCCCACCTGCTTGCGCATGTCCGTGAGCTGCGCCTCCACCTGCTTCCCCGCCGCCGCGCTGAGCTGCGACTGCGCGCGCCACGTGTTGGGCCCGAACTTCAGCAGCAGCTCCAGGTTTGCGATGCGGTTGAGCTGGTGCTCCAGCTGCGCGTTGGCGTTCTCCAGCGCCGCGCGCCACGCGGCGGCGTCGCCGCGCTTTGTCTGCGGCGGGGGGTCGAGCCGGAAGCGGGTAATGTCCAGCGGCGGCATCGGCTGGCGGGCGCGGACCCTGGGGACGGGGCGTTTTTTTGGGGGGGGAGAAGGGGCGCGTCTGGGCGGGGCGCGCGCCGCCGCTGCTTCTGCTGCTGCTGCTCGGCGGCGCGCCTGCCGGCACGTCGGCCCTCCCACCGCCGGCGGCTGGGCCCGCCGCCGCACTCGGCGCGCGGTCCAGCCCCTGTGCAGCAACACCACCCCATCTGCCGGCCCTGCGCACCGCTCGTACTCCGCCTGCAGCAGCGGGTGGCCCTCGAACTTGGCCGGCGGCAGCGGCGGCAACTCCTTGAGGTAGTCTGCCGGCCGCTTGGCGCTGCTGCGCATCTCCTCCTCTATCAGGGCCTCCACCTGCTTCTTTATGTCGGGCGTGAGCGGGTCGATGTAGGGCAGGGCGTCGATGAGGTCCTCGCCCTTGCGCCAGCCCGACGCCTGGCCGTAGGCCGCCGAGTCCAGGGCTAGGGGCTGCTGCTGGCTGCCGCGGGCCGCCATGGCGGGCGGTAGCGGCTGCTGCCGGGCGCCTTCTGGGCCTTCAGATCACGGCGCGGGCTGCTGCGAGCTTGTCGGCGTTGTTTGCACGTTTTTTTTTGCTTTTTTTGTTTTTTGGTGATGTGCAGGTGATGTGGGGGTGGTGAGGCTGGCCGGCTGATGTGGGCGCCGCGCGAGCAAGGAGCGGTGTGCAGTGCCGCACCGCCGGCTGCCGGTGCCGCCGCCTCGTCGCGAAGAGCGCGCGTGCTGTCGCGCGTGCCCTTTGCACCCCGATCAATGCCAGCGCGTCCCTTTTTGCAGTCAATCGTTACATTCAAGGGTAGAAGATGCTCGCAAAAGTTTACAGGTCGTCATTGGGGCTGCGGGGCCGCGGATTCACCAGGTGGCGTGCCGCCCCCGCCGCCGCCGCCGCCACCGCCGTCCTCTGCGCCCCCGCCCCGCGCCGCCAGCATCGCCTCGACCTCCCCCAGCACGCGCGCCACCAGCGCGGCGTCCCTGAACAGCGCTACCGGCTGCTGGTACTCGCGCAGCGCGCGCATCTCCTCCTTTTCCAGCCGCCCGCTGTCGCCGCAGCCGCCTGCGGGGCGGGGGCCGGGCGAGGGGGTGGGGGGTGGGGGAGGGGGGCGGCTTTGCGCTTGCCCGCGATTTGGGGGCGCGCTGCACGGGGCGGCCAAGCTTGCAGCTTGGGCAGGCGTGGGCCCCGCGCTGCAGAGGTGCGCGCCAGCGCTGCCCCCCCAAGGCGTTCAAAAACCACCGCCGTCGCCAGCATTGCCAAGCCGTGCGTCGCCGCCGCGATCGCGCGGTTTGAAAGCACCAATCAGCGCACCCTCGTGCCGCGGCCTGTCGAGCTCCGCCAGGACGCGCGCCACCGCGCCCTCGCCGCCGCCCTCGTTTTCGACCCACAGGAAGGCCCCGTCGTCCCGGAACCACGTGTGCTGGCCCTTCACGAGGCGCCGCGTGGCGGCGCCGATCTGGAGGATCAGGTCGAGCAGCTGCCGCTGCGTCGGGGGGCCGCCGCCAGAGTCGTAGCGGCTGCGCGCGGCCTGGTTTTTGGAGTAAGAAGGGTGGGGGCGGGCGGCGGAACAAGGCTCAGGCGCGCGTTGGCACGGCGGCGGGGCTGTTACTTCAGAACGGGCAGGCGGTTCCCAAGCCGGGGCGCGCCACAGTAGAAACGATTTGCATCCGTATCCAGCTTGGAAAAAAACGCCCTTCACAAGTCGTTGCTTACGCAAACGAGCTGCAAACCCCCACCTGCAGGAATTCCATTGCCTGCCGGTACCCAATGGCGCGTGCCGCCGAGCAGCTGCCGGGCGCCACCCCTGCGTCCAGCAGCCCCTGCGCCTCCTGCAGCAGGCCCCCAGCGACCTGCGGGCGAATGATAAGATACATTGGGAGTTGAGGGGGATTTGGGCACTTTGGCTGCAGCCGGCATTGCCGGCAGGAGGCGTCCTGCCCGCGCGCGCAGCTGCCATCCGGCCCTGCGTCCTCGCCCCACAAAGTGCGGCCCAAAAAGCGCACCATTTCCTCCACCCTGTATGCGATCTTGTCGTAGAGCTGGGCCCTCGGCCTGTGGAGGAAGAAGCAGCTGCGGCGGCGCGGCGGTGGCGGCAACAAAGGCGGGGACATGCAGCAGTGAGGCGAAAGGGGGCGACTCGATGCCCCCCGCGCGGCAGCTGCGACGGAAGCAATGGGGCGGCCCTGGCAGCCCCCAGCCCCCAACATGCTATGCGAGCTGCGAAGCCCTCCAGATCACCCCAGATCACCCTGCCGCCCGCCAAACCCAAGCCCAAGCCCCCCAAGCCCCTTCAAAAGGCCCCATCCCCACCGGAAGTCGTAATCCAGCTCCCTTTCGGTGTCCACGGCCTGCTCGCTCATCGGCCGCCCCTGGTTGTGCAGCAGGATCTGCGCCACCCGCATCAGCCGGTACCAATTGTGCCGCTCCCCCCGCACGCGCGCCGCCGCCTCGGCGTCGCCGAGGCCGGCGAGCGCCGCCGCGGCCGCGTCCCAAAGCGCCTCCCGCGACAACCCCGGCGGCGCGCCGGGCGGCATGTTGCGGTCGGCCAGCTGCTCCGGCGTCGGCGGCGCGGCCTCCCGCGCGGCGCGGCGGCGCTCCTTGCACTGGCGCCGCCACTCGCGGCTGCTGAACTGCTGCTGCTGCTGGTGCTGGCCCGACGGCTCGCCGGCGCCGCTGGTGCTGGCGGCCGCAGTCCCGTCGGCCCGCTCCTCGTCGCTGCCGCCGCCGCTGCCGCACTCGGCGTCGCCGTCGCCGTCTCCATCCTCCTCCTCCTGCTGCTGCTGCTGCTGCTGCTGCTGCTGCTGCTGCTGCTGCTGCTGCTCCCCTGCCGCCTTGGCCCAAGCCTGCGGACGGGCAAGGTGGTTGGCGCTCGGGGCAGTCAGTCCTGCACATTATCCCTAATGCGCACCCCCCACCCGTCACAACAACAGCTCCCCCCCCCCATGCCAGCCCCACTGGCGGGCTCCCCAGCATCACTTCCTGCCACAACACGAGAGCAACTCCGGCTCCCGCCCCGACCCTGCGTCCCTCGGCGGCCCGCCGCCCTCCCCGCCCCCTCCCCGGCCCCCCTCCCCGCACCCCTCCCCGCCCCCAATCCCTACGCGCCTGCTGCACCAGCGCGGCCGCCTTTGCCTGCAGCTCCGGCGTCGACACCGGCGTCTGCGCCTTGCCGTACATGAACCACCGGAGGTAGAAGCCGGTGCCGCCCACCACCACGGGCACCTTGCCGCGCTGCGGGCGGCGGGGCCGGCGCGGGGGTTGGGGATCGGGTTGGGGGGCCGGGGGACGGGTGCTGCTAAGCCACTTCGCCGTGCGTCCGCCAATCTCTCACTACTGCGCAGCGCGCATGGCCCGAAACTCGGCTGGGGGCGGCCAAAACCGCAGATGACGGCAGGCGCGCTAAAAGGGGGCCAACCGGCGGAAGGTTGGGTCCGGCGCCGCACCCGCAGGATGTCGGCGGCAGCGGCGCGGCCCCTTTCGTAAAAGTCCCCCGCCGAGAACTCGGCCGTCGGCGGCAGCACGTCGATCAGGTGGTGGGGTATGCCCTGGCGCTGCGACTCGGGAAGCTGCGGGGCGGGGGGGGGGGCATGGCCGGCGCGGGGCGGGGCGGCCATCGAGCGCCGTCGTCAAGGCGGTCAAACGTGTGCGCCGAGTTTCAACGCGTCGAGCCGGCTCCGGGCCGGCTCCGGAGCCGCGCCAGCCGACCCCGCAAGCCTCATGACGCCGCACCCACCTTGTCAGAGCCGACGTCGAGGCCGGTGTACACCTGCACCGAGTCTGCGGAGATCACCTCGCCGCCCAGGCGCTTGGCGAGCTCCAGGCCCACCTTGGTCTTCCCTACCGCGGTGGGTCCCGTCACAATGATTATGCGCTGCTTTTGGCCGTCGGGCGACTCCGCTGGCGCGGTCCCCCCCGCGGTCGCGTGCATTGCCGGCCGCAGCGAGGCGCGCGCCAGCGCCCTGCAGCAGTTTTTCGTGAAAGGACGGGCGTGCGATCGCATGCCACACGCCGGCCGGGGGAGTTCAGGTGCGCTGCGCCCGCCGCGCCGCTGCCGCCCCGTCACTGCCGCCGCCGCTCCGCTGCTGCTGCTGCGGCCGCCGCTTCGCTCCGGCCCGAGCTTCGCTTCTTGTTACTGCGCAAAAACGGACTAGCAAACGCGTCAAGGGACTTGTTGGGACTAGCGACCAAGTGATGGAGTGAGGCGGGTGCCCCAGCGGCAGTGACGAAGCCGCGCGTGATGGCGGCGGCGACGCACCAAGCCCCGGCGGGGACCGAGGGCGAGACAGACGGATTTTGGGGGCAAGTGCTGCTATCAAAGGGCGATCGGCGGGCAGCCTCCACGGGCGGAGGTCGGTGGTGCCTATAGGCCACGCCTGTAGGGTGGGTACGGCGTTGCATGGCGGCGGTGCCGATGCCAGTGGTGCAAGGGGGGCCCCCCAGCGTTGACTGATCATGGGTCGAAAAGGGGCGGGCGGGGGGAGGGGCCTTGGCGCGTCAGCTAGTGATCAAGGGTGACTTTCCAGAGGGCGCTGGTCGGGCCCCTCTGCCCTGAAAGGGGGCATGCGCAAGGCGCTGCAAAGCGGCGCGCGCCCCAATGGGTTTGAGCGGCGTTCAAACAAGAGTCGTGCTGATGCGGGGGATGGCTACGCCTGACGTGTGCGTTGGTCCTGCCTGATCTGATTAGTCAAACCGGGAAAAAGCGGGAAAAGTGGGGTTATTTGCGAGCTGTGCGCTTGCGGGGGCTGCGGCCACGGCATGCGGCCTGGCCTGGCCCGCCGGCGTTCGTCACTCCTCTCCAAATGCGTTGTGTTTTTTTCGACTACGGGCTGTGGCGCAAGCAGTGGCCGAGCAAGGTGGAGACGCGCCGGCCCGGCCGCCACGGCCAGGCAGGGAGGCCAGAAAGTCAAATTCTTTTGCGGCGCAGACCACAGGTGTCGTGCGGGTCCGTGCACCGCACCTCGGCCCGCCGCAAATTGCGGGCGCAGGAAAAGCGCACCGGCCGCAGTCAGGCGCGGCGCGGAGCGGTCCGTGCCGGCAATACAATGGTTTTTTGAGCGGTCAGCGGCAGGCATGCGGTATTTCCACCTAGCAAACGGTGCGCCGGCCACGGCGGTCAATCGGTGTTTGTGCGGCGCTTGGTGTTGGGGGCGCGACGTTCTCTGCGCGCCCCTCGAATTTTCGGGCGGCGGCGGCGGCGGCACGGCGCACGGCACGGCACGCTGTTATCCCCCCCGCTGTTTCAATCCTTTCAACATGGGGTGCAGCTCGGTGCCGGCACTTGGCAGGGCAGCTGCGCGAATGCGAGGGCCTTCCCGTCACGCCGCAAGCCCAAACGCCACGGCCGCGCCGCTGCTGATGCTCGCCGCCGCCGCCGCGGCCGCGGCCGCCGCGCCGCCGCCGCCCGCGGCGCGCGTGGGGACGCAGCCGCAGCCCTCGCCGGCGCGGGCGGATGCGAGGAAGGCCCACATTTGGTGCGCGTCGGCGGCGAGGGTCAGCGGGTTGAGGGGATGGTCGGGGTCGGAGCCGATGCCTGCGTTTGCGGCAGGGCGGCGGCGGGGGTTGGGGGTTGAGGGCGGGGTTGAAAAGCTGCCAGATCTGGCGGGCGCAGGCCGCGCTTCCTGCGCCTGAGACGGCGAGCGGCGCAGCGTGTGACGGCGCGTTCAGCAGAAGCTGCAGCGCCCCTCCCAGAAAATGCCACCGCCGGATTCGATTGCGTCTGCCAGGCGGCTGGTCAAAGCTCGACCCGCCAAAGTTTGACCCACCGTTGACCCAGACCACGAGCTCGTCCAGCGACTCGAGCCGCAGCAGCTCCCTCCGCCGCGCGCTGAACAGCGCCGCGACCGCGTGCACCCTCAGCGGCGCGCGCGCCAGCGCCTCGCCCGCCCAGAGCGCCTCCCAGAAGGTGAAGGTGTCCCCCCAGCTGAGCTCTCGCCGGAACATGAGCAGGAGCATCTGGAACGCCGTCTCGAAGCCGCCGGCGCCGAGGCCCTCGATGTGGCGCAGCAGCGGGGCCTCGAGGGCGGCGAGGAGGGCGCGCAGCTCCCGCAGCTGCCCGGCGATGGCGGCGAGGCCCTCGGCGAAGTTTTGGGCGAGGGGGCGCATGAGGCAGCGGTACACGGCAAAGGCCTGCGGGCGCGGAGAGGGGGGGCGAGCGGGAGGGGCGGCGGGGGCGGGGGGCGGGGCGTGGGTTTTCATAAGGGGCTTTGCGTTGGGCTGTTGGAGCTGCGTCTGTCCGGGGCCAGGCTCACAATCGTTCGCCTCCTCCGCGCCTCCCGCCGCGGTCGCCTCGGGCCCCACCTCTGCGTTGCTGGCGTAGAGGTGCACAAACGGCGCCGCCAGGTCGGCCATGCCCTGGCAGTAGCCCGTCCCAGGGTCGTGCAGCGCGTACGCCCGCAGCAGCAGCTCCAGCCGCCCCACCGCGCCGTCGCGCGCCGCGCCGCGGAACAGCGGCCCGTCGCTGGCGGTGCGCGTGGCGTCGGCGGAGATGCGGCGAGTGGTGGCGCGCCACGGCTCCTGCGCGCCCTGCTCGGTCGGTTGGAGGCGGCGGCGGCGGCGGCGCGCGGAGGGAGGGGCTCAGGGCATTTTTACCTGCGAGACCCCGTGCGCCCTTGCTGCTGGGCCGCTGGCTCCGCCAGTGCTGCCCGGCCTGTCCCAATGCCTGCTGCCCACAGCTCGCACCCATCCCTCCCAGCCGCGCACCCTTCGCTCGTAGTAAGCCGCCGCGGCGCCGTCGTCTGCCGAGAGGGCTGCCAGCCGCTCAAACTCCCCGCGCGCCGCCGCCCACTTGTCCGCGCGCGCCGCCTCGGAGTCGCCCGGCGCGATGAGCCCGAGCAGCAGCGGCCACACGGCGGGGCGCAGGTGCGGGGAGACGCCGCCGTCGCGCACGGCGCGCAGCAGCGCGGCCATGTTGGTGACGCGGCCGGTATCGGTCCTGTTGCATTTGTTTGGGGCGCGGTGGCCGGCGTTTGATGGTGCTGGCAATATTTGTCTAGTGTTTGTGGGGGCTGCATGCGTGAGGGACGCCGGCAGGCGTGCCCCCCATGCTTAGAGTGCGTGCTCCCCACAAATGGCAGCAGTTCAAAGCAGGCAAGCGCGCAGTGGGCAGGAGCGGGGGGCCCGGAAAGCTTCCAACCCCTTCAACGGCCACCTCAGCGCGTTCCACACTCCGTCGTTGAGCCCGTTGAGCCCCGGCACCACGCCGCCCGGCCTCTGCGGCGCGCCGCGCGTGCGCTTCTGGCGCCAGTGCACGCGGGGGCCGCTGGGGGAGGCGAAGGCGAGGAAGTCGGGGCAGCCGCCGGCGGGCGACGCGGGGCGGCAGGCGCCGGCCCCGTCGGCGGGAGCGGCGTGCTGCTGCGTCGGCACAATGACGGCAGTGACGCTGTTGCCTGCGCTGCGGCTGCCGGGGCTGTCAAGGTCGAGGGGGTGCGCCACCAGCCACGCGCCGCCGCCGCTGCAGGACGGCGGCGGGCTCGGCAGAGCGGGCGGCGCGGCGGGCGCGGCCGCGACGAGCGGCGGCGCGTAGGCGAGCTGCTTGCAGTTCAGCGGCGACAGCGCCCCGCCGCCGGAGCTGGCGCGGCCGCCGCCGCTGGAGAAGCGCCCGTGCGGGGGTGCCATCTGGCAGCCAGAGGAGGCGCAGCTCGCGCCGCTGCCGGATCGGCGCAGCTTGGTGGTGGCGGGCTCCTCGACCGTGGCGCGCCCGCCGACAGCGGCCGCGCACAGCGCGCCGGCGCCGTGATGCAGGCGGCCGCTCATTAGCGCTGTTTTCGCTTTAAGTTATGCGGCTATCCTTATTAGGCTGCGCTGGGGCCCGCCAAGCCGCGGGCCGGCCTGCGGGCGCCTGTTTCAGATTTCGCCGCCCTGAAACGCCAACGTCCCGGCACAAAACCTTCCTGTAAGCTTTAAGAAACTGTTTAAGACCATTAGCGACCGAATTCGAGCCCTCTGGACTCGGCGATTGCGCGGGACTCGGGCGGGCGCGGCGGGCTAACCGGCGCCCTCATCGCCCGAGGGATTTGCCCTTGCCTCAAGGCTCGAAGCCGAATGGCGCCTCGGAACCAAAAACACCGATCGCAGATCCTGGCTTGCCTCCGGCACCCACCAGCTCGCGATGACCGCCGCACATGCGGTCTGCACCTCGGCGATCACCCCACAGACACACCGGCCCCGTCGCCGCCGCGACGCAGCTTATTTACAGCCCGGGCTGGCTGACCAGCGCGAACGCCAGCCGCATCTCCCCGTCCGCCTCCTGCACATACATGCGGCTCGGGGGCTGCGGTACGGCGGCCCCCTCGCCGCCCTTCGCCGCCGCCGCCGCCGCCGCGGACGCCGCCGCCGCCGCCGCCCCGCCCCGGCGGCGCGCGCCGGGGGGCGTGCACAGCAGCGCCCACTCCCGATGGGAGGGCTCTCCCAGGTCCCCCCCTTCGGGGCCGTCCCCGCTCGCCCGCCGCCGCCGCGGCGCGGCGCCCGAGCCGCGCGCGAGCCAGCCGCCGACGGCGGCGCGCTCCGGCGGCGCCACCTCGGCCACCGGCATGAAAGCGACACCCGCCAGCGCGCCACCGCCCGAGCCGGCCCCCGCGCGCCGCCGCGCGGCGGCCGCGGCCGCGGCGGCGCCCCGGGACCGCCGCCCGCCCCGCCGCGGCGCCGGCGCCGGCGCCGCCGCCTCCGCCTCGTCCCCGGGGGCCGCGCCGTCGATGAGGCACGCCATGATGCGGGCGCAGAGGTCGACCTGCCCCGGGAGCCGCTGGCACAGGCTCTCGGCCAGCACGACGCAGGACTCGAAGTACTGAAACTCGGCAAGCAGCAGCTCAAGCTCCTCATCCGAAAAGCCCCCGCCGCCGCCGCCGCCGCCCCAGTCGCCGGCGAGCTCGCCGCCGGCCGCCGCGGCCGCCGCGGCCACGCCGCCGCCGCCGCGCCGCAGCGCGCCCGCCGCCGCCTCGCGGAACTGCGCCACGACGCGCGCGACGGCGGGCAGCGACGCGCCTTGGCAGTCCGAGAGCAGCCCCGCCGCCTCGGAGACCGCGACGCCCAGCAGCTGGTCGAACAGCGGCCCAAGCGGCAGCGTCTCGAGGTAGTGCAGCGCCTTCTCCCCGTCCGCGCGCGCGTTCATGAGCGGCGCCTGCGCCGCCGCCGGCGCCGGCGGCGCGCCCGCCCACAGCTTGCGCCACGCGTTGCCGGGGCCGGCCATCCGCTCGGAAAGGCGCCCCCCGGCGGCGGCGCGCGGGCAGTCCGGGTCGGCGGCGGGGCAGTCCGGGTCCGGGGCCAGCCAGTCCGAGGGGGAATACCAACGGACAAAGTCCTCGAAAACGCAGCCCGGGTTGGCGGCCTTGAAAGCCGACATGTCCGACACCAGCAGGCGCGACTGGAGAGGGGTTTGGGCGGGGCGCAGTTTTTTGGCGGCCGCTCGCGTTTATGGCTGCGAGGCTGTGGGCGTGGAGCACGAGGGCGGCAGGCATTCGCGGTGGCCTCCCCCGCGCGCGCGCGCACCTGGTGCAGCCGCACTTTGTCGACCAGCGCCGCCCCCGCGGACGCCTCCCCGCCCGCGCTCGCCGCGGGCGCGCCGCCGGCGCCGCCGCCGCCGCCGGCGTCCCCGGCGGCGCTGCAGCGCGGCGCGCGCGCGTCGCGCGCGATGGCGGCGGCGGCGAGGGCGGCCTGCATTTCGATGTGCTGGTCCTCTGTAAAGTAAGGGGGGTCCTGTTTTTTCATTTTTTTATTGTTTGGATTAGTCTTTGCACTGTTTGCTGTTCGCTGTTGTGTGCGAGCGCGTGCATGCGTGGGACAGGCGACTGGGTGACTTGGTGTGTGTGGGGGTTGGCCCGCTTTTTCAGGCGGGCGGGTGTGTTGCACAGCTTGCAATCCCGCAAGCGAGTTGGGGGCGCACGGGCGTGGAAACGCCGCAGGCGCACCTGCGTGACGGGCATCCGCAGCGGCCGGCTGGGGAAGCGCAGCAGCGACTGCCCCTCGACAGCGCACATCACGCCCTGCGGCACGGCGCTCCAAGCGTCGTCGCCGTCGCTGCTGCTGCCGCTGCCGCCGCCGCCGCCGCGCTCTCCAAACGCGGCCGCGGCAGTCACCGCCGGCCCGTCAGACTCCCCGCCCTCGGCGCCGGACTGCGCAGCTGCCTCCGCCTCGGACCGCGCCGCGGCGCCGCTGCTCCCTGTTCTGGCGGCACCAGACGGCGCGGCTGCTCCCGCCTCGGACTGCGCCGCGTCTGCCTCGGACTCCTCCAGAGCATCCTCGAAGGAATCGAGCCCCTCGGCACCCTCGCCGGCGCTGACGCTGCCCGCCTCGCTGCCGCCGCCCCCATCTTGTCGCTGCTGCTGCTGCTGCTGCTGCTGCTGCTGCTGCTGCTGCAGCTGCTGCTGCTGCTGCAGCTGCTGCTGCTGCTGCCAGGGCGGCTGCGCCTCCCGCGCGTCGCCGCCGCCGCCCTCGTCCTCGCCGCCGTTGCCCGCCACCGACAAAAAGTCGCTGCCGGCGCCGACGCTCAGCGCGCCGACCGACGGCCCCGACGGCGCCAGCCGCGAGCCCCGCCGCGACGGCGGCGCGCCCCAGCCGCCGCCGGCGCCGGCGGCCTCGACGCCCGCCTCCTCGGCCGGCGCCGCCGCCGGCGCGAAGGAGAGGCCGCCCCCCGGATCGCCGCTCGCCGCGCCGCTGAGCGCGCTGCCGCCGCGCCCGTGCCGCGCCGCCAGCTGGCCGCGGCCGCCGCGGCGGAAGATGCAGACGTTGAGCAGCTGCAGCTTCTGCTGGATCAGGCAGGCCGCGTGGTCGGGCCCTGGGGGGCCGCCGCCCGCCGCCGCGCGCGGCCGCCCGCCGTCGGGGCCGCCGCCGCCGGGGCCGCCGGCGGCGGCGCTCGCCGGCATCCGAGGCAGCAGCGCGCGCCCCTCCCAATAGCGGAGCCGCGCCTCGTCCACGAATCGGTGCCACAGCAGCGCCACCGCGCGCGCGTTGCCGTAGGTGAGCGCGTGCATCGCCAGCCGCCCCAGCAGCCCGTCGCGCGCGGCCGCGCGCGGCAGCGGCTCGCTGTGCGCCGCCGCCGCCGCCGCCGCCGCCGCCGCCGCCGCCGCCGCCGCCGCTGCCTCGGCCGCGTCTGCCGGCACCGTTGACGCGGCGCTCGCGCCGCTGCCGGTCCGCTTCAGGCTCGCACCGCCAGGGTCGCCCCCGGGCCCAAAGGCCCCAGCGCGGCCGGGGGACTGGAACAGGTCCCGCAGCACGCCCAGCATGACGCTCTCCGGCGGCGCCGGCGGCGGCGCCTCGCCGCGCGCGTCCCACCACTCTGCTCCGGCGAGCTCGAACAGGCTGCCCGCCGCCTGCGCGGCGGTGCGCGCGGTCAGGAGCGCCGAAAGCATCGTCGCGAAGCTCCCGGGCTCGGCGGTCCCGCCGCCGCCGGCGCCGCCGCCGCCGCTGCCCCGGCCGCGCGACGACGCGGCGGCGCCGCCTCCGCCGGTCGCCGAGCTGTCCGCCGGGCGCGCGCCGCCGCGCCCGCGCCCCGCGCGGCCGCCCGCCGGCTTTGGCGCGACGCCGGACAGCGCGCCGCCGTAGTGCAGCGCGGCGTGCGCCAGCTCGGCGGACCACAGCCAGTCCGCGCCGCCGCGGAGCAGCGAGACGTGGCGGCGGGTGCGCTCGCCGGAGCGGAGGGACAGGTGGCTCTCGCGGATGGGGCCGTCGCTGAGGCCCCTCTCCAGCACGTGGAGGACCCAATGGTCACCATCCCAGGGGTCCAGCCCGCCCCTCCCCCCGCCGCCGCCGCCGCCGCCGCCGCCGCCGGCCTCCCCCTCGCTGCCGCCGCCGCTGCCGGCGCCGCCGCCGCCGCTCAGGCCGCCGCCGAGCCAGGCGAGCGCGCCGAGCGCGGCCCCGACGCCCCTCTCGCCGCGCGGCGCCGCGGCGAGCGGCGCGTCCGCCTCCTCGTCGCCCTCCTCCCGGCCGCCGCCGCCGAGGCCGCCGCCGCCGCTCAGGCCGCCGCGTGAGGTGCGGGAGGACGACAGCGGCAGCGGGCGCCTGTCCCAGATCACATCCAATTCGATGAGGCCAATGGGATCCAGCTGGCGGGCCCACGTGAACCAGGGGGAGCCGCTGTCCCAGTCCCAAACCGTTGAGTCATTCGAGTCCTGCGTGGAGGGGGGCGGCGGTTGAGGGGGGCGCTTCAGCAATGCAAGCGGTGAGGCACAGCGAAGGCACAGCGTAATATGCAGCGCGCGGGGCTGCGGCGCCAGACCGCAGCCTGAGTGCAGCGCGCGCACGCCCAACCCGCGAGCCGCGGCGGGCCGGTGGCCGCCGCCGGCCGCCCCCTCGATCCTAAACGGCTGCGCCCCTGCCCCCCCCAAACCCCGCACCTGGCTCAGCGGGCTGGACTCCTCCCCGCCCCCCAAAAGCAGTGCCTGCGGCAGCTTGTAAACAAACCGCGCCGTAAGGTCCACCGCGTGCCGCGCCGCCGCGTCGACGGCGCCCCTCCCTCCACCGCCGGCGCGCGCCGCGAGGCACGCGGCGGCCGCGGCGGGGCTCGACGCGCCGAGCTGCTCGGCGAAGAGGGCCAGCTGCTCGTCAGCCTCCCTCAGCCGCCGGGGCAGCCGGCTGACGTGCGTGCTGTCCGTTGAAAAGTGCACCGTGCAGGGCCCGACCTGCGCGGTCCCCGTGTACGCGTCCCGCAGCGCGTCGTGGACGGGCAGAAACAGCGGCCACGACACCCGGCTGTTGGCCTGCGCGAGCGCCGCCGCGGACGCCAGCGCCGCCGCCTCGGAGGCGTCCAGCAGGCGCTTGCTGTAGCTGCGGGGCTGGAGGAGGACGAAATGGTCGACGCCGAACCAGCGCTGCAGCCGGTGCTGCGGCGCGCCGGCGCCCCACCACGGCGGGCGCGGGGGGGCGCCGCGGGCGGAGGCGAGCTGGGGCCACCAGCTGCGGCTCGCGGCGGTGCTGCGGGGGAGGGAGGGGGGAGCGGGCGCGCGGAAGGGGGGGTTCGAGGCGCTGGTTGCTGCTTGCAACAGAAGCGCGGGGCTAATGCATGGCTGGAGCTCAGGAGCCAGTCAAACGGCAGGACGAGCGACGGCCGCGCCCCGCCCCCAACCCCGCGCCCCCTCCCCCCGCCCCGCGCACCGGCTCGCGTCGCGCCGCAGGTTGGCGCGCACCACGGCGGTGGCGCTGCCGCCCGGCCGCAGCTCGTTGGCCGGCGCCGGCAGGGCCACGCTGCTGCTGGTCACCTCGTCATCCTCCGAGGCGGGGGGCACGCCGCCGGCCGCCTCGGCCGCCGCCGAGGCGCCAGCGCCGGCTGCGGCTGCGGCGGCAGTCCCGGCCGCGGCGCCGCCCGTCGTGCTGCGCCGCACGGCGCGCGGCGCGGCCGCGGGCGGCGCCGCCGCCTCCGGCGAGCGGCGGGCTGCGGGCGCGGAGGCACCCGCGGCCGCCTCGCCCCCGCGGCCACCCGCTGCGGCGCTCAACCCGTCGCCGCCGTCGGCCGCACTGGCCGCACCGCTCGGCCCGCTGGCAGCCCCCGCCTCGGCCCCCTCCCCGCCCTCCGCCTCGCCCTCCCGCTCCCCCGCGCGCGACGGCGCGCCGCTGCCGCTGCCCGCCTCCGACGCCGCCGCCTCGCGCTCCGCGCGCGCCAGCTGCTTCTGCGTCTGGTGGAATGACTCGAGCAAATCCTCGAGCCGCTGCTGAAGGTCCTCCCCGGGTACGCCCGGCCCCGCGCCGCGCGCGCCGCCGTCCGGCTCGCGCGCCGCGCCGCCCGCGGCGCCGGCGCCGCCGCTGCCGCCGGCGGCGGGCTCCGCGGCGCCGTCGTCGCCGTCGTCGTCGTCCGAGGCGTCGCTCTGGCCGCCGGGGGAGGCGGACGCGGAGCTAGAGCCCAGAGTGCTGTCCGGCGGCGCCGGCCGCTCGCTCCCTGCGCTGCTGCCCTCCCCGGCTGCCGCTGGGGCGGCCCCCTCGCCCGGCGGCGGCCGCGGCGCGCCCGCCGGAGCCTCTGCGGGCGTGCGGCGCGGCGCGGCGCCGGCGCGCGGCGCGGGCGGCGGAGTCGTAGGCGCCGCCTCGCGCAGCGGGCTGGCCGCGGTGTCGGCCTCCTCCTCATCCGACGCGGCAGCTTCTCCCGCCGCCTGCTCCTCCTGCAGAGCCCGCTGCTGCTGCTGCTCCGCCGCGGCAGCAGGGCCGCCGGCGCCGCTCAGACGCCTCGCGCCCAGGCTGCGCCGCGGCTGCTGCTGCAGCGGCAGCTGCTCCCGTTGCTGCGGCGCCGCGGGCGGCTGGCCCGCGGACGCGGCTTGGTCGCAGCTGCTGGTCGCGGCGTTGCGGCGGCGGCGCGCCAGGTGCTGCTTGAAGTCCGCCTCTTTTGTGTATGGCACGTGCAGGGAGAGCAAGTAGGGGGTCGGCCGCCAAGGCAGCCTGGGGTTGGGCGCGGGAGGGGAGGCAGTGGTTGGGATGGAGCGGCAGGGCGCCGCAGGCAAGAGGTGCCGCCGGCGCCGCAACTCGCAGCGCGTGGGCGCGGCGTGCGGCGAAGGGGCGACTTCAAAGCGTGCCAGCGCAGCGCGGCGCACCTCTGCGGCAGATCCGCTGCGACGCGCACAAAGCCGGCGGGCTGCTTGTCCGGCCCCAGCGCCGGCGGCATGCGGCTGATGTTTTCCAGGCCTGGGGGGCGAGGGGTCGGCGTTTGAAGTGGGGGTTTGGTGCCTTGGGGTTGCAAGCCGCGGGTGCGGCCGAGGCAGGTGCGCACGTCGGGCCCCCGCCCCCCGCAACGGAGTGGGAGCGCAACGAACGCACCTGTGAACAGCCACCCGCGAAACGTCTGCTCCATGGTCGCCACAAACCTGCATCGGTGCGCGGTGCGAGCGGCGCGGGCGTCGACACGCGCGCGCGCGCCCGCCGATCGCGCCCCGCATCGCCCTAAGCGGCCGGCGCGCCTACCCCCCGCTTTTCGAGGCGACCTGTGCATGCATTGCAGCTGCCGGAGCGCCCAAACGAGGCTGGGGTGCGAACTGCGAGCCTTTTTTCGCCTCCCCAGACGCCTCCAGGGCGCTCGCGCCGCACCTCTCAAAGCCCGTTGCGAGAGTATAATCGTGAAAGTACTCCTCCGCCATGGCGCCCACAAAGCCCTGCCGGGGCGCGTCCGGGCTCGGCCCCGATCACCCCCAGGCCATGCGTAGAGCGCGAATGGAGGCGCCCATCGCTGGTTTTTGGTCCGTCTGGTCGATACGGCGCGGGGCCCGCCTGGATGGCCACCGCCCGCGCGCGCCCCGCCGCCTGCCGCGGTGCCGACTCGGGTGTGCATGCGCCACGCGCGCCCGCGCGCGCCGCTCTGTCCGGTACCGCCAAAGCCAACGCGCGCCTTTACACAAGACGCCGGCGCGAGCGCCGGCCGCACTAACCTACTCAGTCGCCCGCGAAAAACATGGGCTTGCTCCAGTCCACCGCCTGCGACAGCAGCGCCGACACAAACGCCTCGCGCGCAAAGACAGGCGTGCCCGCCGGCAGCGCGCGCTTCGCCCAAGCCCCGTCGTCCGGCGTGCCGAGCACCAGGCGGCGCGCCGCCGCCGCCGCTGCGCCCCCGCCGCCGCCGCCGAGCTCCGCCGCCGACGCGCACACGCGCCCGCCCGCAGCCGCGAGCAGCCGCCGCAGCCCGCCGCCGCCGTCCTTCTCCGCCCCGGCCAGCGCCGGCGACACGAGGCACGCCGCGCCCGCGAGCATCGGCCCCGCCGCCGCCGCGCGCTCGTGCGCGGTCGCGAGGCAGAAGCGCTCGCGCCGCTCTGCGGCCTCGTCGCGCAGCAAGTGGCCGCGCGGGTCCACCCACGTCTCCACGCCGGCGACGGCGTCGAGCCACGTCGGCGCGACGATCGCCGCGCCGCGCGCGAGCGCGACAAGGGTCTTCAGGGACCGCGTCCAAGCGGGCGCGGCGACGAGCACGTCCGCGGCGTCCGCCTCGGGGCCGTCGCCGGCCACGCGGCCGCCGAGCACGCGGCGCACGAGGTCCTCGCCGCGGCGGCGCACGCGGGGGTCGACGCCGGTTGAGAACGCCACCAGCACGTCGCGCGGCGCGGCGGCCTTGCGGCGGCCGGGCACCGCGGGCGCGGGCGCGGCCGGGGCCGCCGCCGCGGACGCGCGGCGGCGCTTGGCGGGGCCGCTGCCCGACGCGCCGCCGGCGTCGCCGTCGCCGGCGGCGGCGGCGGCGCGCTTGGTCGCGGGCGGCGGCTCGGAGCGGCGCCGCTTGGCGGCACCGCCGCTGGGAGCTGCGGAATCGTGCAGCGATGCCGCCGGCGCCTGTACCGGCTGCGAGCCATCCGCTGCACCCTGCGAGCGCCGGCCGCCCCGCCGCCCGCTTGGGGGCTTGAGCACAGGCGAGGGCGCCGCGGCTGCCGGCTTGCGAGCCCGGCCGCTGCGCGGCGCCGCCGCTGCTTGTTCAGCGGCCGCGGCGCCGGCGTCGGCTGCCTCTGGCTCTTTGGCCGGCTCAGGCTCCTCCCCAGACCCCTCCTCCTGCTGCTGCGGTGCCGGCTGCTCCTTCGGCTGCTCCTCCTGGTGCTGCTGCCGGCCGCTGCCGCGCCTGCCGCGCGTCGACGGCAGCTTCTCAGTCGGCTCGCCCTCCGCCGCCGCAGCTGCCGCTGCCTCTGCCGGCGCCTCCGCTGCCGCACCCCCGTCCTCTGCCTGTTTCGCAGCCGCTGACGACCTGCGGCGCTTGGGCGCCGCCTTGCGCGCCGCAGCAGGCTCTGTCGGGACAGGCTCGGGCTCGGGCGCGGGCTGCTCTGCGCCTGCGGGGCTTGCGTCCCTGGTGCGCTTGCCCACGGCCTGCTGCGCGCCCGCTGGGCCTCTGCCGCTGCCGCCCTCTTGGGACGGCGGCGGCGCAGCCGCCGAGCGGCGCGCGCGGGCGCCGCGCTGCGGGGGAGGTGCGTCGGCGGCGGGGCTGCCGCGCTCGGCGGAGCTCCGAGCCATCTCATGCAGAGTCCCCGCCGCGCGCGCCTCGGCCGCCACGCGCGCCCGCACGCCGCGGCGGGGCGCGGGCTCCGGCGGCGCGGGCGAAGGGCTGCCGGCCGCCGCCACCGCCGCCGCGCCGCGGCCCCGGCCGCGGCCGCGCGCCCGGCCCCGCGCGCGACCGCGCTCTGCCGAGGCGGCGCCGCGGCCGCCGCGGCCGCCGCTGCCGCCCGCCTCTGCCTCTGCGCTAAGGGACCTGCTGACTGACCTCAAGCACTCCAGGGCATCCGCCGCGGCCTGCGTCTCCAGGCCCTGAAGCGGCAGGCTGGACTGCGGCGAAGCCGGCCCCTCGGCCGCCTCCACCTCCGCCTCTGCCTCGGCCTCGGCAGGCGCACCTCCCCGCTTGCGCCCGCGCGGCGCGCGGCCCCGCCCGCCGCGGGCCCCGCCACCTGTCGCCGCGCGCAGGTGCTGCAGCTGCAGCGGCGGCGAGCCGCCGCCGGCCTGCGTCTCTGGGCCGAGTGCGCCCACCAGGTCGCCGACCTGGGCCAGGGCATCGCCCAGGGCCCCCGAATCAGGCAGCTGCGTCTCCAAGGGCGCCCCGCCACCGCCGCCGCCGCCGCCCCCGCCGCCGCCGCCGCCGCTGTCGCCCTGGCCCTGGTCCTGGTCGGCGTCCCGCGACGGTTCTGCAAAGCTCACGCCGCGGGGCGCGGCGCCGGGGGCCGGCTTGGGGGCGGAGCGGCTACGGCCCCGAGGCGCTGAGGCCGGCACGGCCGCACTGGGGGAAGCGGCCGCTGCAGCAGCGTCCTCCGCGGCTGGCTCCCCGTCACCAGCGGGCGCGCCGGCGGCGGCGGTGGCCTGCGCCTCCCTGCGCCGCGCCGTGCGGCGAGGGGGCGGCGCGGCCCTGTCCTCCGCCCCGCTGGGGCCCGCTGCGCCCTCGGCCTCCTCGCGCGCCTCCTCGGCTGCGGCCGCCGACGCTTTGCCGCGGGCGCGCCGGGGCGCCGCCGCCGCCGCCGCCGGCCTCGCTTTCGGCTGCTGCTGCTTGCCCTTGCCCTGTGCCGCCCGCTTCTTAGCCGCTGCGGGGGCGGCGTGCGGCGGCTCGGGCGGCTCGCTTTCCGGCAGGGCATAGGGATCGACCGGCGCTCGGGGCGGGGCCGCCGGCTCGGCTGCCTCCTCGCCTTCCGAGTCCGGAACGACTCCTTCCTGCGCCGCCAGCGGCTCCGGCTGCTGCTGCTCCTGACCCTCCTGCTCCTGCCGCTGCCCCTGAGCCTCCTGCTCCTGTTGCTGCTCCCGACCCTCCTGCTCCTGCGGCTGCTCTGCTTCCTGCTGACGCTCTTGCAGCTGATCAGCATCTGCTTCTCTCCGCTGCTCAACGACCCCTTGCTCTGCCGCGCCTGCCGCCTCTTGCTGCTGCTGCTGCTGCTGCTGCTGCTGCTGCTGCTGCTGCTGCTGCTGCTGCTGCTGCTGCGGCGGCGGCGGCGGCGGCGGGGGCGGCCCATCGCGCGGAGACCCCAACCCCGCCCCCGCGCCGCCCGCAGGCGCGCCCGGCGACGCGGCGTGCGCGCCCGCCGCCCGCGGCCGCCGGTGCCGCTTGAACGCCTCCTGCATGGCCTGCATCAAATCGACCTCGTCCACGGCCGATTCCGTTTCGGGGCCGTGCGGGTGGCCGTGGAGGCCGGGGCCGGCGCTGCCGTGTGGGCCCAAAGGGGCCGCCGCGCCGTGCTCCGGCGGCGGCGTGCCCCCCGAGCCCTCAGGGGGCAGAGTGCCATCGCGCGGCGGCGGGCCGGGACACGCTGCGCCGTCCCCGGGCGGCGGCGGTGTGCCGCAAGAGCCTTCTGGCGGCTGCGTGCCCTCACGAGGCGGGGCGCCGGCACACGCTGCGCCGTCCCCGGGCGGCGGCGGCGTGCCGCAAGAGCCCTCTGGCGGCTGCGTGCCCTCACGAGGCGGGGCGCCGGCACACGCTGCGCCGTCCCCGGGCGGCGGCGGCGTGCCGCCAGAGCCCTCTGACGCCTGCGTGCCGTCCCGCGACCGTGGCACACCGCCAGAGCCCTCTGGCGGCTGCGTGCCCTCGCGCGACCGCGCCTCTGCCGCAGTCGACGGCGTGCCGCCCGCTTCGAGGGGCGGCGGCTGCGTTCCGCCGCCGCCACTGCTGAGCGTCTGAGCGCCGCCGCCGCCGCCGCCGCCGCTGGCAGGCGAAGCAGTCCCGCCGCGCGCCGGCGGAGCGGGGGCATCGCGCGGCGACGTTTGCGGCTGCGCGCCCGCCTCTGCGCCCGGCGCCGCCGCGGGGGGCCCCGTCGGCGGCTCGCCCTCCGCCACCGGCAGCGTCGGCGGCGGCGACGCGCCCCGCGGCGGCTCCGCGGCGTCTGGAGATGTGCGGCCGTCCCCCTGGCTGCCGATGACCTCGGTCTCTGGCTCCGACTCCTCCTCGCCGCTGCCATCGCCGTCGCCGTCGCCGCCGGCCTGCGTCACCGGCGGCCAGACGTCGTCCATAACGTCCTCCTCAGTGCCGGCCATCGACCCGCCGTCGCCGCTGCCGGCGGGGCCGGCGTCGGGCGCAGCGGGCGCCGCGCGCTCCCCGCCGTTCCCGCCGCCGCCGCCGCCGGCCGGCCCTGCGCCGGGCGCGCCGCTGGCCGCCGCACTGCCGCCGCCGCCGCCGCCCCCGTGCAGCAGCGGCAGCGTGAACGCGATGGACGCCGCACCGCTGGTCACGCCCCCGCTGTGCGAGCGGGACACCAGGCCCGGCGCCAGCGGCGACACGATCGCGATCGGGCGCCCGCCTGCATCGGACAGGACAAACGCGGCGGCGCCGCCCGACGCCGCCTGCTGCAGCGCGCTGTGCCCCCGCGACGCAGCCGGCTGCTGCTGCTGGTGGTGATGGGGCGGCGGCGGCGGGTGCGGCGGCCGCTCACCCGCGCCGGCGCCGGCGGGGGCGTGCGCCGCGCCATCGGGGCCGAGCTCGAGCCGGAAGACCAGCCCCCCCAGCTGCAGACTCTCGCCGCTGCTGCAGATGTAGTTTTCCCCGGCCCTCAGCTGCAGCCGGCCGCCGCCGGGGCGCACCACAAACGTCTGGGCGCGGGCGGCGGGCGGGGAGGAGGTTGGGGTTGCTGGTGCCGCGGGCGGCAGCGCCGCAGAGGGGCGGGGAGCGGCCGGCGCGCGCGGGTGAAAGCCGGCGGGCGCGCCTTTACGCACCTTGTTCATGCTGCCGAGGTCGCGCACGCGCGCAATGCCGCCCTCCATGGCTATCAGCGCGTGGGCGGCGCTGATGGTGGCGTCCGACAGAAACACGCCTGCGCGCGCGCGCGCGCGCGCCGCGGGGGTGTCGACGGCGGTTAGGGGAAGGCGTGGAGGGGGGGCAGTCCGGGGGGCGCGCGCGTCGCCATGTGGCGAGCGAGCAGCTGGGTGCGCGCCTCGCTGCAGGGCCAAAGCAAAGGGCCTTTCGGCGGCCACCAAACCCGGCGCACCGTTGACGGCGGCGCCGGCGCCGTGCGCCTCTGCCCATTCGGCGAGGCGCTCCGCGCGCGAGGGGCCCTCCGGGGGCGGCTCGCGGCCGACGACGTTGGCGCCTTTTAGTCCAGGCGGGCAGGCGATTGGGTTGGTACCGGTCCGTGGAGTGGGTGGTGGGCAGGTTCTGCAACATGAAACACCGGCAACGGCAGCGGTAGAGCAAGACACAACATGCGCCGCCCTACGTGCCCAAGCGCGAATCGGCGGCACGCCCCACCCCACCTGAGCGCAGCGGGTGGCGCTCGCCGTCGGGGTGCTGCGCCGCCGCGCCGCCGCCGCTGCTCGTGGCGTCGCCGCCGCTCAGCAGGACCAGCGCGCCGACCTGGGGTGGGTGAGGGCGGGCGCGTCGGCGCAGCGGGCGCGAGGCGCGGAGGCGCGCAGCAGCGGCGGGGCGAGCGCGGCGGGAGCGCGCCTCGCCCTGCCGCACCTCCCGATCGTCCGCCGCATCCGTCTGCACCTCAGCCCACGGCTCTGGGCCGTCGAAAAGCCCGAGCGTGCCCATTCTCGTCGCGCCGATCTGCGCCGGGCCTAGGATTTGTCGTCGCCCCGCCACATTCTTCTTCTTCTTATGCTCCCGTTCGGCTCTTTTACCTGTATTGCGTATTCAAGAAACAACATCTCGTGCCGCCCGTCTGTTCTCTATCGGCTGCGCGCCGCACCCACTGCGCGCCTGCCGCCTGCTGCGGGCCTGCTGCTCGCCTACCGCGCCGCTCCGGCGCCGCTCGCCGCTCGCCGCGCCCCTCCCTAAACTTCACCAATCTCCGGCAGGCTTCCCGCCCGCAGCCGGCGCCGCCATGGCGCCGCCGGGGCTGGACGGGGGCACCATAATCAGCAGGTCGGACGTGCTGCGCGGCAGCAGCTGGCGCCTCAACCAGGCCAACTCGGAGTCGCGCAGCACCCGCGGCGGCGCGGTGTCGACGTCGGAAGCCTACCGCCCGCCGGCGCTCGACCGGCAGACCGAGTGGTGGGCCTTTTTTGGCGAATCCTTGGCGCACTGCGGACTCGCATGCCGCAGCGTGCGGACAGGCGGCGGCGCGTTCAGCCGCTCGGCCCCGCTGTCTTGCGCGCGTCCCGGCGGCGACGGAGCCCCCCTCCACCCCGCCGCCCCCGCCCCTCCCCCAACGCCAGGCGCATCAAGTGGTCGACCTGCGCGCTGTCGGAGCAGCCCCTGTCGCCCCCCGTCGTGGCCGACCGCCTGGGCGGCCTCTTCAACCGGGAAGCCGTGCTCGAGTGGGCGCTCGCGCGCCGCGGCGCGCCCGCCGCCGCCGGCGACGCGGCCGCCGTCTACCGCTTTGCCAATCAGATCCGCACCAACGGGGCGCGCTTCGAGCACCTGGCCTCCCCACGGGACGTGTTCGCCGTGCAGCTGGCCCCGGCGGGCGCGGCGGGGGCCGGCGCCGGCGCGGCGGCGGCGGCGGCGGCGGCGGCGGCGGCGGACGAGGCGCCGTACGCCTGCCCCGTCACCGGGCTGCCAGCGGGGCGGTACGAGATGGTGGCGCTGGAGCCGTGCGGCCACGTGCTCAGCCGGCGCGCGCTCAACGCCGTCGCGGGCGGCGGCGGCGGCGGCGGCGGCGGCGGCGGCGGCACAGGCCCCAGCAGCAGCGGCGGCGGCGGCGGCACGCGGGCAGCGGGGCCCGGCAGCAGCAGCAGCTGCCCCGTCTGCGGGAAGCCTTACGTCGCCGGCGAGGACGATTACGTCATCAACGGGACGGCTGAGCAGGTCGACGAGCTGCGGCGGCGCATGGCCGCGCGGAAGGAGCGGGAGGGGACTGGCAAGAAGAGGAAGAAGCGGCGGGCCGAGCCGGAGCGTGGTGAGCGCGAGGCGGCGGCGAAGCGGGACGACGCGCGCGCGGAGCCGCCGGCGCCGCAGGAGCAACAGCAGCCGCAGCAGCAGCAGGAGCGAGGGCCGCCGAAGCAGCCGGCAGCAGCGCGCGACGGCGACGAGCCGCGGAAACGCGTGCGCATCGCACTGCCGCCCGGCGACGGCGCCTGACTACCGGCACGGCACCGGCACTGAGGAAGCTTTCCCGGCCCCGGCACGTTCGATCGCGCGCTGTACCACTTGTAACGTGTTTCCCTGATATTTGGATAGGGGGCCCAGGTCAGTTTCGGTTGCGAACAGGCCGATCTGGGGCCGAGCCGCGCAGCTGAGGCAGCCAGGATGGGGCGCGGCCGGTTGGCGCGTTCGTTACAGCATGCACTGACGCTGGAAGGCCGCGCTGCGGCCGGCCAGCCCGCGCTTATCGAGGCCGGCGCGGCGACGGCGGCAGCGGCGTCGCCGCAACAGCGCGCGCTGTGCCCGCTGCCGTCCGCGCGGCCGCGCCTGCTCGCCCCAGCCGGCGCCGCGGCCCGCGCTCCCAGCTGGCCCACCCACGGCAGTTGCCAGCGGCCGCCGGCATGGTGGGGCCTCGCCGCGCCGCGCTCGTCGACAACGGCGGCGGCCCCGCCGGGGGTCCCGGCGCCCCAGCAGCAGCAGCAGCAGCAGCACCAGCACCAGCAGCCGGACGGCCCCGTGCAGGCCGGCGCCGACCAGGCCGCGTGGCGCGCGGCCCGCGTCGCGCGCCTGCAGCGCGTCGCGGGCTGCGACCCCGCCGCCGCCGAGGCGCTCGCGCGGGACCACCCGACGCTGCTCCTCCTGGGCCCCTACGTGCTGCGCCGCCTCGCACGGCCCTCCCTGGGTTCAGACTTCCCCGGCGGCGGCGAGGCGGGCCTCACGGGTGGCCACAAGGCGGGCGCGGCGGGGGCGGGGTCGCCGGTGCTTTTCAAGGCGGCGGTCGATGCGCCGGCGGTGCTGCAGATGCGCGCCATGACCTGGGGTGGGCGCCTTTCGGGGTCGGACTCGGCCCGCGGTTTGCGCGGGGTTGTTTGGTTTTGCAGGTTTTTCTGCGGATGCACGTGCTTGCTGCGTCCTGGAGGCCGGCGCGGTTGCCGGCGGCCCCGTCCGCGCTGCGCAGCCCGCCCCTGCGCCGCGCTTTGACCTCCCCAGCGCCCCCCGCAAGCCCGCAAACGGGACTGTTGCGCCCCAACCCGCGCCGCCCCCTCCCCCAGGCATGCGCATCCACATCGGGCAGCTTGCAGAGCACTGCAGGACCCACCTCGGCCTGCCAGTCGACGCGGGCCGAGACTTCGCAATCGTCTGGCTCGGGCCCCGCCTGCAGCCGCGCGTCGTCCGCCGCGCCTCCCCCGCCGCCGCCGCCGCCGCCGGCCCGCCGCAGCCGCCACCGGGCGCGCAGGCACGGGCGGCGGCGGGCGCCGCGCCCCGCGAGCCGCCGCCGCCGCCCTCGCCGCCGGTGCGGCGGCGGCGCGACGCGCGCGCGCCGTTTGCGCTGCTGGCGTACCGCCACGGCGCGGTC
Source organism: Raphidocelis subcapitata (assembly GCA_003203535.1). Taxonomy (NCBI): domain Eukaryota; kingdom Viridiplantae; phylum Chlorophyta; class Chlorophyceae; order Sphaeropleales; family Selenastraceae; genus Raphidocelis; species Raphidocelis subcapitata. Next base: position 245,454 of record BDRX01000018.1, read on the forward strand.
GTGCTGCTGGGCCCGCCGGCGCTGGCGCTGTCTACGGACACCGAATTCGAAATGCCCGATGCAGACGCGGCGCTGCTGTCGCGCGTGATGCCGCTGGGGGTGTTTTACAGGACGGGACTCCCAGAGGGCTCGGCCGAGACGGGTGGGGCGCGCTGAGGGCTGGGCTTTTCCGCAATTGTGTGCCAACGTGGTGGGCTTAACCTTGCAGAGCAGGGCTTGAAAGAGCAGGAGAGTTGGTCCAGCACCCCTGCTTTTGGGGGGGGGCTGGCTCGGGGTTTGAGCAAAACCTGTGCGTCCCCCTGCCGCCACAACCACCGCCCCCGCCGCAGGCCCGAGCCTCGCGCAGCCCGCGGCGGCAGACGTGCAGACGATTGAGATTGAGCCCGCGGCGGCTGCGGCGGCGAGGAAGGAGCCCGACCGGCTGGTGCTGCGGGTGAGGGGGCGGGGCGGGGCGTTGCGGATTCGAGCGCCCGAGCGGCCGGTCAAAGCCCGGTCAAACATTGGTCACCGGCCCTTTGCAAAGCTTGAATGCAAGGGCGACTGGAGGCTGGTTGGTTGGCTACTACTAAGGGCAGAGTGCTGGCCCAGGCACTGACGAGAATGGAAAAGGCATCGAAAATGCAAACCCCTCCCCACCCCCCGAAACAGACTCTGGATGTGGGCCACCTTTGCGTTGCCTCCTCCATCCTGGGGCAGTCGGTGGCGCTGTCCCAAGTCGACAAAGAGGTGGGCGCGCGGGATGGCCGCACCGCTGGCGGATGCTTGTATAGCCGCGTCGTCGGCTGACTGCGATCCGACCCGCGCGAACGCATCGACTGCCGCGCGACCCGGCCGAAGCGCACAGCCCGGAAAGCTGCTCGCGCCCCCTCCCCCCTATCCCCCAAGGTGGACGCGGCGCTGGCCGCGCTGCACGCGGCGATGGCCAAGGTGCCCCCCAGCCGCGTCACGGGCACGTTTGCCAGCGCCCAGGACAACCGGCTGTTCAAGTGGGCGCGGCGGCGGCGGCGGCGCGGCGGCGGCGGCGGCGCGCCGCAGGCGTTGGACCGCCCTTTCGCCGCAAAGCGCAGCGCGCGGCTTGCTCCAGCAACGGCGCACTTTCCCGGCCTGCGCGGCCCGCGGGAGCTCGCACACAGCAGCAGCCGGCTCCAATCACGGCCCCCGCCCCTCCCCCCCAAAACGGCCCCCGCCCCGCAGGGCCGCCGCCTATGGCAGCCTCGCGATCACCGACGCCCACAGCCTCCTGGCCGCCGGCGGCGAGCTGTCGTGGCGCTACGACGCCTTTTCGGCGGCATGGACGCTGCTTGCAGAGGACTTTGACCTCGCCCCGCGCTTCAGGGCGCTGCAGCTGAAGCTCGACGAGATCAAGCACACCGCGGCCTTCGACCTGAAGCACAGGGGCGTGCGGCGGTACGCGAAGCTTACTGACAGGGTGATCCTGCTGCTGGTGATCAGCTGCGTCGTCGCGTTTGTGGAGATGCTGCTGCCGCCCAATGCGGACCACCACGGCGGCGGCGCGCGCGGGAAGCTGGGCATTGGAGGCGGTGGAGGCGGTGGAGGCGGCGGCGGCGCGGACCGGGAGTGGCGGTGGGACGGCGGCGGCGGCGGAGGCGAGGGGCGGTGGTGGCGGCGGCTGCCGTTGGGGGCGCGGCGCTCGGCGGGGGAGGGGGAGGGGGCGCCCGCGGACGCCGGCGCGGTGGCCGAGGCAGTGGCGGCCGGCGGCGATGCAGAGGCGCTTCCTGAGCCTGCAGCAGCGTCTGACGGCCGGCCCGAGGTGCGCGCCCTGCCTGACGGCGAGCTGATCATCAGCGATGCCGAGGCAGGGGACGGGGACGAGCCGCCGCCGTGGCCGCAGCAGCAGGGGGCGCCCGCCGGGGGCGACGAGCCGCCCGCCGGCGGGCCGGGACGCTGGTGGCGGCGCAGCGCGCAGCGGCCGCAACCGCCGCGGGACAGCTGATCAATACCGGTAAATCCCCTTGTACTGCTGTCAGCGTATTGCACCTTCAACCAATCGAACAAGTTTGAGGGTGGCCGGCGGCGGCTTCAGGGCGGCTTGACCACGCGCGGGCAGCTGCGCAAGGGGTCTGATCGCCTGTGGCGCAGCCTTCAACGATCCTTCCTGCCCAGTGTGGTGGAAAGTGAAGCCACTCCCGCTCCAGGACTGCGCACGGTGAACCGGAACGAGCCGTCAAACGCAGTCTTCCCGCAAGACCGCTCCGGGGCGGCCGCTGGGGACCCCAGCGGCGCGTTGAGGCGGTTCAGAAAGTTTTTCTGGATCCTTGACACCCGATCGAATCGCTATAGCCGTGCCGAAAGCCTCTGAAGGCCGGAGGACTCGATCTTTGGGCTGGGCGCGGCCCGCAGCGCACGCCCCGTCGCGATGGGACGCCCGTGGAGGACTCGGGAGGTCTTTATGGTGGCGCTGGCTGCCTTGGTCGCCGGCGCCGAAGCACAGCGTGAGCGCGCCAGCGCGGCCCCGAACGGCGCCGGCTGCGTGCGTCTGTCAGCACCCTCGATCCGCGCCCACGCTGCACACGCCGCCGCCCCCACCCAACCTCGCCCGCACAGTCAACTACGCCTGCCTGCGATCCAACGGCGCCAAGTGCTGCCTGCCCGGCGCGACGTGGACGGGCTGCGTGGCCTGCCCCGCCGATGCAGTCCGTGAGTTGCGCGGGCCCGCCAGACGCGGCTGCATGCCTTTGCATGGGCATGCACCCTGGGCTTGTGCAGCGGCCTGCATGCGCATGCACCAGCTGCCGCAAACCAGTTCGCATGCCTGCCTGGCCGCATGCGCAGGCCCCTCAAACCTGTATGGCTGCGCGGGCGAGGCGTTCAACCGCGCCAACAGCCGCCTCATGGACTGGTCACACGCCGGCTACATGTGGGTCTCTCTCTCTCTCTCTCCCTCTCTCTCCCTCTCTCTCCCTCTCTCTCTCTCTCTCTCTCTCTCTCTCTCTCTCTCTCTCTCTCTTGGGACTGTTTGTCTGCCGCGTGCCTGCAAAGCAAAGCGGCGGTCGTGAGGCTCAGATGGCAGGCGCCCCACGTTCCTCTAAACGGGAGCGGCAGGCGCGCACGCCCCCGCACCCACCCTCCACGACTGAAACTGCCCCCCACCCCCAAAAAAGGTATGGCGACTACGACCCGCCCGCGATGCCGGTGATGGCCGACATCAAAGCCGCGTTTGGCGCCAAGGGCGACGGCGTGTCCGACGACACCGCCGCGTTTGAGCTGGCCATCTCCACCATCGCGCGCAAGGGGACGCTGCTGCTGCCAAAGGGGACTTACGTAATCACCAGGGTGCGGCGGGGGCTGCCTCTTTCGTTTGTTTGGAGGGCGCGAGTCAGATGGACATGTGTGCTGTCTCAGCAGGGGCCTTGCCACCCGCTGTCCCAACTTGAAATGCTGCTCACCACTCGTTCTCACCTCCCACACTGCCCCCCCCCGCAGCGCCTGGACATTGACAAGCAGGTGTGCGGCAGGGGGCTGTCTGACCACTGGGCCTTCGCCACGGGGGCAGCGGTGGCGGGTGCATGCGGTTCAATTGGCACGCCGGCGCGCCGCCGAGCCTGCCGGCTGCGTCATGCCCCGCGCCGGGTTCAGCCCTGGGTGGCTGGGCTGCGCCCCCGTCAAAGGCTGCCAGCCGCGGTCGGTAGGGCGCAAGTTCACACGCCCGCCCTGCCCCGCCCCGCCTCGGCGCACGCAGATCTTTTTCCAAGGCGTTGGCGCCGGCCAGACGGTGATCTACTTCCCCAAGTCCCTGAGCCAGATCTACAGCAACACCTGGCCAAACGGCCACTCCCAGGCAAGGGAGCCCGTTTTTTGAACTTGCAGTGCGGACCGCTGACACCGATGCAACCGGACGCAACGACCAGCTCTCCTGTCAAACACCGGTCAAAATGCGCTTCACCGCCTTGCACTCCCGACTGCCCAGCCGCGCGCGCCTCGCCCCGGAATAAACAGTACGCGTTTGGCCCCGGCTTCATCAACTGGAACGGCGGCGACTTCCCAAACGCCAACACCCACCTGGCTTACGTCACGGCAGACGCCAAGCGCGGGCAGGACACCATTCAGGTCGACACGCTGCAGGGGCTGGAGGTCGGAAAGGTGGGGGGTGGGGGCGGGCTTTGGGGGCTCGCGGAGGGCTGCGCCGTCGGTTTGCCCTCACGGGGAACCGGCGGGGCGGCGGGCGCTCGGGGGTGCTCGCCCTGAAGTCTGTTGCTTTGCCAAGAACAATACGCGGGAACAGCGCGTGCGCGGCCGCCGCTGCCTTGCCCAGCCCCTGTTCACCGCCGCCCGGTCGTGTACCGCCTCAAAAACTGCCCCCAAACCGCCCCAAAACTGCCGCGCGCCCCCGAACCCGCCCCAGGTCGTCCGCATCGTGCTGGACAACGTGAACAACGACATGCTCGCGTCCTTCAACCAGCGCCTGTTCCCGCCGTTTGAGCCCTACGCCAACCGCGCCGACGTGGTCAAGTTCACGTCCAAGATTGTGGGAGTGCTGACCAACCCGCTGAGGCGCGCGTGCGGCGCATGGGACGGCTTTTGAGGGAGGGGCGCGGCTCGGCGCTGAACGGCTTGCACGCAGCTTGGTTTGTTTTGGAGGGGGAGAGGCAGGCCGAGTCGCCCGCAGAGAGGCCTGAGGCCCGCAGCGATTGCAGCCGCCCATGGAAAGCACCTGCCAAACACACCGTTAGGATCAAGCTGGAGCGTGTCCTGCCCTATGACGTGCCCCTTCTCTGGAAGCCCGAAATCCACGGTGCGTCGGAAGGTTGACACGCTTAAATCCTCTGTGTCGCGCAGCGCAGTGCTGCGCGCAGTCCCAGGCAAATAAGCGCGCGCCCACGGCCTGGTCTGCCTTGCGCGCAGGAAGCTCCGAGCACCGATCCTCGAATCCGCCCCCGCCCCCCTCCTCAGATTGGAACAACGAGGCCTACGGCGTGAAGCGGAACATGACCGGCATGGCCGACCTCACTGTCAGGTGGGCCGCTGTTGGTGCCGCGCTGTGCCACTGTGCTGCAACGCGGCACACGTTCCAAGCACCGCAGCCGCCGTTTGCGCCGCCGCGCCCGCGCGCGGCCGCGGCCGCTCTTCGGGCCGCCCGGATCTTGTATTTCAAAAACGCCGCGCCGACGCGCTTCTCAATTGCCGCCCCAGGTTCCCGAGCGTGTCTGCCTACGAGGGGGAGAGCAAGGAGGCCGGGTACAACGGCCTCTACATGTTCCACACCGCCCACAGCTGGGTGAGCGCAAATGCAGCCTGCACGCGCGCGCACGTGCCTCTGCTTGACCGCGAAGCGCGCAGTGGCATGCATGGGCTGCGCATGCGGCCCCACTGGTTTCATAAAATAGCCCCGCTCATTCCAATACACAACAAGGCCGGCCTGCTGCGGGCCCTCAAGTCAGTCAATGCACCCACATCTCAACCCCCCAAAACCCAACCCCCAACCAAACCTCAACCGCCATTACGTCAACCACGTCCGTTCCCAGGTCCGCAACGTCGTGTTTGAGAACGCCGACATCGGCATCATCATGGACGGCGCCAGCTTCAACACCATCCAGAACGTTACCTTCAACAGCGCGCGCCCCAAGCACGCGCTGCACCCCTACTACGGCGGCAAGGGCATCTGGCTGAAGGTGGGGCCGCAGCTTTGCTGACAGGAGGCACGGGGGTTGGGTTGAATTGGGGATTGCCAGCCATGAAGCGCCTGCCCAATGCACAACAGCCAACCGCATGTTTTCACGCCCCCGACCGGACTGCAGGGCACCTACGACTGCCTCGTGAGAAGCTTCTTCTTCAACACCCGGTTCCGCTACGAAATCGCAACCAGCTACTTTGCCGTAGGCAACGTGTGAGTGGGGACGCCCAGCCAGTTGCGCTGCTGCTAAGAGCAGGCAGCGGCCCCTGCCCAGGCGGGCGCTGCTGGGCCAATAACTGGCAGAAAAGCCGCCGCCCTGCGAGACTCAGAGCCCTTGTCGGCCCTGCCAGCCGCAGAATCCGTGAAACCACCACTCCCAACTGAAGAAGCCTCCCACCACCGCACGCACGCCCTCCCATGCTTTCCATCAGTTTCGCCGACGGCTCTGGCGTGGACCTGACCCTCGAGTTCATGTACGCCGCCGCCTACTCCAACCTCTACACGAACATAAACATGGGCGCCGCGTCGGAGCCGTTTGGCTGGACAGTCCGCGGCCAGGTTGGCGCGGCGGGCGGGGGGCGGGCGGGGCCGGGGGGCGGGGGCGGGAGCAAACGAGGCCGCCTCACGGGCGGCCTTCAGCCAGCACAGCGCGCCCTAACCCACCGCTGCTTGCAGACGTCGGCCCCTCCCCAAAAACGCGCCAGCAGGACCTGAGCGGGCTCAACACCTTTTGGAACCTCCGCACCGCGAGCAACGTGCTGGTGCTGCCGCCCTACACCTGGGGACCTGCGGTCAACTGGATCGATGTGGAGGGCGCCGTGCCGGTGCGTGGGGGGGCGCACCCCGCTTTTGCGGCGTTGACCGTGTCCAAAAACGTCGGCGGCGGCGGCAGCGGCACTGAGCGCGTCGGCGGCGCCCTCAAACTGGCTCTTTGCCATTGCTCCTGCCGCTTTTTGAAACCCCCAAACTTCGCACACCCTGGCCCAACAAACAACGCAGCCCGCAACGGGCAACCCGATGAACTGGTACTTCGAGACCCGCACCCCGGTGTGGCCATTCAACCTCTGGGCGACGCAGCGCAGGTGAACGGATTTGCGCGGCGGCGCGGCGCCTGCGACTCGATGCGCGCCATCACACTCTTGTTTGCTGACTGCGCTGCAGCCCAGCTCACGGACACGCTCCCGCCCATGCACCCAATCACTCGCTCCCAGCGTGCGCAAGCGGCCGCTGACGCTGCCGGCGCCGGTGCGCTACTCGGGCCCCGGCTACAATTGCTGGGCCAACGGCACAAAGTGCTGCGCCACGGCGGCGACCGGCTGCCCCGCGTGCGGCGCTGACCCGTCGCGCACGCCCTCCAAGCTGTTTGGCTGCCAGGTGCGGCGGCGTGGTCAGCAACCCTGACGGCAGCTGGCTCGGGCCCGCGCTGCGCCAACTGCGGCGGCATGCATTCTTGCCGCCAAACCAACCCACACGGCAAATCCAAAGCCGGGACCAGCTCCGTTGCAAACCGAACCAACCACCGACCAACCACACAACCCAACACAACCAAAACAACCAACACAACACCCAAACCCACCCCAGGGCGAGCTGTGGCGCGCCACCGAGCGCCTCGGCTACGAGTGGAGCTACGCCGGCTACAAGGAGGGCAAGACCTGGATCCCCTGGATCCCCCAGGTCGCAAACCTCAAGACCCAGTTCGGAGCCAAGGGGGACGGCGTCACCGACGACACCGCGGCGCTGCTGAAGGCGCTGGACTCGGTGCAGAGCGGCGCCATCTTCCTGCCCGCGGGTGGGCTGGCTGGCTGTGGGCTGTGCTCCTCGACCCTGCGCGCTTTGGGGTTGGCTTTTTGGGGGGGGAGTGGTTTTGGGACGCGATGCGGGGCAGGTGGGAGCATTGGCAACGGCCAGCAGGCTGAGGCCCAGGCAGGTGCGCGCTCAGCAGCGTGCAAACACCGCACGCACCCAACTACTGGTGCGCCCCACCCCACCCCCCAACCGCACTGCGCCTGCAGGCACCTACGTGATCCAGTCCGTCATCAACTGGCGCAAGCCCATCGTGCTGCGGGGCGAGGGGAAGGACAAGACCTTCCTCAAGTTCCCAAAGAGCCTCACAGACCTGTGGGTTGCTGATTGTTGTCTTTTGGGGTGCATGGGGTTGGTTCGAAGGCGATGCGGTCAGCATGTGAGGCATGCAGCGGCCGGCCCGAGCGCTGCGCCTGCCTAGCTCTGCTGCAAGGGGCCGCAAGCTGGCGGCCCGCTGTTCTGCCCACCGCTTTGCCGCGGCCGCTCCCCTGCCTTCCGCCGCTGCCGCAGGTACAACAACACCTGGGTCGAGGGCAAGTGGGTCGGCACATCGCAGTACAGCCACGGTGGGGGGTTCGTTGCTTTTTCAAGTTTTTTGGCCTCGCAAATCCACAGTCCATCGCCACCTAGGAATGACTCCTTGGCAAGAGCAGAGCCCACTTGGCCCAAACAGACCCCTGACACCCTCGAAACAAACAAACCGAAAACAGGCACCGGCTTCATCAACATCGGCGGCTGGGACCCCACCGGCCGCAGCTTCTCGAAGATCACGTGGGTCAAGCTCCCCGCCGCCGCCGGCGACCGCGTGCTGCGCCTCGGCTGCTGCATGGACAAGCTCGCCGTCGGCCAGATGGTGCGGCTGTGGATGAGCGACCCGGGGGACGGCAGCCTCATGGCGGAGCTGCACGGAAACAAGACCAGCGTGGCGCCCGAGTTTTTCGGTGGGTGTGTTTGGGGGGGGGGCTCCGGCTTCGCTTGGGGGCGGCGGGGGACGCCATCGCAAACCGACAAGAGCTGCATGCGCGCGCTGCGCCACCAAACGGCGTGATGCGCGTGGCAGCGTGCGGCGGTGGCTGCAGCAGCCGCGTTGAGTTGCAGCACCGCTTGGGCGGCTCCCCGCATGCAACCGGGCCCCCAGTCTGCGCGCAACCCCCCCCCAAACAACACCCCCAGGCTACGCCGACCCCGTGCGCTTCCTGTCCCGCATCATCGCCGTCGGCGCCGACTGGATCAAGCTGGAGCGGCCGCTGCCTGTGAGGGTGGACCCCAAGTGGAAGCCCGAGATCCACAGGCGAGCCCCGGCCGGTTTGACCGCCGTTTGACCGAGGCTTGACGACCGCGGTTTGACTGGCGGGCCTGCAGAGTTTGCGCATGGTCGATGACGCGCGCGCACCGCCGATTCCGGGCCGCAGGTTCATGCCCATGATCGACGGCAGCGCCGGCGTCGAGCACCTGACCGTTCAGTTCCCCTTCACGGCCTACCCCGGCCACTTCAAGGCGCGCCGCCCTGCGCTGCGCGCGCCGCGCTTGCCTATGATGACCGCCAGCGCCCCCGATGTTGCGTTCGCAGCTTTCGGCCTGCTGCGCCCTTTGCTCTTGCTCCGACGTGACTCCCAGCCCCTGCTTCTTACGCCGTTCGCCCAGTTTGGCACTCCTTCAAATACCACGCCTCTCAAAACGCCGCAACCCATTCTCCAGGAGCTGGGCTGGAACGGCATCCACCTGAACCAGGTGTCCAACGGCTGGGTGCGCCACGTCCGCATCGAAAACGGCGACATGGGGGTCTACTTCTGGTGAGGCTTTGCGCGTGTTGAGCATCGGGGAGCGGGGGGGCTGGCGGCCCCTGTGCCGAGGCGGGGAGGGTGTTGTCGAGGTTTTTAAACACCTCCCGCGCCAGCTCAAAGCGTGTTGCCGCCGACCGGGCACGCGCTCAACCGGCGCGCGGCGCAACCGCACGGCGGCAGGCCGACCTTTTAACCGCCCGCGCGCGCTCGCCTCGGACGCGCGCGCAGGGGCACCGTGTTCTGCACCATCGAGGGCGTGGACCTCGTTTCCACCCCCAGCCAGCGCGGCTGGTTCAACGGCCACAGGGGCGTGTGGCTGGAGCACGGCAGCGACAACATGATGAAGAGGCGCGGGGCCTTGCTTTGAGGGGTGTTGGGAGCGTTCGGAGGGGCTTTCGACCCCCTGAATGAATGCCCTTCCTGCGAGGGTCGCCCGCTCTGCCCGGCTTTACACAAACCCAACTCGTTTCCCCGTCCCGATTACCTCCCCCGCCCCCATCAACCCCACCCCAACCCGCGCAGCTTCAAGATCAACACGCGCTTCATCCACGACGTAAGCGTCAGCGGCACGGAGCACGGCAGCGTGTTCATGGACGGGTACGGATTCGACCTAAACCTCGACCACCACAGGTGGGGGTGACTCGACGCCGTCCCCTCACCGCCCTCCGATTTGCGCCGGCAGTGCCTTGGGGATAGCAACGGAGGGGACGGGTTGGCGTTCGCGCAGCGCGGCTGATCGTCCCAGCCGTGCCTGCGCACGCTTGCTCTGAGCAGCAGCAGCGCCGCTCCCTCTTCCCATGCCCCATACCTGACTGCGCACCGGGTCGGTCAAATAAACCACGCCCCCCCCCCCCCCAAAACAACAACGCCCCCAGGTCTGCGCCCTATGCCAACATGTACACAAACCTGGACGTGGGCCTTGGGTCCCGCGTGTTCGAGGCCAGCGGGGACGTCACATGGGGCACACACACGTGCGCGGGCGGGGGTTTGACCGGGTTTGACTGGGTTTGACCGGGAGCATGCCGGAAATGCTTGGGGTTTGCGAAGGCAGGAGGGGGGGTCTCGCCGCGGCTTGGGGACGCGCGCGGCATCTGCCTCGCCGCGCACAGTGCAGGCAAAAGCTGCTCAGCATCGGGTCAAAACAAACGGCCCCTCCTGAACCCCCCCGCCGCAGTGCCCGTTTCTCGACGTTCCACAACTTCCGCTCTCGCCTCAGCTTCCTGCTGCCAGACGTGAGGGGGTGGATCGCGCTGTTGACGTGCTGGCTTTTGCAGCGACGGAGGGGGTATTGTCACTCCTGTGCCGCCCTGCCAAGCAGAACCAAGCATCCCCTATACAGCCAAAGAAACTGAGAGCTCAAACCTCAAAAAAGCATCCCCCCGCCCGCCCCTCACCCGCCCTCAGGACGAGTTTGGCCCCCAGATGACCTTCCTGGGACTGCCCACAGCCGACACGGCAGACCCCCGGCCCCAGGACTGGTGGGTGGAGCTGCTGCGCTACCCGGAGCCCCAAAACCTCTACAACACCTACAGGACAACGGCCAAGAACCGGCTCGCAAACCTCTGAGCACGGGCCGGGCCGGGCCGGCGGAGGGCGGCGCGCGGACAGCGTTTGATGCCCGCATCCCCGCCAGCAGCCGTGGCAGCCGCGCAGGCGGCTGGTTTGGATTCCAGGAGAGCGCTGGCATCGCTGGCCGGGCTGCGGGCTGCTAGGCCTTTTCCTGGGGGGGCGCCGCCGGCGGCGCGGGCGGTTGTGAGATCGGAAACAGGGCTTGCCCGGGCACTTGGCGCGCGCGCACTTTTTTGACTATTACTAAAGGTATTGAGGCTGTTGTCACAGGAACAGGAACCGCCACCGCTTTTTGTTGCAGCCGCGTTGCTTGCTTGCTTCATCGCTTGCTTTGCGCCGCCCCGATCTGCACACAGCACATGGCAGACCGCATTTGAACGGTTCACGCGCGCCCTTTTGCTTTTCCTGTGGCGGCGCGAACACACACTGCATGCCCCCAGCGGTGCGCGAACGAGCTTTTTTGAGTCATTAAAGGCAGCGAGGAGCCAACTTTTTGCGCGCTCGTTGAGTCCCCCCATTGCAACAAGCACGCACGCACGCACAGAGGCGACGGTGCTTTTTTAGGGTGCGGCCGCGGACGGTCAACGCAGGCTTGACCGGGGTTGTGCGGGCCGCCTCGTCGAATGCAGGTCGCAAGCGCGCCTGCGGATGTGCGGGTGGGGGACTGCTCACGGACACGTTTGCATTTGGAGGAACAGGGACGCAGACCCGGCGACAGGTGGGCCGGCGCGCGTGCTCGGGCGGTGTGCAGCAAGGGCACTCCGCGGGCGCGCTGCGGTGCCGCCGCCGTCCGTCCGAGAAGCATTCCTGTTCTCGCGGCCTTTCGTAGTTCGTGAGCCTGCGGCCAAAGCGAGGGCAAGGCGGCCTCGTGAAAGCCTCAGGGAAAACAGACGCCCTGTGTGATCTCGCAGGCGCCCCGCGGCAGCCGTGACCCGCGTCAGCGCGCCCGGATCGGCGCAGAGCCTGGGGAAACACCTAGGCAGGGCTCTGAAATGCCCGCGACGGCGCGCCGCGCCGCCCCGCAGCGCCAGGCCCCCCGCACGCCCGCCGCAGCGCGCGCGCCGCGCCGCCAGCCGCGCCGGCGCCGGGCCTAGGCGGCGCGGCGGCAGCATCGGCAATTGGCAGCGGCTCGACGCCCCGCCAAAATGGGCGTCCCCGGGCTCTTCGCGTACCTCAAGCGTCGCTACCCCCAAATCTGCAGCGTGCCCGACCCCCCGCGCCACCTCCGCCGCCGCCGCGGCCCCGGCGGCGGCCTCGGCGGCGGCGGCGGCGGCGGCGCGCCCTCCAGCGGTGGCTTCCCCGATGACACAATCGACCCCACGGGCCTGACTAATCAGGGGGCGCCGCCGCCTGACAACCTTTATGTCGACATGTGGGGGCTGTGATTGCCGCTGCGGCGGTTTTATTCAGTTTTGGGCTGTTTGTTGCGCCTCCCAAAACCTCCCGAGGCCTGCTCCGACCCTCGGGACCCGCCCCCTCCGTTGTCTTGGCCGAATCCCGCTCAAACCCGTCCCGCTCCCCCACCCCGGTCAAACCCAGGAACCACATCCTCCACAGCTGCACGCACGCCTCTGTGGCCGGCCACCGCTTCAACCTCACCACGCCGGAGATATTCGAGGGTGCGCGCGTTTGACCGTCCGACTTTAGGTTTGACCGCGTGCACGCCGGTGTTTGACCGATGCAGTTGACCAGGCGCGCATCCTGCGGCTGCGGCTGCGGGTGCGGTGTTCTCAAGCGCTGCTCGCTTGCAACCCCAACCACACCCACCCCACCCCTAACCCAGCCCCCAAACCCCCCCACCCCCCCCAAAGGCATGGCTGCCTACCTGGACCTGCTGCTGGACGTGGTGGGGCCGACAAAGCTGGTGGGAGGGGGGTGGCGTGCGGCGCATCAATGGCGGACCAATGCCAAGGGGGGCGAAGCGCCTGCAGCGATTTGGGGGGAGAGCCCCGAACCGGAACGGCCCGGGCTCAAACCCCCACCCAAAGCGACGCCGACGCCACCAAAGCTACCCCCCCCCCTCACCACCCCCCCACACCCCCCCCCCCCCCCCCTCCCCCCCCCCCCCTCCCCACCCCCCCACCCTCAACCCCCTTTCGAACCCCCCCACCCAACCCCCCCACCCTCAGTTCATAGTGTCGGACGCGTCAGAGCCGGGGGAGGGCGAGCACAAGTGAGCCTCCCCAATGCCGCGTCTGCGCTCGCGGGCCTGTGGTGTTGCATCAAAGGCGGGCCGCCCTGTTGATGATTAGCTTTTAGGGGCCGGTTTTTAGCCAATAGGCCGGCCTCCCCCTCGCCACTCCATCCGGCTGGGCCGCCGCCAGCCGTTCAGATGAATGTGAGACGCCCAAACCCCAAAACACACCCCTCCCCGGCCCCCCACCCCCGCCGCGCGCAGGATAATGCGTTTCATCCGCGCGCTGCGGGCGCACCCCGGCTACGACCCCACCACCTCACACGTCGTGTACGGCCAGGACGCGGACCTGCTGCTACTGGCACTGCTGTGAGGGGCTCTTTTGCTTTTTTGCTTTTTTGCAGCGGCTGCATGTTGGGCTGGGCTGCAGGGCGGCAGGCCTGCTGCCGCTCGCGCTGGTGCGCTCGAGCAATCAAACACCGCGCCGGCCCCCACCCCACCCCACCCCCCAGGTGCCACGAGCCGCGGTTTGTGGTGATGCGCGAGTGGTTTGAAAAGGTGGGGGCGCAGCTGCGGGCTTTTTGGCTTTGACCGGTCTTTCGCCCGTGCGTTTGACCGGCCTTTGACCGTTTGACCGGCCTTTGACCGCATGTTTGACCGTCCTTTGACGGGGCGCTTGGCCAACCGTCTGCCCCACCCCACCCCACCCCATTCCCGCCCCCGTTTCCGCCCCCAAAGGGCGAGCGCGGCAAGGCGTCCGGCGGCGGCGGCGGGGACGAAGACCTCTCATCCCTCGCGGCGGGCTTCCCCTCTGCCGCAAACGGCGGCGGCGGCGGCGGGGCCGCGCCGCTGGTGGCGGGGCCCGCGGAGCCGCTGGGGGCGCACGTCAACCTCCCCTCGTTTGAGCTGGTGGGTGGGGGGAGCCGCGTTTTGTCTGGCATGCTTTGGGGCTTGCTTTGGGGCTTGACCAGGCTTGCCCGGGCTTGCCCGGGCTTGCCCAGCGCGCAGATTGGAGGCGCCGACGCAGGGCGCGCATCTGCACAATGCAAACCAAAGGCAGATGCGACACCGCAACAGAGAGCGGCTCGGATTCGCAAAAAAATCCGCCGCTGGGTCCCCCAGGTCGACATTTCGCTGCTCCGGGAGTGCCTTCAGTGGGAGTTTTCAGAGCTTGTTGGGCCCCCCGGGGGCGGGGAGGAGGAGGGAGATGAGTCATCAGAGGGGGATGAGTCATCGGAAGGGGATGAGTCGCCGGGGGGCGATGAGTCGCCGGGGGGCGAGGGGGCGGAAGGCGGAGGGGCGGAGGCTTCAGCGCAGCGCGCCGACGGGGGGGAGGAGGGCGGCAGCGGCGCCGCCGCGTCTGTTGTAGCGGCGGAAGCAGCAGCTGTGGCTGCGCCGGCTGCAGCCGATGCAGCGCCGACTGCAGATGCAGCGCTGAATGGGGATGCAGCAGCGGCAGCGGCCGCCCCGGCAGCGGTGTCGCCTGCTGCGCCGGCGCCGGCAGCGGCCGCGCCGGCTCCCCCCCCTCCCCGCCGCGCCTGCGTCCCCGGTGTGACCTTTGAGTCGCTGCTGGACGACCTGGTGGTGCTCACCTTCCTGGTGTGGGGGAGTGGTTTTGTTTGTTACTGTTTGTTACTGTTGAGGCCTGTTTTCCTTGTTCCCGCCCTTTTTGACCGCCTTCCTGTTGGGGTTCGGTCGATTTCGGTTCTTATTGCATCTCGCCTTTGCTTTTGGTCTGAACAGGGCTGTTCTGTTCATTCTTTGCCTGCCCCCTTGTGTTGGACCGTTTTCCACCGCTCTGCTGTCTGACCCCCAACCCGCGAACCGAAAACCCCTCACCCTCACCACCCCACCCCAGGCCGGCAACGACTTCCTCCCCAACGCGCCCTCTGTCGACATTTACGACGCCCCAAACGGACTGGACATCCTCTTCACCGTCTACCGGTGCGGGGGGGGGGGGTGTTGTTTGTGTTTGTGGGGAAGGGAACCCTAAACCCTAAACCCTAAACCCTAAACCCAAAACCCAAAACCCTAAACCCCAAACCCTAAACCCTAAACCCTAGGGTGGGGGGGGCGGCGGCCTGACCGTGTTGTCTTGCTGTTTGCGGGCTGTGTTCGCGCCTTTATTCGAATGGCTGGAATTGCCGCGTGTGTGCATGGCGGGTTTTGGTCCGTTGCGATTGACATGCTCCAACGGACCAAAACACCGCAAAACCGCCGCAAAAAACCGCAGCCACATGCTGCCTGAGCTGGGCGGCCCCATCGCCTCTGGCGGCGCGGTCAACCCCTCGCGCCTGCAGCGCCTGCTGACGAGGCTGGCGCGGGACGAGGAGGCCGCTTACAAGCGGCGCGCGGTGGGGGGGAGGGGGGCTTTGCACCGCCGTTTTGACCGCTGTTGACCGCTTTTGACTGTATTTGACCGCTTTTGACTGTATTTGACCGCTTTTGACTGCATTTGACCGCTTTTGACTGCATTTGACCGCTTTTGACTGCATTTGACGGCCGGGGTGTGCACGGCCTCCTTTCGGCACCCATCCACCCGCCCGCCCCCTGCGGCGACGACTGGACAGCCCCTCTGCCCCTTGACCGTGAAAACGCCCCTTGACCGTGAAAACGCCCCTTGACCGTGAAAACGCCCCTTGACCGTGAAAACGCCCGAATCGCCCCGCTCTCAGGACTACCGGCGCAGGCGGGTGCGGGAGGAGGCGGGCAAGCAGGCGGCCCTGGAGTCCCAGATCTACTCCCTGTTCGATCAGGTGGGGGCGGATGGGCGGTTTTGAGCGGTTTTGCGGCGGTTTTGTGGCAGTTTCTTTTGGGGGCCAAGCAGGCGGCCCTGGAGTCCCAGATCTACTCGCTGTTCGATCAGGTGGGGATGGAGCAGTTTTCTTAGCAGTTTTTAGCGTTTTTTGGCGGTTTTGGGGCGGTTCTTTGCGCAAGCGGAGCCGAGTTGCGACGAAAGCCCCACGGCAGCGCAGCCGCCAACGCCGGCCCCCCCCCCCCCCCCCCCCCCCCCCCCCCCCCCCCCCCCCCCCCCCCCCAAAAAACGCCACCCTGCCCGAGGAAAGCGCCGCCCGCATAACCCCCCCACCTCCCCCCCCCCAGGCGCGCTTCCCCGCGGTGGTGGCCGCGAGGGGCGGCGTCAACGCCGCGGCGGCCGCCGTCGCGAGAGACTACCTGGTGTGGGGGTTGCTCATCTTTTTGCCTACGTTGTCTTTGCTTCCTTTCGCCCCTGTGTTGAGTTGCTTGGGGGTGTCGGGGTTTGCGGTTCGGAAAGACTACCTGGTGTGGGGGTTGCTCATCTTTTTGACAGCATGCTGTTTTCGCTGTTTTTCGACCTTGTGTCGACTTGCTTGGGGTTGTTTGCAGTTAGGGGTTGGGGGCTTGGGAGTTGACCGCAGGCCAACTTCGCTTTGCTTTGGCTCCTTTTGGGATCAGTTGTGTGACCAACGCTCGCACTTACACTCCCCAAATCGCACTCATCCGCCTGCCCATCTGCCCGCCCCGCAGGACGGCATGTCCTGGGTGTACCGCTATTACTCACTCGGGCCCGCGGCCATCCGATGGCTGCCCGATGGCGGGCCCGACTCCCCGCCCGCCGCGCCGACCGGCGGCGGCGGTGGCGTGGGAGGGGCGGTGGAGGGAGCCGAAGGGGCATCCTGGGGCTGGACCTACCCCCACCACTACGCACCGCTCATGCAGGCGAGGGAGGGGGGGCTTTGGGGATCTTTTGATACCTTTTCGAATCTTTTTGAGATCTTTGGGGACCTTTTTGGGATCTTTGGGACGCTTCACGGCCTCACTGCCCCTCGGCATTGCGTGCACCGGGGCCCGCCGGGACTGCCGGCCCCCAACGCCGCAGCCCCATAGGTGCCGCCGCGAACCCCCCCCCCCCCAAAAAAAGGGGCGGCCCCCTTCCCAAAGCTGAAACCTCCTATAAGAAAATAACCGCCACCAAACCGAAACCGAAACACTCGCCCCTTGACACCCAAAGGACCTTGCAAAAGCCTCCGCCGCCGGCGGCGCCGCGCGCCGCGCGCTGCGCGCGCCGCCCGTGCCGCTCGCGCGCGGGCTGGCGAGCCCCGCCGGCTGCGGGCTGGAGGAGTGGGCGCCGGGGCACGGGCCCGTGCGGCCGCTGCTGCAGGCGAGCGGGGTTGGGGGGCGGGGCAGAGGGCGGGGGCGGGGCGGGCGGGGCTTTACGGCTTTGGTGTTTTGGGGGGGCCTGGTTGGGGCGTTGGATCCCCCAGACCCAGGGGATCGTGCTTCCAGATTGCTGTTTGGGCCGAAGCGGACAGAGCAATCCAGGAGCAGCCCAAAACCAAGATCAAAACCGAAACCACAACCGCAACCGCAGCTGATGTGCGTCCTGCCGGCCAAATCGGTGTCCGAGGCGCTGCCCCCCGATTTCGCCACGCTGGTGGCCCTGGCAGAGGAGATGGACGACGCCGGTCAAACCGGCGGTCAAACCGGTCAAACCGGCGGTCAAACCGGTCAAACCGGCGGTCAAACCGGTCAAACCGGCGGTCAAACCGGCGGTCAAACCGGCCGGGGCTCCGGCGGCGGCAGCGGCAGCGGCCAGAGCACTCCGCGCAGCGGCGGGCGCGGCGGCGTCGCCGGCGGCACGCCGCAGCGATTCGGGGGCGCGCGGGGGCGGCGCGGCGCCGCCGCCGCGGGCCGCGGGGCGCAGGGCTTTTTCGATGTGCTGGCCGGCGACGGCGACGGGGGCGGCGGGGAAGGGGAGGACGCGGAGGAAGAGGCGGGCAGCAGCGGGGGCGGCGAGTCGGACAGCGGGGGCGGGGAGGACGGCGCCGGAGGGGCGGCCCCTGGCGCGCCGCCGCCCCGCCGCCGCCGCGGGCCCCGCCGGCGGCAGCGGACCGCGCGGCGCGGCGGCGGCGGCGGCAGCAGCGGCAGCAGCGACGAGGAAGAGGAGGGCGGCGGCAGCGGCGCGCCGCTGGCGGCGGCGCAGGCTGCGGGCGACGTCGGTGCGGCGTCGATGCTGCTGGCGCGGCGGCTGGCTGGGGCTTACCCCGCAGATGTGGAGCCGCTGGTCGACCTGACAGGTGCGATTGTTTGTTTGTGTGGTTAGTTGACTTCTGCCTTTTGAGGGTGGTGTCGTCCAGGATGGCCGTCCTTGTGTGTCGGGGTTTAGGGGTCGTGCCGTGGGGTTTGGGGCGCCGCTTGCGCCGGGGTAGGCGTGCTATTGCCCCCCTCTCTGCCGCCAAACCGCCTCAGCCTTTCCCCTTGCGAACCCCCACTCACCAACACCACACCCGAGCCTGCAAACCGAGTCCCAAAACCCCAACCCAAAGCGCCGCAAAACCCTAAACCCCGGCAGGCAAAAAGTGGCTCCACACCGGCGTGGTCCGCCTCCCCCCCGCCGACCCCCGCCGCGTCGCCCGCGCCGCGCGCGCCCTGCTGCGCTGCGGCGCGCGGCTGGCGCCCGACGAGGCGGCGCGAAACCGATTCCGGCCGGCGGACGTGTTTGCGGCGGGCGGGGGCGGCGGCGGCGGGGGGCCGGGGGAGGAGGCGGGCGGGGCGGTTTGGAGTTTCTTGGTATCGCCGGCCGCGGCGCCGGCAGGGGCGCCGGCCGCGGCGCCGGCGCAACCGCTCGTGCCGCTGCCGCAGCCGCTGGTGCCGCCGCTGGCCGCGCCGCCGCCGCTGGTCCCGCTCGCAGCACCGCTCGCGGCGCCGCTGGCCGCCCCGCTCGCAGCCGTGGCCCCGCCGCTGGCTGCCGCCCCAGCGCCGCTCGCCGCCGCGTCGCCCGCCGCGCCGCCCGGCGCCGGCGCCCTCGGCGCCCTGCTGGGCCGGCGCATGCGGAGGGCAGAGGCGCGGCGGCTGCAGCTGGACATTGCGGGCGCCCCGCCGCCGCCGCACGTATGCTGCCTGCTGCCAGGTGGGTTTGGGGGGGGCGTGCGCCCCCGCGCCCGCGCGGGTGGATTCGAGTCGTTTCGGCGGGCGGGGGCGCTGTTTGGCCGCAGTTTGGGGGCCCGCCTCTGCTTGGGGGCGGCGCCGGGGGCAGGGGCACACCCACAACCTCACAACCGCATCCCACTTTGCACCGCACACACGAACAAACTGACCTAAACACACAACCGCATCCCTCCCCCGCCAGGCGCCGACCCCCCGGCCCCCCGCGTCACAGCGAGCAAGTGGCGCCGAATGGCGCACGCCGCCGCGCGCGCCACGCAGCACGCGGAGCGCGTGCTCGGCTTCGCGCGCCCAGAGCACAGCGGCGGCCACGGCGGGCGCGGCGGCGGCGGCGGGCGCGGCGGGCGCGACGGCGGGCGCGGCGGGCGCGACAGGGGCCGGGGCGGACGCAGCGGCGGGCGCGGCGGCGGGCGCGGCGGCGGCGGCGGCGGGCGTGGCGGCGGGGGCGAGGCGTATGGGGCGGCGGCTCACGTATACAGTGGCGGCCAGTACGGCGCGGCGGCCGCCGTGCAGTACGGCGGCGGCGGCGGTTACGCCGGCGGTTACGGTGTCCAGGTTGAGCCCTTTGACATGTGGGGCAGTGATGAGTACCTGAACCCCCAAGCCGCCGCGGCCCGCGGCGGCGGTTACGGCGGCCCGCGGGGCCGGGGCTTCCGAGGCGGCGGCGCGCGGAGGGGGCGGGGGTGAGCGGGCGGCGGGCGGCGAGGGCCGGGGGCGGCCCGCGCCGCGCCTCCCAGCGGCGCGCGCGAGGCGGCGCGCGCGTGCTGCGCCTTGGCGGCTGCAGGTTTTGCTTTCCGGGGGGGGCGTTTGCCTTTGGGGTCAATGGCGCAAATGTGCACCCTGCCCGCGCCTTTTTGAGCGTTTCATCCCCCCCGCCGACTGTCCTGATGCCACCGCATCGAGTGTTGCTGCAGTCCGGCTTGTGCGCCTGTAAGCCAGGTCGTTGCCTGCGTCGTAGCCGCGTGCAAAGTCTGGGGACGTGGGATTGGTCAAGGGCTGGCCGGACTGAGGGCGGCGGCGGTCTGCCAGATCCAAGTCGCGTGCGGCGCCGCGGTTCCCGGGCCCTTTGGGCGATCCCCGGAGACCTTTCCGGAAGCCCAGGTCCCGTTTTCCGGGGGGTTAAACTCGGCCAGGTCGCCGGAAGGCAGGTCGCCCCCCGTGTGTGCACACCCTTTCTCAAGGGGGTCCGCGATTGCGGCCGCCACTCTCGCTCAGACGGAGCTCGAGATCCCAGCCATGTTTCGATCGAGCGCAACCCGCGCTCCGAGCGCGGGGAATGGCGTGTCGAAGGGGGCGATCAGGGTGCTAGGGTGAGCGGCAGGGGGCCCCTGGGCGCCGAACCCTGGCTTATTGAGCGTATCGTGGTGTCGGGCTGATCGGAAGCGCGGGCTGCGGGCGGCAGAGGGCCCGCGCGGGGCTCCGGCCGCCCGCCGCCTGTTACCCGCTGCGCCGCACCGGCGCGGTGCGCGCCGCCGGCCTGGGCGCCGCCCTCCCCCATTCGCGCCGGCCCCAACGACAACCCCCACCGCCGCCGCTCCCCAAACCGACAGGCACGCCCCCCTCCCCGCCCGCCCGCTGCGGCGCCGCGCCCCCGCCGCCGCCGCGGCGCAGCCCGGGCCCCGCCCCGCCGCCGCCGCCCCCGCGCACGCGCGCCGCCCCGTTGCGGCGCGCGTGGCGCAGGCCGATGCTGCGGCCGCGGCGGCGGATGCCGCTGAGGAGGCGGGGGAGGCTGAGGTGCTCTCCTCTGTCCGGTGAGCAGCGGAGGGGAGGGGGGAGCAGCGGGGCGGGGAAGCGGAGGGGAGGGGGCGCAGCGAGCAAGCATTGGGGACGCAGCGGGGCGGGAGGGGCGCGGCAAGCAAGCGTTTGGATTTTGGAGGCGCGGGGGCGCTCCCGCTCTCCGCTCAAACCCCAGCCGCCGCGAAATCGCAGTCCTCCCGATCCGCCCCCAAAACCCCCATCCCACCCCTACTGCAACCCCCAACCCCACTCCGCACCCCCACCCCCACCCCCACCCCCCAGCTACGACGCCGGCGCCATCCGCGTGACGGCGTACCGCGAGGGGGACGGGTCGTACCGCGTCGAAGTGGAGGCGGAGGAGCCCCGCCCGATGATGCTGCACTGGGGGGTGGACGGATGGGTGGCCCCGGGGGAGGACGTGACGCCTCCCGGGTCTGTGAAGGTGGGGGAAGGGGTGCTGTTTGTTTGGGGGGGGGGGTGCTGTCATTTGGAGGGGCGGGTTGGTTTGGATCGGGTCGGGGGGGGGGGGGGCGGCAGCGGCTTCGAGGGGGTTGAAAGCCCCACACACGATCCTCGCCGGCCCGCCCTTCAACCCCCTCCCCCAAAAGGTGGACGACAAGGCCGTCCAGACGCCCTTCGCCGGCGGCCGCTCCGTGTCCCTCCGCTTCCCCCCCGCCTCCGCCCCCGAGCGCGTGGTCTTCGTGCTCAAAGAGACCTCCCCCGAAAACTGGATCAACAACGGGAGCTGCTACGTCGCGCAGCTGCGGGCCCCCGCTATGGCCGACATCGCGAAAAGGGTGCTGGAGGTCGAGGGCAGCGCCGACCACTGGAGCCTGCTGAACCGGCTCAACATGACCGTTGAGCTGCTGGACGCCTTTGATGCGGCAGGTGGGCGTTTTTGGTAACCGCCCGGCGGTTTTGTTTGGGGAGGGGTGAGGTTTTACCCGCCCGGTGGCTGTTCGTTTGAAACCGCTGCTCGGCGGTTTGAGCGGCGGGCGCCGCGCGACGAGCGAGCCCCAAGCCCCCCTGGGGCGTGAGCGCACACAGATGCACGCACATGCACGTGCGCACGCAACCAAACCGCCAGCAAACCGCCATTTGTCGACCCTGCTTGCCCCCCCCCCCAAAAAAACAAACCAAAGGCCCCCGCGGCATGGCGTTTGTGTTCGTGTGGCTGCGCCTCTCGTCGGCCAAGCTCCTGTCGTGGGCGCGCCGCAGCGCCTACCAATCCAAGGACATCGCCTGGGTGCAGAAGGTGGCGGCGGAGCGGATGGCGGACAAGGCGCGCCGGGGGGCGGTTTGCGGCGGTTTCGTTTTTGTTGGTTGCGGTTGGCCGGAGGCTCGGGGATCGGTCACCGCTCTTCAGCTTGGCATCTTTCGACGCAAAAGCCAAAGCGGCCGCAGACTGCCGCCTCCAAAGGGCAGCCCCCACCCCAAACCCCGACCCCAAAACCCTTAACCCCCAACCCCAAACCCCCGAAACCGTCAACCCCCAAGCCACCCAGGCCCCAAAACCCCGACCCCAAAGCCCCAAAACCCCCAAACCCCAAACCCCCCAAACCCATCAACCCCCAGGCCCGCTCCTCCTCCGACCCCTGGTGCCGCCTATACGCGCGGCTGGCCCTGGCGGGGCTGCCCCGCGGCGGCGGCAACGGCGACGACATCCGCATGGGGATCCTTCACATCATGCGCGACCACGGCATCAAGGAGGGCCACAGGCCGGTGCGTTTGGGCCCGTGGCTGCCCAAAATTGGTGTTTTAGTGCGTTTGGGCCCGTTGCTGTGCACAGAATTGGCGATTCGGAGGGGATGTTGCGCGCTTGCCGAGGTCTGGCCTGGGAGAGGGGCGCCAACGTCGAAGGAACGGCAAAACACCCCCCCAAACAGCCCCCAAATCACAGTTGAACTGCCCCCCGTCTCCATCAACTA